>OW203763.1:39747111-39915270 GCA_934045905.1 Leuctra nigra
GTCTTAATTCAAATGTCTGTAACTTTTCCGATTAATCATATGTCTGAAAAGTGCACACGTTCAAATTTCATTTGTTGTCTATATTAATGTGTGAAGGTTTCAGCTTTTTATCATTTTCTGTCGGAGTGATCTGAGGCAGGGGGATTTTTGCGCCACTTGTATAAGCTTGAATTTGTAATCTGAAGGTCCAGAGTTCGATTACAGCGGATATGTTTCGTGACTTAAGTATTTGCGTGGATTCCCTCAGTCGAGAGGCAAATGATGGAAAGGTCCACCACTACTAATAGACCACGACCGCCTCCTTTCTTTTTCTTCTTCATTATCACGATCATTCGTCGTCAGAACAGTGCGACTTTAAACCGAGCTTTAAACACCACTAAATAAAATTTGAATTTGGAAGAATGTTGGAAAGAAAGGGGCGGGGAGCAATCCCAGCATTTTCCTATCGAGTGAAAGAACGACGATGGAACTTGATCAGGAATCTAGTCGGGCGTTAGCTCGACGCTGCCAAGCACCGTATCAATACGAGGTCTACTTTTTATAAACGACGAGCTTACTACCAGAGACTTATACAGCAACGGCTAAAGTGGTGATTTCGGGGTATCGGCTCGCATTGACGCAGTTTGAAATGGAAGTTGAAAACCATGGTTATCGGGTATATGTAGCCACGTGACAACACATACCAAATTTCAAAGAGCTGCGATCATCCCTTCGGGGTGAAAATTGGGCCAGAATCATGCGTGATTTCTTTTCACCTGGCTGGCTACTGGCTACTGCCCACGGTATGATTGCTCGCCTCTGCAGATCGCATCGTTCGCTCTAGCGAGCTGAAATTTGGCAGAATCATTGAACCTAATTCCGGATGCTCCCTTTTGCAAAAATCGATCAAATATTTTAACCGGAAGTCAAGTTATTATGATTTTAAATTTAAAGTTTTATAAGTCAAACGGGGCCATCTAGAGTTTTGAAAATTGACAACATTAAAGACAATACATTTCTAGACACTCCACTTCAAGAAAAACCAAAAATTTCCGACCGGAAGTGGTGAAATTATTAATATTTATGTTCCGCTCTTCCTCTTTGAGGTAGTACACAGCTGCTGCTGTCAGCGTTCGTCTCACTGGCTCATTCACTGTAGGCAAGTGCCAGCGACAATTGCATTGCTGGTCGTCATGAGTTCGATTCCCACAAGCGGCTAATCTTTTTTATTTTTTTTTATTTACTACCATTAATTTAAGTATATGGATTTTATAATAATTATTTGACAATACACGTTGAAAGTTGAAATAATAAAACAATTCGTGGTCAAAACAGAAGTTTGGGGGCTCGCAGTTACTAAACTAGAAAAAGGCTCCATTAGGCGTTCAAAACTTTCAAATTGTCAAAATGAAATATCAAATACCACACTAACTTGGGAACTAAAAATAAATTTAAAATCGAAATTAAAAAAATTAAAAAATAAAGCTTGGCGCATTGAATTTGCACCGACCATATTGTAGACTTCCTAGATCTTCTTCCTACTTTCTGTCTTTCTTCGGCTCCTTTATCGTCATCTTCTTTCTTATGTTGCCTTCTTCTTAACACAATGCGCCTAGCTTTTTTTTAAATTTTTTTAATTTCGATTTTAAATTTATTTTTAAGTCGTTTTTAATTTTTATAATTTTGTTAAAGTTTACAATGATGGTTCACTTAGATTGTATCATAGAGGTAAGAAGGGTTGGGCTTCTTACCTCTATGATTGTATTCTTCAAATTTGGACACAACATTAGGTTTTTAGTGTTGTGCTTGGCGGCAGTAACTGGGCGAAATGATTTCACGAATTTTAAGTGCGAAAATGTTTAAACAATATATTATTGCTTGGCCCTTCTTTTAGATCACAATTGTTTTAAGTGGGAAGGTGCTTGGCAGTTTTTTTTACAAGTTTTTGTTTTTGTACAGTTGACTTGACTCTTGGTTGGGAAACTGGAAGTCTGAATGAAAATACTATTATTATGAATTTGTTATTGTGAATACCTACATAATGCGTGTAAACTGAAGATAGCAAATTAGATTGTATTTAGTCGTGATATTCTCTCGGTATTTATCTGAAAGAGGAAAACAGTAGACAAAACAAATTAAAATTAAATTTAGATTCGACCCGGCATAGAAGTCTGATTTTGTCAGGAACGGTGGACGTGATTTTACTGCCACGGCGCGTAATAGCATGCATCATGCAAGAGTACGGTTATGATTAATTATTATAATACATACAACGTGGTAGTTAGGCATTCATTACAACGATGCTACCTAATTCCCTTAATAGAAACATAGAAACATTTGCAAATTATGTAAATGCTACAAGCAGAGCAGAATGAATTAGTTTTATCGACGAATGTGGGAACTGAGTGTGAAGATTTCTGAATTGTGTGTCATCGAACCTACGTTTCTTGAGACCACTAACACACTCGGCATATGAGTGGCGCATGTGGAATTATTTGAGAAATGTTTACATGATCTCTGAGAGGAGTAATGTTGCACGGTCTCTCTGTGGTAGCCCCGGAGATCCATTTTATCACTTCACTCGTTGGAAACTGTATTTTTTTAAGTGCTTGTTAGTGGAAGGGGCCAAAGTAAAATGGATATTTTTAAAACTTCATTTGCATTGCGACATCATCAACAGGCCATGGGTTCACGCTCGTAACCATTATAAAACAAAAGTCAATAAAATACACTTGAAATGAAAGTATAAATAGAATAATATTTTAACATTCAACCGATTGTCACTTGAATAGTATGGGTTCGAGTCCCAAATCATGGGGGTGGAGGGTAGGGGTTAGCTTCCCCCCCCCCCCCCCCTACAGTATATCAATAAGGGTGTAGGGAAGCAGGCGTGTTAGTGGGTGGGGGGTGTGTGGTTGGCGCAGTCGCACACTTCCCCCTTTCATTCGCTGCTCGCAGTATTCACTACTTCGCCCCAATGTGTTCCATCTCTCTGTAGTCAACCATAGGCTCTCTTAGCTAGTGACTAACGTTATTGTCCACTAGGCAATAGGCAATTATTGTTTTCATCAAACTTGTCTACTGTGCGTGTTAGTTTTATTCAATACCTACTTTACACATACAAAGGATTTTATGGAAGGTTATATCCTACTAACGGTATAAATCGGTAAGTGTTTCGTTTCGTCTTTAGTTGGACATATACTTTGGTAGAGCGGCTCCGTTCAGCACTCATAATTTTCATGCATCAAGTTCAGTGCTCTCTGTGTGAGTGAGTGAGTGAGTGAGTGGCTCGAGTTGTCTCAATGCATTTGCCTGATGGTTTGCCGTGCTGACCGCCCTCGCTGGCAGTGGCACCACACCACACTCCCGTCGGCCGTCACACCGTCGTACCGTCGCACGGGTACACGCTCAATGTTCAATGTCAGCGGTGTTGGGGGCGAGTCAGTCGCCGGGGAGATCGATAACATGATTGCTCGGGCTTGGGGTGAACTTATTCTTCTCACATTGCTCAATAATAAGTCACGCGAGCGTGGGTTCAACGGATTCATGTGATTGCTACTATTCCAGCATTTGCGGGTCTCACGAATGACGTGACAGGTCGAGGGTTCGAGTCCGGTCTCCACTTCGTGCTACCTTTGAACAGCTCATGAGCTGTATGAGATTGAATGGAACTTTGATTGATGATTAATTTGCTATCCATTGTTCAGCGCTAATGACCGTATTCATGTCTTAGTAATCATTACTAATGAACCAACTTCATTACTGTAGGCTTCCTATGCTCATATCATTTGCACGGATATTTAGAGGCTCATGTTATATATGAATTGGAAGTTACCATGAATTTTATAATTTGTTGTGTATGAATGTTACGAAAAAATTGTGCTCAAAATAATATTCTCGTATTTTCTGATGAGCTCAAATGATTGTAGATGCAGGGTTCCCAGGTGGCCCATAAAACCCCTAAAACCCATTTTTTAGCATTTCAATTTATAGGCACTTTAATTCCCACTTTTCTAGGTCTGACCCATAAAATGAAGAGGAATCTTTTACACTATTAAATTAATTACAGTGTATCAACTGATCAAATCACCAAAAACTGTCCAAAACGCATGGAAATGGTCCAAAAATACGTTTAAATTTCCAAATTTTTCCGGGCCTGTGCGGCCCGGACCCGCATAAGATTTGAAGCTTCATGGGCAATGTTTCAAGTGCAATTCAGCGTGTTTCTCCAAAGTATTGTCCCATCTAAACTAGGGTTGCCACCCGTCCTGGATTTTTCGGGATTGTTGTCCTTTTCCCAGAATTTGCCATAATCTTTCCGGAACAGCAATTGTCCCCGAATTCTGAATTTTGAACTTCCAACGCAATATTTATTGTTCATTTAATCTCCTTATCGCTTGCACAGGGCTGCCGCTGCCAGATGATCATATTTGTGATTTGATTATTAAATATTTTAGAAAAAATATGGAAACTAAACTAAATTTCCGTAAAAACCTAACAGTTTTAGGTGATCAAAATAGCTGAAATTTGAAGTCCAAAACTTATAGAAATGGCTCTAATTCATTCTTGAAATTTAAAATTTTCCCGGGCCTGACCGGCCCGTACCCGCGTGTTCCTGGGGGTCCTCTCCCTAGGCCCCAATTGATGCCATGAGCAGGGTGTATTTCAAAAAGTTTGTATTTCGGCAATTCCCCCCTCCCCCCATCACTGTATCACGAAAAGTATTAGTAATGTCCTCTTTCCCGGATTGTATGCATTGAAAGGTGGGAACTTTGGTCTAAACTTGAATTAATAAAAGATAATAAGTAGGTACTATGCATATTTAGAGATGTGAGCCGAGAATATTCCCCGTGCTCGAGAATATTCTCAAGAATATTCTCAAAGAGATTATTCTCCGAGAATATTTGAGAATATTCTCACCAGAGGTTTGAAAATTATTATTTTCATGGTGATTATTATATATAAAAAGTTCACCCCAAATTCAATAATGAATTTGGTAATTTTCGATAAAACTGTTTCCTAAGCGATTTCAAGCTCATAAAAATGTCAATAAGTCTGCATAATTACTTGACTGATTGGGCTAAAATGACGTGCAAAGTGTTAGATAATGTTGGTCTTGATTACCATGCAAAATGTGAACTTTTATCGAAACATTTTGATTTTCGACCAATCAGAAGATAATATAATTTAAACAAAAAACCAATTAGAGGATTTGGCTGAAACTTTGATAGATTTTAGTCACTGTAGGACACAATGACTTGGTAAAATTTCAAATTGATCGGATAAACCAACGGGAAGAGAAATTTTGTAAAATTTGAACCAATTCAATGGATTTCAAATAATTAGAGTCTGCAACGCCCAGAGATGGTCCGAGATGGTCCGAGCATGAGTGCAAAATTTCATCTCGATCGGAGAAACGGTGCGACCTGTATTTAAAGGTACGGAATGAAAAAAAATCGGATGTCCCTGCGCCAAAATCTTCATGTTTGAACCCTGATTAGTGATTCCCTACTTGTTCTCCATAACAATATACCTATATAGGCAAGATCCATAAAAGTAGGAACATAATTTTTGGAATTGAGCTAAAAGTTCGAGTTTTTATAAGCTTAGAGGTATTTTTAAGAATATGCTCGAGAAAATGCTCGTGCTCGAGAATATTCTCAAGAATATTCTCAAAAAGAATATGCTCGAGCATTTTACATCACTATGCATATTATTGAAATGCAATTTTTAAACAATCATAGGAAGGGGGAATTATATTCTGAAGAATTAGGGAAAGTGAGAAAGGAGCAAAATTGGTTGAGTTTACTGAATAATCTGCAATTTTAAGATAAGGAATAGTTCGGTTTCGGTTAGTAATGGCTAATGATTTTTAACATTTCATACCTTTGCTCTCCCCGTTATATTAAGCATTCGAGATTTTTTGTTCTGTGCGCTAAATAGCTTTCAGATGATCAAAATGTGATTACATATTAGAAATGTACCCTTTAAAACCCATAAAATCCCATTTATGAACCCATATTTTTTAGCCTAATTGCCCATATTTTTGTGAGACCTGGCTGGGAACCCTGTAGATGGAATGATAAGGTATCAGGGCTTGAATCCGGAACTACTCGCTGTTTTCTTAATCGCGCTCTCCAACTTGACTACTTTGTAGCAGATTATCTGAGGTCATTCATTACATCGCTCTTACAACTTTATAACGTCGACCACCAAATGTAGAACCAAAGTAATACATGGAAATATACTATACGATTAGTTCATCTTTTAGTTCTGAAGTAATCAACAAATGAGTTATAATCGAAAAATGTCATTTAGGTACTTTTGTTTTGTTTTTAAAACCTATGAAACTATCTCGTACAGATGACAGTGTCCTGGCAGACGACGTTTCAAGTCAGCTAACGATGTAAACGTGCGTTACCTACCAGTATAATCGTATTGCAGTTCGAACTCGACGCTGTGGCTGACACTGACAGGAATTCGCTCTCTATCATCGCGAAATGCTTGTTCTTTTCTCTACGAAGCAGGGCCGGCTTTAGGCATAGGCGACGTACGCGACCGCGTACGGCGGCACATTCGGATAGGCGGCACTTTCAGCATTTTTTGCAAATTTACTATTTTGTGTCATCATGTTGACCAATATTCAAGCTCGGAAGAAATAAAATTATTTTTGGGGAAACGACGACTGATGTTTTGTAATGTATCCAAACAAATCTCGTTCATGTTATGTTAATACCTTCACCTAGATATGTTCCTGAACTTTTTGTTTGCGCATGAAAAATTACCAAGAAAAATTGAGTTCAATGTTGCAGCAATTTTACCAGAAACACGTAGGTTTACTTCAAAATTACCATTAAATGTATAAAAATCCGGGAGCGTCCCCCCCAAAATCAGAACATCATCTAAGAAAGCAGCACATTTAAAATAATATGTGAACAAAAAAAGTAAAAGAAAGAGGCAGATCATGTCGAAAACTTACCAAAATGACTGGAATTATTTTTGGACATGGTAATTTATATTTCCCAAAAATAACTAATCTGCGATTCAAAATTGCACCAAATCGAATGACCTTGAACCAAAATTTTCTCGGGGGCTGCGCCCCCGAACCCCCCTATTTCGTCTGTAAGTTTTCAAATAATTAAGAACGTGCCCCCCCCCCCCCCCCCCCCCCCCCCCCTCCTCACAATAGAAATGTCATCCTGCGTACGCCCTTGATAGGCGGCATTATCATTTTTCGCGTACATCAAGAATGTACCTTAAGCCGGCCCTGCTACGAAGCATCAATGTTCCTATGTAACTTATCTTCTGATAGCTCTGCATTGCTTCGTGACTTGTCTCCTATTGATAGTCCATCGAGTTTGGCTCTAAGTCGATGTAGAAAGTAATTACATTCTGGGGCAGCCAACTGCGTGGACAAAGACTAGGACTTATTCGACTGCTGTTCGAGGCTCGATTCTCAGTGTCGTAATGCGATATCGAAACATTTCAAACATTTCATTCTTATTTCATTCGCATCTTCTGCCAGTGGCGTAACTACCGCCCGGGAGAACCGGGCAAATCCCGGGGGCCCCCATGCTCAGGGGGCCCCGCCGGGGCCCCCTGAGCTTTATTTTTAAATAAATTTGTAAAATATAGAAGTTTATAAATTTTTGAGATGGAAAAGGTTTTCACTTTGGCTTTGCGCTCTAGCTATATAACCAATTGACAATGATTCATGCGAACGTTATTGTTGAGGGGAAGGGGGGGGGGCCTCGAACGATATATTGTTTACTTACTTGTCCAGTTCGTTTCTCGCGCTTTTTTAACAGCTGGAAAAACCTCGAAGCATGCAATTATATGTAACTATGTTTTATATGTTTATATGTTTAACTACCTATATGTTTATATGTAATTTATGATAAATCACGAAATTCGTTGAACTATCTCGGGCATCAATATTCAATACGTTTCCTATGTGAGACCGTTGTGAGACGTAGTTGAAAAAGTTGCATATTTTTCAAGCCTTCCAGCCGCGTGAGCTGCTAAATGACGAGTTGTCCGAAGACCAGCGTTACAATCAGGCCCGTAGACTTGTTGATACGTATCAAGAAGATATCAGTGATAGTTTTCCGACTGAGCTAATAAAACTACGATCTTGTCTAAAAGACGGAATTTCAAAGTGTTCGACAGTGAAAAATCTATCTCACCTGATTATGATAGAAAATTTTGCGCTTTCGGCCAGTTTTCCGGATGTATGTACACTCCCCCAAATAATAAACGGTACTCGAAAGAAAATGAATTGACTGATTAAGGTTTGATGGCATCATCCCATGAAGTCAGTGCTAACGCATTATCTAACTCTTTTAGGTGAGCTCTGATTTCATTGATAATAACAAGGATTGATTGTCAAGGAACCAGCCCAGCAGCCAATACGTTTTGTACCAAGTACCGTTTATTATTTGGGGGAGTGTACCTACTGCCATGATGCTTTTTTTAACAAATCCCGTTACAGTTGCCACTGCTGAAAGATCATTTTCAAAACTAAAAATTATAAAAAAAACTATTTCAGAAGTACAATGGGGCAAGAAAGTTTGCGAGGCTTGAGTGTGTTGTCAGTGGAGCACGACGAAGCTCATTCTACGACAACATCTCCAGGACGTCATCAAAGTATTCGCAGAAACAAAAGCCAGACGAATGACATTTTAGGTTAGTTTCTTTTTTTAAAAGTGGCAAGTATTATTGAATTTTGAGGATGGGAGGGGGCCACATTTTGTTTTTGCCCGGGGGCCCCCTTAGCTGAAGTCACGCCACTGTCTTCTGCTGCTGTTTCGCTTAGAAATACAGAACAACGCAACGCGGAAACTCAAGTCAATTGCATTCCTATCATACTAGTATTTTTTTAAGCAGCCTTGGACCCTTGGTGGTTGCATCCTTTTTCATAGCACGATTTTTTTTAGCGATTTCTTAAACGACTATTGACTATAGTGGGTATTAGTTAAAGGCCTTGCAGCTATTTTCAGTTCTATGGCCATTAAATTCGAATTACATGTAGTTTTGTATATAATTACCAGCATTACAAACCGTACAATAAATAAGTCCATGATTATGGGACGCTAAACTTTTTTTACGGTTCGCAATTTTTATCAACTACACTTTCCTTATATTTTTTATACCCATTCCTTCCAAACGCCGCACTTTTTGTCTCTCCAATTTGTAGTGATTGCAAAATATTTTCCTGCATATGCCCTTCCTCTAACCTGCGTTCTGATTTGTCCACTTGTCTTGTGGTGTTGTAATTTGCATGTGGGATATGGCATCAGCCAGCAAGTCAGGCTCAGGTAGATGATGTGTGGGCTGTATGGGTTCGACGTAGGCCGTGAACTAGGAAGTTCCGAACTCTAACCAAGACAAGGTTGCAAGCCTCACAGTCTCTTATTCACTTTCTTATTAACATTTAAAAGCCAGGTATACTAAGTCGAAGGTCTTTTGTTTACACGTTAACTATTAAATAATGCGGTAAGAATCTGTAACTTTTCACTGACGTAATGTGATTGTAAACGGCGCTTAGCTCGAAGTGTTCCAGTTTATGATTGACGGTGTACTCAATTACTATTGCTTCCTGTAGAGAATAAGTGTACGGTTTAGAGATTATAGAAGTACCTTTTATATTTTCTTAGTTGGTTAGCTGGTCGTTCGATTTGTTTGAGTTGAGCTCGTCGGTTTCACTTCGTGTGACAATCTTCAGTGAAGTGAAATCAGTTGGTGTTGAGTCGCGAGCGGTGAGAGAAGTGACACTTATGGATGGGCTGTGTGTGATCCGCTACATTGACGAGACGAATCGGGTGAAGATGCATTACAGCTTCAGGTGAGGGTGGAGCGAATATGTGGCCATCAGGCTGGGTGCGTGCTGCGTGCAGCGTGCGTCTCGCTCTTTGTGTGCGAGTGCGAGTGTGTTGGGATATTTTGGGATACATTTGTGAAAGACAGTTTGGGTGTGTGGTTTAGAGGTTTTATTGCGAGATCGTCGTTTGAAGCGAGATTGTGGAAAGTCGCTCCTAATATGGTCGACTTTCGAGATGGTTTCCGACGTGTTTTGCGTACAAAACGCGGATTTTTATTGTGGAAGTTTAATTGTATAAAATAAAATTTAATAATGAATTGATTAGTTTAGTCTTTAGGGATCGCTTGGTGCTTACTGTTAACAATTCCCCGTGGCTATTCCCCCTAGAATAAAGTAGGCGGACTGCAGTTGAAAATGAAAAGCACACACTGTAGATAAGCTGCATGCAAACATATTTTGTTGACGGCTAAAATATCGAGTTGAGTAGAATTTATTTTAACGTATAGACATCTCTTTAGAGATTATATTTAGAATGGTCTTACAGTACTGATTTAAATGTATACTATACACTATGTATTTACTGCCAATGCAGCAGAACTGGGTTCGAATGCATTACGTTTAGCAAGTGTAGAGATCAACACTGACACACTGATCCAGTGGCGTGCACACTGATCCAGGGGCGTGCACACTGATCCAGGGGCGTGCACACTGATCCAGTGGCGTGCACACTGATCCAGTGGCGTGCACACTGATCCAGTGGCGTGCACACTGATCCAGTGGCGTGCACACTGATCCAGTGGCGTGCACACTGATCCAGTGGCGTGCACACTGATCCAGTGGCGTGCACACTGATCCAGGGTTCCCAGGCGGCCCATAAAACCCCTAAAACCCATTTTTTCAGCATTTCAATTAATAGGCACTATAATTCCCACTTTTCTAGGTCTGACCCATAAAATGAAGAGGAATCTATTCCACATATTATATTTTTCAATTAATTACCAAATAAATCGCCGAAAACTGTCCAAAACGCATAGAAATGGTCCAAAAATACTTCTAAATTTCAAAAAAAAATCGGGCCTGTGCGGCCCGGACCCGCATGACATTTGAGGCTTCATGTGTAATGTTTCAAGTGCAATTTAGAGAGTTTTCCCAAAGTATTGTCCCGTATAAACTATAGGTTTGCCGCCCATTCCAGATATGACGGGATTGTTGTCCTTTTCCCAGAATTAGAATAATCATTTCGGGACAGCAATAGTCGGAATTCTGAATTTTGAACTTCAAAATGCAATATTTATTATCCATTATTTTAAATCTCCCGTGTCATATCGCTTGCACAGGGTTGCCAGATGATTAATTTAAGATATTTAAATATTTGAGAAGAAATATGGAAACTAATAAATTTAAACTAAATTTTCGCAATAACCTGGTAGTTTTTGGTGATAAAAATAGCTTAAATTTGAAGTCCAAAACTCATAAAAATGGCTTTAATTCATTTTTGAAATTCAAAATTTTCCCGGGCCTACCCGGCCCGGACCCGCGTGTTGTTAGGTGACCCTCCCCTATGACCCAATTGATGCCATAAGCAGGGAGTACCCCAATGCATTAATAGGTGGCAACCATAGTCTAAATGTGAATTAATAAATTATAATAATTATTACCTATGCATATTATTGAAATGCACTTTTTGAGCTTGACAATGCTTTAAAGGGGGAATTGTACTTTGAAGAATAGCGAAAGTGGGAATGTGCAAAATAGGTAAAGAACCGAATAATCTGCAATTTTAAGATAAGGAAGAATTGGTTTCAGTTAGTAATGAATGACTAATGATTTTTAACTTTTCATACTTTAGCTCTCCCCATTCAAGATTTTTTTGTGCAGTGCGTTAAATAGCTTTCAGCTGATCAAAATGTGTATTCAATAAATGCGATATAATGCATCTATGTAATGCATTTTATCAGAAATGTACCCTTTAAAACCCATAAAATCCCATTGAAGGACCCATATTTTTAAGCAAAATTGCCCATAAATTTTTGAAACCTGGCTGGGAACCCTGCTGATCCAGTGGCGTGCACACTGATCCAGTGGCGTGCACACTGATCCAGGGGCGTGCACACTGATCCAGTGGCGTGTACATTGATCCAGTGGCGTGCACACTGATCCAGTGGCGTGCACACTGATCCAGGGGCGTGCACACTGATCCAGTGGCGTGCACACTGATCCAGTGACGTGCACACTGATCCAGTGGCGTGCACACTGATCCAGGGGCGTGCAATGTTAGAATACTTGGGTTTGAAACCCCGCCAATGGTTAAATTCGATCGCTTTATTCGATATATTCACAATTAAAATACCATCTTTCCCAACGTGGATAATATCTACTCGGTTTCCTCGTTGCAAAACAGTGTGACTTTAAACTACCATGTTTTTCAATATATTGCCTTTATAAGCAATGAAAAATAAATCGGAGAAAGCTATTGATTCATTTAGTGGATGGACAGTTTTCGTACAAAAAACTGCATAACCATGCCACTTCGTAAATGAAGATAAGTGTAACACTGGTATTTGAACAAAACGGATAGACGGATTTGGAAAGGAGGTTTCTTTACAATCAATCCTTGGTATTATCAAATCAATGGAATCAGAGCTCACGTACACTCAGCCAAACATAAATTGATCGTTGATCAAATTTTAATGACTGCTGGTCATGTCCCTGAACCAATCAAAGTTGTTATTATCATTGAAATGTGAGGTCACCTACTAGAGTGAGACAAGGAGATCGCTTAGACTGACTTTGGATGGTGCAATCTAACATTTATCAGTCAATCAAATTTGATCAACGATCAATTTATGTTTGGCCGAGTGTACCTACCAGCTGTGCTACTAGAGAGATATATGATGCGTTTTAGCACAGACTTCATGGGACGATGCCATCAAACCTTATCAGACAATCATTTCCTTTCAAATACCGTTTATTATTTGTTCGAGTGTGCGTCACTGGTCCAGGAAGGAGGTGAGGTTGTATTCTCATCCACCTTAATAAACTATAATAAATAGTCTAGTTTTCTTTTTGAAACATACTCGAGCGGGATTTTCACCTGTTGATATTGGTCGGGGGAGATTGTGTTGTGTTCTGAACTTCTCACAGATCATCGATCAATTTCATTTTACAGTCAATTTACTTGTTATTTCCCACTGCGACATTTTACAGATTATTCTAAACAGTGAAAATTAGGGTCACAAAGCGTTACAAATTTGTTTCTAAGTGTCAAAGGGTGCCGGTGATTGGAGATTGTTATCGTATTTGATTGCGGTTGTATGGTGAATGATAATTGATAATGTATTGAAGAAGATTGAGAGACAGTTGCAGGCAGCCACGTTGTTAGTTGTTACTTTAACTCGATTAGATCGTGACTTGAGAAGTTGGAATCACATTAGAATATTCAGAGTTTCTCGTTGTTGATTTTTAAATCATAATGGAGATGTCTCTTGTGATTCTTTTCGCGCTGGTCGAGGAGTGACATTTCGATCACCTGAACAATGATTGACGATTGTAACAAATGAGTGGCAGGGAATCTTTTCAACTCAACTTTGCCCTCAAGTGCAGATTCGAACGCAAAAGTAAATGGTAAGAAGCGTGATACACTAGAAGATTAGACTTCGACGCGTGTCGTTTGCTCATTTCAGAATCTGCACATGTCTCGCTCATTTCAGAGTGCTCGCTGCTCGCTAATGATATTCACGTCTATTCATTCGTGGCGAATTAAATTTAATATCCCCGTATCTTTCTATCGGAGATGAGGACCATCTTCAAAAACACAAGTTACCTCATTATTCTTTTGTGGCTTGGAGCATTCACTCTCATACTATACATATTTAAAGAACAATGGTTTTTACTATGCTTAAACATAACTTTAAAATTAGTTAAAAATAGTAATACACAATGGTTCTGGGAAATAAATTAAAATTTTACTTCTTTTGTAATACTATGCGTCTTAAATAATACATGCATTTTAGATTCCCCTTTGTTGTTGGTTATCGACAAAGTATTGATCAAAGCTTTTGTTCAGTCACGATCGAAGTTTAGTTTTAAATCTGCATTTATTCTCGCAGAATCGTGTCTCTGCGAAGGGGCAAGTGAAATCTGTTGCATAGAGATAGAATGGACCCGATCCGACTGCAACTCCGAGCTAATGATCGCCTGAGGAACTCTGTGAATTTATTGACTTGTTTTACACGTCATTGATCGACTGCGGTTTCTTCCTGGTCTCTGGGTTATCCGGCTACACTCCAGTCATTTCGCAGCTTTTTTACGTTTTCTATAGCATGACGTAATTGAGAATTATTCACGTCTCCTACTTCGCTTCTTGTTATCTCATTTGACAGGTTTTAAACTTCAATGTCATTATGATTTTAAATAAATAATGATAATTATCCGTTTGAAATGGCCCGTGACTGGCCAAAAAGTAAACGCAACATCTATAGATGATATTGATAACTCGCAGTCTCATACAACCAATTTGCCAGCCTTGAATTAGCTGCTAAACGTTAACCAGGGCTAATTAACTTCATTTTACTTTTCTTAATTTCTTCTTAAAAATGTCCACATAAACGTAGCAAGTATGTCCCCATGGAGCTATGACCATACAAGAAGTGGTAACCATAATTTTTGGGGACTATTATTTTACTCTCCCAAAAGTCTATGGCTTCTATTACTTTACTTTATATACCCACTGGTATAAAAATTGTGTAATTAACGTTCAATGGCTCTGGAGCTTCTTTGTGTACATACATCGGACATGTCAATAAGGTAACCGAGCCTAGCATTTTTTCAAAGCCATCCAAGCCTTTTTCCAAAATTGCATTTCCAAGCAGACATAAATTAAATGACCTTTTAATAGCCAATTTAACTGTTTGCGGCTTATAACAGAATACAAATGTACTATATCTTGTGTAATTAAGTACCTGCTCATTTCTAATTTATGAAAATCGATCACTTAAAGACTAGACAGCTTTTAAAGTGAAATACCTGCTAGATTTGCAATGTTAAAGTTTACAATGATGGTTCACTTAGATTGTATTCTTCAAATTTGGACACAACGTTAGGTTTATAGTTTTGTGCTTGGCGGCAGTAACTGGGCGAAATGATTTCACGAATTTTAAGTGCGAAAATGTTAAAACAATATATTATTGCTTGGCCTTTCTTTTAGATCTCAATTGTTTAAAGTGGGAAGGTGCTTGGCAGTTTTTTTTTTCAATTGAGTATTCATGAGTTTGTCCATTCACTATACTTGACAAGTTGACAATTACAATTTTTCGAACAAATCAAAACAATATGACAATGTTCCTCGTCACTTGTTCCTTTCGCAAGTCGTTGTTATTAGTTGACTGCACTCAGAAGTAAACATCGGAGATAACGTTTTTCCTAAATATCTCATAACTTTTGAACCATTCATTCAAATCATGAATAATGTGAACACAATTATATTGTCTAAAATTTTAGTCGACCTAGTGCATACCAGTGCATACCTATACTAAAGTCGACTAAAAGATCCCATTTTTGCTAATGTCGACTCAAAACTTAGGTGTAAATTTCTGATTCTCATGATACCATACTTTCTGATTTATCTTCTTGAAGATTGAATTTTACAATTGAATATATCAAAATGCACATAAAATTTTATTTAGTACCTAGGAAGTTTCTTTGTGTACCTACTAAGACAAAACAGTAATCGAAAGACAATACGATTAAACTTTAGTCTCCACTTTTTGTTATTCCATTCTATTTTTATACACATTAAAGAACCATCTAAATTATTCCATTTTTGTGAATCTATCTCTCATCGCTTTTTTCTGACCCAAGGCTCGTGGACTATTATTCGAACCTTGGGTCAGACGTCTTGTCACTTTGGATGGATGAGAATGATGAGAAGAGTGCAAAACACTCTGATGTATAGACGCCTGGTCTGGATGTCTTTGTCTAGTCTGCTGTATAATTACTGATGGATTGACTCTGAATACATATCATTATTGTCATCTGAAACACGGTCTGAATAATGGAGGCGATTGCTTATGCATTCTCAAGTGCCGTGTTGTGGCTGGCACATCCATGAGAAATATATAACGCAGCGAATCGAATGAATACTGTCATTACATGTCCGTTCTCGATGGTAATCATATACTGAGACTGTCATGCACACATTATGAAATCATGTATCGACGTTTCGAAATTCGCATTTAAATTATATCAATATCAGATTTACAGTGATGTAATTTTTAAATCGATTACTCTTGTTGAAAAGTTTCGAGCATGAAAAAAGCAGTTAGTATGTGGAAGAGCGTCTACATAATTGTATTCTTTGGAAACGAGGGGTCAAAGGCTTCCATTGAATTAAAGAGTGTAACACTCCACCCCTATGTTGTAATAGTTGAGACTCGATGCATGCTCACGTCATGACAAGAAAAGTCCCTGCAATAGGGCCAGTCGTCTAGAACGAAACTCTATATTCTACAAACAAAGTTGTTTAATTCCCACGAACTTATCAAATATTTAGACTTCCAGTTTAGAATTTATTGAGAAACGAAAAAAATATGTAGTTCTAAATATTATTAAATCGGGTTTAATGTACCAGATTGTCAATGACATATAAAACTAGGTTCAAAGTCATGTTATTATTTCCTTTGTGTCACTTTTTCATATACCTTTCAGTTGTTTAATTAACTTGCACACTTACTTCAATGGAAACTAGATTTCCTTTGTAGTTCATTCACATTTTGTAATGCTATATTTTAGCATACAATTTGGCTAAATACCAAGGATATCAATAACTATTCTTCAGCAACATTTTTTTTTTTTTTTGAGTGACTGAGTGACTTAGTTTTGTGTGTATTTAAGTGTGAATCAGAAATCAGAATGTATGATGTTTGTGTTTGTCAGGCGCATAGGAACTACTTTCATCATGGGGGGGATTGAGACACCCGGAAGGGGGGTCTGCCCGCAGGGCTTTTTTAGAATTTAACCCAGTTAAAAGTGATTCTGGGGCTTTAAAATGCACAAATTGAAGCAAAAAACCCTCCAATTATTGCCCGGCAGGGCAATTTTTCGAATATAAACATTTTAAAATCGATTCTGGGATGGGACTGCTCACATTACAACAAATAACTCCCTATTTTTGCCCCGCAAGACATACTTTTTAGAGTTTAAACAATTTTTAAGTGATTCTTGGCCACTAAACGTAATTTTGTATGGTGAATGGGGCGTCAGCCTGCTCGAGTGGGGGGGGGGGGGATAATCCTCTCCCATCCCCCCCCCCCATCCTACGCGCCTGGTGTGTGTACTGTGTATGCTGATTGTGTGTGTTGTCCTCAGACGAAGCCTGGCATCAGAGATGGCCTGCTACAACGGCAACACCAACAGCAACAGCGGGAACTTCAACAACAACGGCAGCAACAGCAACAGTCCGAGCAACTCGTGTGCTCAGTCGTGGAGTCAGGCGCTAGTGCACAAGAGCTGCTCGATACGCACCGACGATGTTATGAAACGCTCGCGACTTCAGGCGGGGTAAGTCCGAGTTGTAAAGATCGTCTCTACATTCACATTTTCATTCACTTTTATTCAAGAAGGATTTTATGCACCTCTTAAACCTCCACATCTTATCTTTTTACATCTTTATGGTGTATACTACTTTATTTAGGTAGGTACTACCTACTTTCCTTAAATTAGGTGGATGTTAAGTTATATTTTATAACCCGTGCTGTGTTGCATTATTATATCGTTTTTTTATTATATCGTATGGTTTTTTATTTATAATTCCGATTTTTCCTTGATACAGTTTTTTTTTTTTTTTTTTTTTTTTATATTTCGTCTGTTTTTTAATTGAATTGAATTTTAATTGATCTTACAAATATTGTAGGTAATGTATATTTGTTAAATTACCAGACTCTATGGAAGTAAAGCATTCAATTACATAATTGACACACTGTTTGCTTGTTATGACTCTGAGACGTCAACTTGTTCTGAGTACTTAGATGTAATGATGCATTTTTTGGCTAAGCTAGGAGGCACTTGTGTGTCCATGATGACAGTTGGTTGCCAACTTCATCCTATGAAAGATAACCATCGTAAATATGAACGTCTCAAGTCTACCATGGTCTGACGGTGACCAATGCAAACCTGTCAAAAACATTGCCAAAAGACATGTTAGAAACTCAGTTCACAATTCGTTTGAAAGTATGTGATGCAAAACTTCGCTCTGAGTGCGTGTCTTCGAGCTGTTATTTAATATTGAGAGTTAATTCTAATTTGTTGACGTAGTACCATTGACTGTTGAGGCGATATCAATGCACAAAAAACGGGTGATTTTTTCATAACTTTCATCCAAAATTGGTGGATTGTTTTGGTCTAGCGTTAAGAGGCAAACGGAAGCGAACGGGAATCGCACCGTTCGTCAGAGCGTTTTTGCAATTTTGTCTTCCCACTTAATAATTTTAAGAAATCAGATAGTAACGACCCATAACAGCCTAATAGACTAAATAATGCCGCAAACTGGAGTTCAATATGACCTCTGGTACGACCTCAAAGTGTTAAATACGATATTTTTAGTAAAACTATCTAAAATAATCGTATTTAACACTTTGAGGTCGCACCAGAGGTCATAATGAACTCCAGTTTGCGGCATTATTTAGTCTATTAGACTCTAATGGGTCGTTACTATCTGATTTTTTAAAATTATTTAGTGGGAAAACAAAATTTCAAAAAACCGCTCTGACGAACCGTGCGATTCCCGTTCGCTTCCGTTTGCCTCTTAAAAGGCCTTCGTAAGGTAGGTAACAGGACGCGCACGGTTCTTCAAAGTGTTTTTGTTTTGTCATCACTAACAGAATTTTAAGAAATGAGATTAGCGACCATTTCAAGTTTACTGTGAACTGTGTAATGCCACTCACTGGAGTACATTATGACCTCTCGGTATGACCTCAAGGTGAAGCAGCGGTCGCTAACTGATGGTCTCTGGTGGTCTGCCAGAAAATTTTGGTGTTCCGCAGAGTAATTTGGAAGTTTAATTTTAACTTTAAATGTAATTCATTTAATTTTCAAAAATTGCTAGCCCATACAAATGTACTGAATGTTTTAGTATACGACAGTACCTACGCCATTTCCAAAATACTCATTCCCTAGAGTATTTCTATCTAGAATTAAAATAATATCAGTTACAGTTTCTGAGTATTTTTTCAGTACCTAAGAGTCATCTTAAACGCTCTTTGTCGAAATAAGAATTGGCTTAAACGAGTGTCCAAATCGCATAGAATAAATTCCTGAAATCAAACATATTCCGGGGTTGTGCACCCCAGACCCGCTTGCTGCTGGGGCGCTCCCCCAAGACCCCCATTGTCATGTAAGCAATTGTATTTCCAGTCATACATTAGACCGAGAGATATAATATTGTGATATTCGTGTGCGTCCTGTTACCTTACTGATTCTAAACCAATTAAAAATGGTGCTTTGCACAAAACGTATTCTCTGCTGGTCAGGTTCCTTGACAATAAATCCTTGTTATTATCGATGAAATCAGAGCTCACCTACTAGATTTAGATAATGCACAGACTTCATGGGATGATGCCATCAAACTTTTATCAGACAATCCTTTCCTTTCAAGGTATCGTTTATTATTTGTTCGAGTATACATAAGATAATAGGAAATAATCAACATTCTTTACCATTTGTCATTGTTTTTGTCCTATCTCCTCCTCCCCCCCCCTCCTCGCAGAGCATAGCCTTCTTCAGAAGAAGCCCGAGGAGGAATGAACCTGCCAAGTTCCACTGATTTCATTCAAAGAGGCTTTATTGAATCATAATTATTGTTAGAATATATGAATGCATAATGTGTTTTCACTTTATGTAGATGCTTAGGCACTGTCTGTGAATAAATGTTAACATACCTACCTTGATTTTATTTACGCATTAAGGTGGCATTTGCATGTGTTATGTGTGTTGCTGATCATTGATGTTGTGTGGAAGCTATGAAAAGTACAGTTCTTGTATGTTTAATGAATTGGTAAATCTGAAGCTAAAGTATATAATTTGTTCATAAAATATAGATTTAAAACTTTCTTTCAGTATCTGTTGCATTCCAATGTTGAATCAGTTAAATTATCTGTTAAAATATACATATCATCTCAATCATCCCACCATCATCTCATCTACAGATCATGAAAATCTTCTCAAATATAGTCAGGAAGATTTTAAGATTCCTAATTTTTAATATGATTGATGGCTGGGGACTTCTTTTCTTGATGAGGAAATCTTAGTACATTCCTAGTTGCTTGTAATCCAGAACATGATTAGTTTAAATGCTTTTTGTTTGATCTAACATAATGCCACTGTTTCAGGTATGAACTCTCCCAAGATCTACTAGACAAGCAGATTGAACTTCTGGAGCGCAAGTACGGAGGCGAGCTTGCCCGCAACGCTGCTCTGACCATCCAGCGGGCGTTCCGGCGGTTCACACTGGTGCGCAAGTTTGCAACCATCACTGCCATGGCCAAGGCCGAGAAGAGACTTAGTCGAAGAATGACCTCAGCTCCCGAGAAGCAGTTGGAGAGTCCAGTGGTCGGCACGCATCGGGGCGACGATGCCAGAACCATGCCGAGCAGGTGAACGATCATTCTTACTTCTAATACTATCCAATTCCTCTTGGAAGCTTCTCAAAACAGAGTCTGCCTTACTTTTCAGTAGGGTTGGGCGAATCGGCTCGAAACCCGAACTGAACCTGCTATTGATGTTCGCGAACCGAACCTTAAAATGAAATATCCTAACCAAACCTTTCTCTCAGCACCAATTTGACATTTCCAGTAATTATTGCAAAATATTAGAGAAATAATAAGTTTATTTTTATTTTAGGTACTTTTCTTACTTTTCTTTTTATTCAATGATGTGAATTAATTTTATCAAACTTAGAATTAGGGATGTTCAACGATTATTTTATTTAAATCGATTATTAATTCGATTTTCGTAAATTAAATCGATTTAAATCGTATTTATATCATCATGTTCAGTGTGGTCATCATATCGTCTTTTACGGCAATATTAACCTCAATAATGAAATGTGTCCGGGAAGTCATTCATTTTTACTTCAAATACGCTGTAATGTGTAGTAATTCATTAATTCATCACTGATAAATGGTAATGCGAATTAGAAATACACATTGAAATACACACAAACATAAATTTATCACTAAAATATTATGCCCACAAAGAAAAATGTGGACAGAATGAAGGCAGCCATTTAGATGTTGTAAAATGCAACCATTTTCAAGGCAGCAAATTCAAATTGATGTAATTCGATTATTTGTACTAACATCGATTAATCGTTTTGAATGTCATAATTAGGGATGTAAAATTTCCGGAAAGATAAAATTTGGAAAATTTCCGGAAATATTTATAGAAATTTTCCGGAAAAATTTCCATAAGCAATAACAGGCATTCACTAGACAACACATTTTGAGAGATTGTATGCAAGAGGAAATGTAAAAAGTGTAAAGTTATTTTTCTTTAAAACCAATGCTACAATTAAGCAGATAATACTTATTGTTTTCGGAGTGAGAAACCCATTTAAAAGCAATGAAACCTTACGGTTTACAAAATGTTATGGAAGGCACTAAAACATTCACTGTATTTTTCCAAAATTACATACCGATTCAAAAACCGATACCGATACATAAGATTTAAAAACGATAATACGAAACAAACCTCACAGAACACCCCTTGATTGCAAAAGCTCAAGTATTTCTAGGACAATTCCACGCCAAAGCATAAAAAAATTGAAATACTTAATTGAAGGTTACGACTCTGATTTTGTTCATAATTGGTAGGTATACTTTAAGAAAGGAAGATCTTAAAATTAATAATTTGATTATAATTTTATGTGGGCCCATAAATGATAAAAGGTGGGGGGATGCCCAAATTTGTCCTTCAAACGACCCCCCCCCCCCCCAAAATGTATTTTTGATATTTTGTATAAAAAATATGTGTATCCTAATTGTATATTTAACATCCTTTGCAAACTTGTACAGTATGGAAGTTATGTTTGCGGTATAATGTAAAAACTAAAAATAGGAGGTACTAGGTTTTTGCATTATATTCCACAACTTATTAATAGTACATCATGAGCTAGCCGAACGAGACCCTTCCCACCCTGCCACGGAAGGTTTGTAAACTGTTTTGGGTACTTCCAAAGTAAGCAATTCAAAAACTATTTTTTCTTAAAAATTGGAAAAATAAAGTTTGGAAAATTTCCGGAAATATTTCCGGCTCACATCCCTAGTCATAATCGATTAATCGATTCGATTAAATCGTAATCGTGAACATCCCTACTTAGAATGCACTATAATGATGGGCATGAATTAGTTAATTGAGAGTAGATCTGCATCAGGTAGGTAAGGTAACAATTTTGCAAAAGTGTTTGTACTACAAAGGAAGAAACTATAAAATGCAAAATCTCCTTGTGAAAACTATGCCAAACAATGTTTGATGTTATTTGTGTGTATCCTGACTTTAAATAAGTCAGGTCTTTTTAAGTGCAGGTAAAAAAGGCCAGAGGCTCGGTTCGGAGGTTCGGTCAAACATTTAAAGTTCGGTTTGAGGTTCGGTTAAAAAATATGAGGTTTACCCAACCCTACTTTTTAGTATTTGTGAACAATTCCAAAGAAAGGAAATATACATTTGCATCTATGATGCTGCTATATAATTTGATTACTATGTTGACTTAGTCTCCCAGCGCATGTTCTTATATTGATGTGTATGTTATGCACAGGTCAATGTCGATGCGCGAACGGCGCAACACAGATGTGATACCTCTTGTACGCAGCCAGTCTGGCCGGTGCGACGCTGACAACTACCCCACCTCCCCCTACTACACACCACACTTCCCTGATGCCAATGAGGTAAGTGCCTGAGCCTAACAGAGTCCAGGAAATAGTATCTTGGATCTTACATTTTTTCAGTATTTTTATTTAAATTACTATAATTTTATTATAATTATCATTTATTTTTTGAATACATTTCATTTTGAGTTTTCATTTTCTACAAGCAATATCATAATACCTAACTATGAGATCAGTGTAGTTTGTGCATATTATAATAGAAAAAATGTTTTCCTGGTCTACTCCACATTTGCGAATATTCAACCTACATAGTTCAATCATAGTTCAATTACTATTTTTTTGTTAATCCTGATTAATTGCATAATTTCTCAAAGAAGTAGGTAAAAATGATTGTCATAGAGTCTTAAATGAATTACTTGGATGCGCTTTGTTTGATATTTTGCTCAGTTGTAACATGGGAATTATAGAGGGGAAGGGTGATGAAGGCACTGAAAATTGATTAATGAATAGTGAATACGGTCTTGTGTCTTCAAGGGTTTAGAACTTTAGATGATATTGCCAAAATTTTAATTTCTCTTTAGTACATTGGAAAGGAAATACTTACAATATGGATAGTAAATAGAGTAATTGTTGCTTGTATAAGTAGTCTGGTAGCCAGTGAATTAAAGTATTTGCTTGAATATTTCAGTTTGACTGCGATAGCCGCAAAGGTCGTCGGTCGATGATTACGTCTCCTCTGGGAGGTCCGGGCCGCGGTGTTGGTGTGGGAGGGTCAACGAGTGGCCGAGGGAGCTATCAACAGCCCAAGGTGCCACCCGAGGTGCCTAAGAGGACGTCGTCTATCACCACACGCGCTCCCCTAGACTCAAGGTAAGCATGGACCCACCACTTACTTATCCTTGGTGAACAGATACTCGAAGGAACTAGTGTGAGCTACAAAACAATTGTCCAAATATTCAACTGTGCTCTTTGATGCGTATTTGATGGTATAATCCCTAACTTACAAAGATAGTATGTTGAAATAATTATTGGACATTTTACAAACATTTTCTATTAACAATCGACTTGAGGTGACCTATTGCTCGACATTATGTTCATTCCTCCTGTATGTGGTAGTGATCGATAGCACTTCAGCTAAATAATACCCCATAAAAAACACTTCGTGTAAAAAAACCAGCCAAGTCTCTTCAACTATGAAACAATAGAAAAAAATCTAAAAATTCAGCACTGAAAAGTAGTGATATCAAAAAATGGGCCAAGTCAAAACTTAATTTTAAAAGCCAAAATATACTTGGCGCATCGTGTATATAAATAATATAGAAGCATATGCCAAAAACTAAATATACCTAAATATATATAATATACCTATAATGCCCTTAAAAACGATACGTTTTTTATGGGGATATCACTAATTTTTTTAGTTTATTTACCAAACTTGTAACACATATCGGAGCAACAATGACTAATTCCTTTAAAAAAATACGCCATTTCTGAATTGGTTACTACGAAAAATTGTGTTTGGTGCTAAATACAAGCTTAAAGTGATATACCATGAAGAATTGCGAAAGCATCGGTCCCATCGGTCCAGCCGTTTTCGAGTTATGGCATCACTCCAGGTTTTCAAAATGGCGACTGAAATTACTGCCACCTAGAATTTATTTTTTATAAATGTTATGTATCATTTTAAGCCTTCTGAATATGTAGTTATAGTAGTAAGAAGTCATTAAAGTATGATTATTCATATTTATGACGTCATTTCCGGTTTCGGTAATAGTACATTTCTACTTCAGCTATTGGTATTCCATAAAGATGACCGTCTGAATCATTTGGCGCTAGATTCATTCCGATCGGTCAAGCCGTTTTTGAGATATGACGTCACTTCTGGTTTCAAAATGGCGGCTGCCGGTTGGTTTTATAAAAAGGCACCTCAGACGCCAAAAGTGCACATGTGGTAAAAATTTCAGATCGACCGGTTCAGCCGTTTAGGCTGTGGCGGTGACAGCGACGTTTCCTGATATCATCATCATCAGATGGAGATAGGTTTTAAAAGGGGTGCAATTTCACTGTTTTCATGGCCCTCTAGCTCACAAATGTAATAACCTGTTGTTCCCAAATTTGATATATGGGGTTGGGTGGGCCACAGCTCGAAATTAAGATATTTCGCAACAATGTGATATTTTCCATTTTTAAGATCCAGTAGGCCGAAAATGCCATGTTGTTGCTTACAGTAAAAGTGTTTGGTCTGCTCCCGGCATTTACGGTTTGTGGAGTGAGTGTGAGTGTATAGTACGACTTGGCTGGGTGGAGCGACCGCTCCACTAGATTTAGCTCAAATGTTTTTTTTGTCTTAGAATCATAGTTTTAGAGATACAGTTATCCCAATTTACGAACAAATCAATTCAACTTGACTCTCCACTTCATGTTTTTACCAAATGTGTGATTTCAAAGGTTGGTTCAGTAAAGGATGAACCACGATGCAAGATGTAAATGGAGTGTAAAGCCGCGTTCATTTTAACTAAACGTTTGAAAATTAAGAAAAATGAACGCAATTTCAATTTTCAAGTCTATATAAACTTATGAATTTGTTTACAACGAAATGTTGTAAATTAACGTATGCTAATTTCAACTCCAAGTTGAAATACTCTCAACTTCCGAGTCAAATGGAAAGTGGCGCATGCGCACGGACACTTCTCTCACCTCGAAAATCAGCTGATCGCGCTGGACGGCGCCATCTTGTTTGAAGTGTGCTGCATTTACTATTTATGATTTGTTATGTTCCTAAAGTGGTTGTGAATGAAAGTGTAATTTTGTTAATTTTGCAACGTTAATTTTCTAATGTTAATTTGTTTCAAACGTGGCTCTAAGAAGATTCCGTACATCTCAGCTCTGGACAGTTGTCATTCCTTCACTGAAGCAGCCAGTCTCAAGTCTGTTTTGAACTGTATGTATTTTATTGTCCAGTAGACTGAACCGCTCGAGCCGTCTGAGCAAGAGTCGAGACAACGGCAGTGCTTCGAGCGTGCATTCCTCGGGCAGCGACTCGAGTCTCTCCGCAGAACGCAACGCCCATGGGGACGGCTCCGAGAATGATCTGCATCGAAGTTCACCGATATGGAAGCGAAAGGGCCAGGTGAGGGCAACGGATTAGCATTATTTCGTTATATTGCGTTTGTTGTCAGTTTTCTAAATTGGGGCTCTTATTTCTACTTTCTGTTCTCTTTTAATCGTCTTTTCATGGAAACACACAAATATGAAGTTCAGAATCATTGTCCATGGCAAAGTAACCTTTTGAGGTCATGGACATTGTGGTAATATGCACAGCTCAAATTCACCAGTTACTTGCCCAGCTGCGAACCAACTTAAATATATTGTTCCAACATTTAATCATGAATGATTACTAACTGTTAATGTTAGTGTTAATGACTGTTTTACTATATATACACTTATGGAATGTAAATTCTGTTGTGAATAAAGGCTTAAAACATTTATGCAAGTGCCAGAACAATTTTTTTTTTTTTTTAATTATAAAATGGTAGTACAAACTAAAAGATAAACTGGAACTGAACTCTACTACACAACAGTAGTATTTTATATTAGTACCTATCTTTGACTATTAATAGGTGTATACAATAAATTTTGCCTTCAATGGCATGCATTCATAAAGTTGCATAGTGTACAATTAGTGAGTTTTCCTTTAGGTTCAAAGAATTGGAAGTGGCCACACATACAGGAATATTACTGATAGAATTCGATATCGTACACAACCTTGGCGACATGCATGTAGGTAGATCTGTAGGTAATAATATTTTTCTGAATGGAAGTCATAGCCGCTAGAGCCGCCATAAATTCTTTTCACCCTAATGGTTCCGAAATCAATAATCACACATGTGATGGCTTAATATGTTTCTATTAAAGTAGAGCCACTCTTGTTGCTTTGCTAATTTTATTTGGATAATTAATGCATACATTTTAGGTATTTATTGAAACTGAGGTTAATTTGTTAAATTTCTAAAATAAAATGAAGTCTGAAAAAGTCAAGATAGAAATTTAACCGTGTACACGAGATTGTATGGCTCAATATGTTGATTCCCATACAGCCGCGACGGAATCTCTGTTACGAGGTTTGTACTTGTGTTTCAGTCTCCGGACCACGGAGACAGCTGTGCCGAGTACTCGCTGCCAGAACTGAGCCGGTCTCACACGAGTGCGGCGTACCAGCTGCCCATGCAGGACCACGTGCATGCGTCGCAGCCCAACATGGCGCATTCACACACCTCCAACAAGGTCGGTCTCAGAACACGTTGAGGTGCCTCGGTGGCTTTGCGTTCCGCTCAGTTTATTTTATAAAGCATTTTATTCAGGTTGAAATGACAATGCATGTTAAACTTTCTGTGTATGTTGCAAATTTTAGAGATCTGCTAAAAGTATGCAATTGCATTGCATATATCCAACCCTCTCTTAAGATGACAGAAAATATTGATAACAATTTGCAAAACCTTCGAACTTAAAAAACAAAATGTTCAGGAGAAGGAAAAAACACAGTTTAAATTACATTTTTGGGTATAAAAATCTGATTCATTTTTAATGCCTCTCATATAAATAGTATAATAAATAGTATTATGTACCTCCATAATTGCATAATTTGTAAGTAATTGTCAGATACGAGTTTTTTCTAGAGATGGGCCGATTCCAAAATTTCACGATTCCGATTCCGATACCGATTCTTAGCTCCGATTCTTGCGATTCCGATTCCGATTCTTCACAAATACCTACAAACCTCACTGTATTTTTCACCCTTAGTATTTTGCCCTCAGGTAAGTAATTAAAAAATAAAAAAAGTGGTAAGAAAACAACATTTAATGTATTTTTAATGTGTTAGATCTTTAATTTTGTTGGAAAGTAAGTAGTAATACTAGGAATTGTGCTTTGTCGATGTTTTTAACCTAAAATATCAAGCTAAAAGGACGGGATTTTCAAAAAGAATCGGAATCGCTAAAATATGGACAGGAATTGGAGAATCGCGATTCTTCCGATTCCACTGGAATTGGTGGAATCGCGAGAATCGGAATCGGCCCATCTCTAGTTTTTCCATTTAAAATCATGCTCAGCTCGTAGATACGAGGCTTTAGAAGGCAGTGAAAAGACTGCATTTCATTGGCTGCACAGATACGAGGTTTTGCAGAGAGGAAGGTTCATTTCTTTGAAATTTTTGATGTAATAAAACCAATAACCATTTTTGAAAAAAAAATGATACGAGGCTTGGAAAATTGTTATCAATGTGTAATTCCAACAATGCAATTGTTAAATAAACTGTTGGCAGACTATAAACTTCCTGACTCTTACTGTAGTACTTGAGGCCAAATACACAATGCATGTGATTTGATTTATAATGTTCTTTGGGGAAGAATTATTTGTGTTTTTTATGTATTAAAACCATGTAGGTAGTATTGATACAGAAATATTAAAATAAGAATTTGTACAATAGAAGAAGAAATTCAACACATGTAATGTATCCCCTACAATTGTTATAAATGTACATTTGCAAAATACAATCAGTAATCGCATCCTAACTTAACTTTCCTATACTGTGTTGCTGGCCAAGTGGATGAACTGGTCGATCCCACCGCCTGATTGCTCATGATGTCCCTCACAGGTCTCCGAGACTGTGCGGAAGAGGCAATATCGAGTAGGTCTCAATCTCTTCAACAAGAAGCCTGAGAAAGGCATTGCGTATCTCATTCGACGAGGATTTCTTGAGAACTCCCCGGCAGGCGTGTCGAGGTTCCTCATATCGAGAAAAGGTCTCAGCAAGCAGATGATCGGGGAATACCTCGGGAACCTTCAGAATAAATTCAACATGGCCGTGTTAGAGTGAGTATCTCCTTCGTTCTGCACAGAGTGTAAGCAACACTTGTATGCCTTGCTCTCCAGTCCTGTCATATATCTTCATATTCAGTCCTCTTCGTTACCTGTTAGTTTTCTACAATTTCTCCACTTATCATCATTTTCCGCATCTCACGTATTACTTAATTTTAAGTAATATACTGTATTTCTCGGGTATAATTCAAATGAGTAATTATATAGTAATTATAATACGAATAGTAATTAGTAATAATTTATAATTATAATTTCAAGCCATAAACATTAAATGTTTCTTCAAGTAGAATTTGAATGGAATCTATAGTCCTAATTGATAATTCATATAATAATAACAAGCTATCTTTTTTGCTACTACTGAAACCATCAAATAGTATGATTCTGCTTTGCTCCAGAGTCCAATTTATAGGTAGCTTTATATTATAATTAATATACAAATATACACATTTCAATTCACTATGTTTTCATCTTTCTATTGATATTTATTTTTCAGATGCTTTTGCAGCGAACAAGATTTCTCTGAAATGCAGGTGGATGTTGCGTTGCGACGATTCCAAACGCACTTTCGTATGCCTGGCGAAGCCCAAAAGATTAGTCACTTGATGGAAGTATTCGCCTCACGATATTGCCAATGCGATGTGGAACTAGCCTCGACATTACGTAGTCCTCCAGACACCGTTCTCGTCTTATCCTTTGCCATTGTGATGCTCAACACAGACCTACATACACCCAACATGAGGCCAGAAAGAAGGATGAAACTGGAAGAGTTTATTAAAAATGTTAGAGGTAAGGATTCCTACCATCAACCACAAATTGTCTAGTTACTCTCTTAGTATATTGAGGTACAGACTTCTGTTACTACTAGTTTTAATAGGAATCATATTAATTCTATTACTCATCTTACTACATTATTTATATCTCTAAATGTCTATTTTGATTATACCTATGACTACTATTATTTATTATTGTATTTTTTTAATGTATTTTGGATTAGATCAAATTCAGGCAGGCAGACTCTGCCCTCAATGGCAGAAATCAAGTTGTTACTTCCAATACCCAAACAATTATGAAATCAAAAAATTATTTCTGTTCGGAGGGTTATATTTCTCTAAGAAACTTCTCCAATGGTGTATCATTGGTGACAACTGTCTGTGTCCAATGATATTTCATGTTATTATTCATTGCCTCGTAGAAAATTGTAATATATGAAAAATATGTGACATTACTTTCTAAAATTAATGTTGTGTGAGCATTAATGCCACACTCTTATATCTGCAAACAGTGATAGAATACTTCAGTTGTTTTATTATAATGTACATACATATATGACATCTCTTCTCTTAGTTTCTGAAACAAAAATATTAAATTTGGAAAAGAAATACCAAATATGGAAGGTCGTGCCACATGCTAATCTTAAAATTTATGTATTATTATTTATGCTATTTTTTTACATATGTATTTGGCAGTGAAAGTCAGAAGTCAGCATTTACTGACATTCATCAAATAACTTTTTTGAGATCAGTTTATCATGGTATTGAATTGATACTCTTGAAAATAGTAGAAAATAGAAATCTATGTAGAAACAAATCATTTTTAATTACTGTGCAAAAAGTATTGCGCAGCTTACCAGAAACAAAATGCAGATTTTTGGTATATTCCTAAATGTTTATGAACATAAAACAAATAGGATTTATTATCAGGAAAACGTAGGAATCGAGTGTAATAATTATTTTGATTTGTTCAGGTATTGACTTGGGATCAGATGTTGATCGTAACATCTTAATTGGAATATACGAGCGGGTGAAACAGAACGAATTCAAGCCTGGATCGGACCATGTGACACAAGTGATGAAAGTTCAGGCAACTATAGTCGGCAAGAAACCGGTGAGTGACTCGATAGGTACAGATTACAGACTCATTCAGTTATTTAGTTTAAAAACATGACAAACACTTATTGACACTTAAGTCGGTAACGTGGGTATCAACAGTAAAATAATCTCAGCTCACTATCCTGCCAATCCTAATTTTGAAAGCCCAAAACTGTTGTAAACCCCATTGCAGTTGCACTATCTTCTATGGGAAGGAAGGCCCAAAGCGTATTTTCTCGAAACAATATTGAACCAGTTTTTCCCATTTATGACAAAAACTATTGTTTTGTTCTTGCTATCATTGGGTAATGGACAACAAAAACTACCCACATGTTTTAACTTGTGATTTGAAAGTTTCTGCAGAAAATAATTAAACCGTTCATTCAAAATATGTACATCGATAAAATTAACAACCCTATTAAGCCCTATTCCTAACCCTATTATAATGAAAACATTCTACCTGGGACTATAAGAACCTCCAGCTAGATCGTCTTGGAACATGTGCCTGCGTGACACAACTGACATGTAACTTGTAGTCTGGCGTGGGTTTGCAGAACTTGGCCCTCCCTCACCGCCGCCTCGTGTGCTACTGCCGCCTCTACGAGATCCCCGACATCCAGAAGAAGGAGCGGCCCGGGGTCCATCAGCGAGAAGTATTCCTCTTCAACGATCTGCTCGTCATCACTAAGATACTGAACAAGAAGAAGGGTTCCACCACGTACACGTTCAGGCAGAGTTTCCCACTCTGCGGGATGCTCGTCACCGTCTTTAGTGTGCAGTGTAAGTGACATGATGTCCGAAACGTTTACCTTATCGATGATCATCCATAGCTTAGGCATTGACAAACGCTTCATTGTTTGGGATTGTAACTCTGTCGTCTATGTCCTACAGACAAAGGGCGCCGTCGCACATCTTATCGTAATGAACAAAGGTAAACTTTTCCGCTGCGACGGCTGAGATTGTCTTACATTTTACCCAATTGCGGGAAAACCTAACACAGTATAGCAATATGCTTTTTATGTTGTGATTGCGCCAAGACGCAAAGAGAAAAAAGGGTTAATAGCGGACTGTATGAAGGGGGGTTAGAAAGCAGTAACACTTACTTCGTTCTCGAATGCAGCTCGATGTTGGTTGCGGCATGCGTAGAACACGTGGTCTTGATGTAAGGAAGGATGGTACTGCAGTACGTGGAGAGGGTGAGGATTATGATAATGAAAAGATACAAGTAGAGAGATAGAAAGCCATTAGCCAACTTGGCTGTATGACTAAGCTAATGCACACGAATTAAACTAACTGAAATCGAACTGTCTGCATGGCAGAAACTGGCACAACACTGACCATCCTAGAGGGTGGTTCTAGACAAAGTGAAAGAGGGGAAGGTCAAACTGATAAGGGTAGTTGCTTGGCGGCTTGCCAACATAATAAACGAAAACCTAGGCGAACGAAAAACGGCGCGAACAACACCGCTCACCAAAAATGAAGATTTTTCCAAAGAAAACGAAAACGATAAGAAAACCCCGAACTGACTTAAGCAGGGGGCAGTAACACCAGTTTGCTAACTGGGCGAACGAATGTGCCGTGCGAAGTTTGAATTGAAACGACGCGCACAATTCCATCACGACCGGGCATGGTTTCGATGACACGGCCGACTGGCCACGCCAGAGGGTTGGTGGAAGTCTCGCGGTAGAAGACAACGTCGCCGACTTGTAGATTCTGACAGTCGCGCCGCCACTTCCCACGTTGCATCTGCGTGTGTAGATACTCGGAGTGCCAGCGGTTCCAGAAGGCTTGATGTACCTGTCGTACATGCTGCCAGCGTGATAAGCGAGGGGTGATGTCAAGCTCAAGAGGCTCAGGAGGCGACAAAAGAGCTGTACCAATAAGAAGATACCCGGGGGTCAAGTAGGAGCAACTTTCTTCAGGATCGGGAGTCAAGGCACAAAGAAGTCGACTATTTAGCACTGCCTCAATCCGGCAGAACAAGGTAGCATACTCCTCATGAGTGTGTGGAGTATCACCGATAAGGCGGTGAAGAAGTCCTTTAGCAGATTTCACCCCTGCTTCTCACAAGCCGCCGAAGTTAGGGGCGTAGGGAGGGGAGAAATGCCAATGGATTGAGCGAGTAGAAAGCGAATCTGCGATCTGCTGGGTCGATTGAACGAGGAACTCGGTAACTTCGCGTAACTGGCGTGCAGCACCAACAAAGTTCCGTCCATTGTCCGAATATATGTCTGACGGGAGGCCTCTTCTAGAAATCAGCCGGTCAAGACAAGCGAGGAAAGAGTCGGTAGACAGATCGGAAGCAAATTCAAGATGTATGGCTTTTGTGGCCATGCACACGAACACGCACAGATAACCCTTGGTGACTGGGGCGTTTCGTCGGGACGAAGTCTTCACGCTGAACGGGCCGGCGTAGTCGGTGCCCACATGAAGAAAGGCTCTGGAGGCTTGCACCCGAGCTGATGGCAGATCAGCCATAACGGGTTGGGGCGTGTGAGCGCGGAACTTGAAGCACGTGAGGCAGCGATGTATCCGTTGACGAAGTAAGCCGCAGAGAGACATAATCCAGAAGGTTTGCTGGATTAGGGCTTGTACGGTGCGAGGACCGGCGTGAAGAGAGCGCTTATGATACTCATCACAGATGAGTGTCGATAAGTGTGCTTCTTTAGGGAGCAGTAGAGGGTGACGAGCATTCTTCGGAAGAGAGGAATGACGGAGGCGACCGCCACCTTGAGAAGTCCCGAGGAGTCAATGAAGGGCCGAAGCGAAGATAAACGAGAATTGACTGGTTGCTGTCGTTCAAGTTGATGAATTTCAACAGCGAAATAATGATGTTGCGTGATCTTGACGAGAAGAGCGAGAGCATCTTGGAGCTCGAAGGGGAGCAGAGGTCCAGTGGGGAGGGGAGACCGAGACCGCTTGGCCAGCAGGATGCGAGTAAAGCGTACGATGTGGCCGAATACTCGTTGAGCTCGGAGAAGCGAGGAAAACTGTTGCAGTTTGACGTGAAGAGGCTCGACGGCGATGCTGGTAACCAAGATGGTCATCGTCGTCTTCATCTCGGGCATCTCCTCTGGAGGTTCGAGGGGAGGCGACGATCGCGGCCACGTAACTGGCGACGAGTGCAGGAAACTAGGTCCACTCAACCATAGAGGGTGATCCAACAGCTGGGACGGTAAGATGCCATGAGAAGCGCAGTCTGCCGGGTTGTCGGTCGAAGCAACATGCCTCCAGTCGGTCGGAGCGGAGGACTCCAAGATCTCCACAACACGGTTGGCGACAAAAGTCTTGAGGCGATGTGGAGACGTGGCGAGCCAAGCCAAGACGATGGTAGAATCCGTGTAGAGCACAACGAAGTCCACGGCGAGGGCGCTGAGCGACGGAGAAATGTCCTTGAGTAGACGAGCGAGTAGCACGGCTGCTGACAACTCAAGTTTGGGAATAGTCAGAGGTTTGACGGGAGCTACTTTACTGCGAGCACGCAGTAAAGAGACAGAAGATGAGACGGGAGTCGAGGTATGCAGGTAGAGCACGGCAGCATAACCTCGTTCAGAAGCGTCGCAAAAACCAACTAGTCGACAGACGCCGCGACGGTCCGGCAGGACACGCGTGACGCGAAAACTAGAGAGTGCTGACACTTCGGATACTGCTGTAGACCAGCTTTGCGTCAGCTGATCGGAGTGAGGATCATCCCATTGTGTGGGAACAAGCCACAACTGCTGCAAGAAGATTATCATCCAGCAGACGAAAGGAGTGACAAATCCAAGCGGATCAAATATCCGGGCAATGTAGGAGAGCACAGTGCGCTTTGTCACAATACCTTCGAATGGGCGAGTGTGAAATGAAAAGGTGTCAGTACGAGGATCCCATAGAAGTCCGAGAATTTTGATTCCCTGGTCTTCGTTGGCGAAGACAAGAGGCGATTCCAGATGGTCAGCAGGTAGAGTATTCAAGGCGTCTGGAAGATTGGAGGACCACTTCCGGAGTTCAAAACCTCCTCTAGCGAGAAGACCTTGGAGTTGCGCTTGAAGATCTTGAGCTTCAGGAAGGTCACGGGCACCGGTGACGACGTCGTCGATGTAGGTGTGGTCTCTCAACGCACGCGAGGCGAGAGGAAAACGCGGACCTTCGTCAAGGACAAGCTGGCGGAGAACTCGTTGAGCGAGAAACGCAGAGGGTGAGAGTCCGTAGGTAACGGTATTTAATTCATACTCGATTACCGGGGAGGTCGGAGAAGATCGCCACAAGATGTGTTGAAAACGGCGGTCTTGAGGATGGACCAAAATCTGCCGATACATCTGCTTAATATCTGCACAGATGGCGATAGCGTGAGTCCGAAATGATGTGAGAATGTCAGGAAGCTCGGCTTGAAGCTTCGAACCACTCAAAAGCTGAGAATTGAGTGAAACACCTTTGTCGTCAGGAGAAGAGGCGTTGAACACGACTCGGAGTTTCGTGCTGGAACTGGACAACTTGTAGACGCAGTGATGAGGGATAATGTAACTCGAAGATCGTGGTGCAGTCGTCATGTGACGAGACTCGGAGTAATCTTGCATGAAGGCTTGGTAAGCTGCATCATGGTCGGGTTCCCGCTTCAGGCGTCGTTCCAGGCTGAGGTAATTCCGGAGGACGGCGTTATGGTTGGCGCCGAGAGGAGCTGACGACGGCTTGAACGGAAGAGCCACTGAATAGCGACCAGACGAGTCGCGCTGGTGCGTCTTCACGAAGTGTTCCTCACACAATTGATCGTCAGGATCCAGTTGTGGAGGGCGATGAACCTCTTCTGATTCCCAGAAGAGACGGAGGGTGCGGTCCAACGGCGTCGTCGAACACGCCAACAACGAGAGGGGGGACTGGGTCGAGACTTGATCCGACTGTACAGGTCCCAATATAACCCAACCAAATATGGTATTCAGAGCAGAGGGATTTCCTCGAATGACCATGTCGCCCGACGTCTTTAAAATGTCTGGGTACAGGTCTGCGCCGATCAGAAAGTCAATCTGATCCGGTACATCGAAGCGAGAGTCGGCCAGAGAGAGGCCACGATAACGTTCGTAAACGTCGAGAGAAACTGGCGAAGATGGAAGTGGATTCGAGATGGTGGACAGGACGAGAGCCTGAACACTGAGGGGGGTATCAGGATTATGACGCGAGGCGAGACTGCACTGAACAACGCCGTAAACCTGAGCAGAAGCGTTTCCAATTCCAACTAGCTGAGAATGACTGGGAGTGATTTTCAGCCCTAACTTTTGAACTAAAGAGCGAGAAGCTGCGGAAACCTGTGAACCACAGTCTATGACGGCTCGAAGAGGGTGATACCGACCTTGACAATCGCTAATCAAGGCGGTAACGGTGCCTAGCAACACCGTCTGATGAGTAGGTTTACTTGTCTGGAAATGACAAGCAAGAGATTGCGTGGGAGAGGCGTTGCTGTTAGCAACGGTTTCATTGTTTGCCGAGGTTGAAGGGTTGACGACGTCCTGCTGAACTTCTGGCGCGGAGCTGGCTGGACGCTGTCCTTGGGCTGTCGAAGTGTTGGAGGGAGTCAGAGGATGAAGCATTGAATGATGCGAATTGCTACGACACGTTGAGCAAACACTCTTAGAAGTGCATGCAGATCGTAGATGTTTCCCCAAACAATTAAAACAGCGTTGTAAACGACGTATGGTGACGTATCTCTCTGCGATAGATTGCGCGATGAAGAGAGGGCAGCGATAAAGAGTGTGACCTTCCTTGCAAAGAGGGAATGAGGCATGGCTGGGCATGGCAGAGGCGGGCGCTGAGAGAACTGGTTTCGTCGCGAGAAAGGAATTCATTTTCCTGGCGGGGGAGGGGGTAGGTTTCGCTTTAGAAATAGTCGTGGAAACATCCAAGCCGCACAATTCCATGGTTCGCGATTGTTCTTCAACAAAGGTGATTAGCGAAGCATACGTAGGAGTTGATCGCGAGGAATGTTTATTCTCGAATGCCTTGCGAGTACCAAGGTCAAGGTTTTGCAAGGTGAGAGAGAACAGAAGATAATCTGCCAAATCGCCGATGTCTTGCAGTGATTTTAGAGCTTCTACGTTGTTTTTATGAACTTGTAGAAAACTCTGAAGTCCAGAGTGCTGATTAGACTTGAGAGGCGTGAAATCAAGTATTTGCTTCACGTAGACAGATGCTAATAACCTTGGGTTATGATAGCGATTCACTAGGGCATTCAAAGCTAGCACATAGTTCTCCTTGGCTAATGAGAAACCTGCTATAACGGATATAGCAGTGCCTGACAAAGTGGAACGCAAGTAATGGAACTTTTGAATGTCATTCAATGAATTATTCTCGTGAATGAGCGAGGTAAATAATGAATAATATTCTGTCCACTTGTTCATGTTGGTTCCGTCAAACTTTGGAATGTCAATGACAGGCAAGGTATTGGTGGTCAAGGTCATTGACGGCGTAGTCGCTGACTGAGTTTCCTTGCGGCTATCTTGATATTCATTACGTACTGCGATATATTTCGCCTGTGCGCCGTAGAGTACGGTTTCAAAGCTATCTTGAACTTTCTCCACTTCAATGGCTTTGTTGGGTGAAATGAGATCCGAATTCAACTCGAGGATTTTCGCTTGAATAGCGTCAAACTCAGATTGCTGATGCATCAGTCTGTCATACCTAGGTTGAGCGGTCAAAACTTGATCGCGTTGCAAGGCTTTAAACGAATCGAACGTTCGCTGAACAGAACTGAAAACTTGTTCTCTTTGTTTACAAACAAATCTTGCATCTTGCGTTGGGCTTCCATAACGAATAAGTACAAAAATTAAACAACAGGGGTTCAAACGAAACAGCGAAGAGATACACGTACGGAATGTACGAAATATCACGAGAGAGTGACCTTGAACTAAAATTCATGCGTCACGAGAACCAAACGAGAAACGAACACGAGATGAGAAAAGCTATGCTCAAGACTCCGGCTCAAGGGACCAAAGATGATTGCGCCAAGACGCAAAGAGAAAAAAGGGTTAATAGCGGACTGTATGAAGGGGGGTTAGAAAGCAGTAACACTTACTTCGTTCTCGAATGCAGCTCGATGTTGGTTGCGGCATGCGTAGAACACGTGGTCTTGATGTAAGGAAGGATGGTACTGCAGTACGTGGAGAGGGTGAGGATTATGATAATGAAAAGATACAAGTAGAGAGATAGAAAGCCATTAGCCAACTTGGCTGTATGACTAAGCTAATGCACACGAATTGAACTAACTGAAATCGAACTGTCTGCATGGCAGAAACTGGCACAACACTGACCGTCCTAGAGGGTGGTTCTAGACAAAGTGAAAGAGGGGAAGGTCAAACTGATAAGGGTAGTTGCTTGGCGGCTTGCCAACATAATAAACGAAAACCTAGGCGAACGAAAAACGGCGCGAACATGTTGTATTGTAAATATGAAGGCATGACGTGATCGTAAACAGAATTATAATATGTCTTTATAAAGCCAGAATTTGGTAAAGAAGTGTTCAACATCGATGAAAGCTCGCCTTAAATAGCTTAACGAATCCCAACATGGACCGGATGTCCATGGTTTATTGATTGGAATCTAACTAAACATAAAGCACCATATTAATTTTCTTCAATACAAAGCAAACTTACAAAGAATTTTGGAATCATTGAAAATGATGCTAATTCTGTAGAACATTCTCTAAGATTAAAAAGATCTATGCTCTCGAGTGTGAAATTATTAATTAACATTGTCCGTGTCACTTTGTTTAGTCTACCAGTTTGGCATTCGGCTGTGTCAGCGCGTGGACAACAAAGAGCTTGTGGTTTTCAACGCGCGCAACGAGCACGACCGCTGCAAGTTTGCGGAGGACCTGCGCGAGTCTATCAACGAGATGGACGACATGGAAAGTCTGCGAATAGACGCCGAACTAGAGCGACAGAAGAGCAGCCGGGGGAGTCGCGCTGGCACGCAGGAGAATAGAGATAGTGGCGTGGCAGATGTGGAGGTAAGTAACAACCATCTGTTCGGATGTTTATAGGTCATACTTGTTCGTGGGTTAATATAACCACACTACTGGAGCTGTTAAGCTTACATCCTTTTTGTATTATAAATGCCTTGCTTTAGATCTGGATGAAATCAAGTTTATTTCAAACAAGAAATTCTCAAAATTAGTACCTACTACCTATGTAGTTTTTAATTTCACAATAAAATTCTTGAAAGACTTTTAGTGCTTTCTTTTTAATGTAAATGCATATTTTGTGTTTTTTTTCATATCAAATTACTCGACAGCGATCATCGCCTGCTGGAATGTACGTTGAGGGTGCAAGTACAGAGGCCAGTAGCAACTGTCTCACACAAAAGAATCAAAGTGTGGAAATTGCAGGACCCGGCGGTGAAGAATGAATTCTGTCAAGTGATAAGGAGCAGTGAGCCAGTGGGGGAGTTGCGAGATGTAGAAGAGGAGTGGGAGGACTTCAGGAATGCTCTGGTCAAGGAGGCTGAAACATTGTGTGGAAGATCAGGGGGTAAAAGGAAGGAGAAGGAAACAAGATGGTGGAACAGTCGAGTCAAAGAAGCAGTGAGAGAGAAAAGACAATCGTGGCAGAATTATGAGCTACAGAGATCTGTGGAGAATGAACAACGGTTCAGAATATGTAGAAGAAATGTCGGAAGTATTGTTGTAGAGGAAAAGGAAAAGTCAATGGAAGATTTAGCAGGAAAATTAGTGAAAGATTTTGAAGGAAACAAGAAGATGTTTTATGGATTGATCAAAGGCAAAAGGGGAACAAGAGAGGAATTAAAGAGTATGAAGGATAACAACGGGGACCTAGTATGTAACGTTGAAGAAATAAATAGTCTGTGGGGAGAGTACTTCGAAAATCTCCTAAATGTAGGAAAGGAACGTACCAGTGGAGGAAGGAGAGAAGCAGTTTGGAGAGGAAGTGGAAGAAAGTGGAGTGGATGATGATCTTACTGAGGTGGAAATAACAAGAGCCCTGAAAGAGATGAAGAATGGCCGAGCACCAGGCATTGATGAGGTGACGTTAGAGATGGTGAAAGCAGCGGGGGATGCCGGTAAAAGATGGTTCTACCGTGTGATTAAAGCAGCGTGGAAGCAGAAGTAGATTCCGAGTGACTGGGAGAAAGGGGTAATTGTCCCTCTTTTCAAGAAGGGGGATCGCAAGAAATGCAGCAATTATAGGGGAGTGACATTACTATGCCAGTGTGCAAAGGTGTTTGAAAAAATAGTGGAGTGTAGATTGAAGAATTGCGTGGAAGAGGGATTGAGAGAGGAGCAGTATGGATTTAGGAGAGGGCGGTCTACAATTGACGCAATTTTCACTGTGCGTCAGATGATGGAGCAGCAGTGGGAAAAGGGTCAAACTATGCATATGGCCTTCTTGGACTTGGAGAAGGCATATGATAGGTTGCCAAGGGAAAGAGTGTGGGAGTGTCTGGTAAAGAGAGGAATAGGCAAGGAGTTGGTTGAGCGGATCAAAAGTATGTACCGGAACAGTGTGAGTTGTGTGCAGTCGGGAGTGGGGTGATCGGAATGGTTTAGTATTAGTGAAGGGCTTCGGCAAGGGAGTGTGTTGTCACCAACACTGTTCATCATTGTAATGGATGAGTTACTGAAGAAAGTGGAGCCAAATGAGGGGGATGATACACGAACACTAATTTATGCGGATGATGTGGTGGTGTGGGGAGAAACTAGGGAGGAAGTGCAGTTAAAGATTGATAAGTGGAGTGAAGAGACAGAGAAGATGGGTTTGAGAATAAGCGAAGAGAAGAGTGAAGTAATGACAATGGAACGGAAGAAGATAAGACAAGGTCATGCCAGAATCAAGATGAGAGATGGATGGTTGAAGGAAGTAGAGGAATTTAAGTACCTGGGGAGCCTGCTCACCAACAAGGCAAAAGTAGATAGAGAAGTACAGGAAAGAAGAAGGAAAGCGGAGTGTTTCTATCAGGCAGTGAGGAAGTTGCTTTGGCTTGAGAAGTTTCCAAAAGTGTGTAAAATGATAATGTATAAAATGTATTTCCTGCCAATTCTAACATACGGGGCAGTGACGTGGTCAGCGGGAGGACAGGAAATGGATCAGCTTCAGGCAACGGAGATGAAGTTCTTGAGGAGTGTGAAGGGAGTCACAAGAATGGACAAGATCCGAAGTAAGAAGATAAGAAGTGAGCTGGGGGTAGAGAGATTGGGGTTTAAATTGGGCAGAGAGAGGCTTCGGTGGTTTGGCCACATGAAGAGAATGGGAACAGGGCGAGTGCCACGGCGGGTGTTTGAGTCGGCTACTTCTGGACCACGTAGAGTAGGAAGACCAAGAGTGAGGTGGATTGGAGTTATTAAGGACGATGTTTTGGAGAGAGGAGGAAGTTGGAGTGAGTTGGAGGCTGAGAGACAGTGGGAGGACAGAACAAGGTGGAGGCAATTTGTGGAACAATTGGAAGTGGAGGAAGAAGAAGAAGACGAGGAGGAGATGCCAGGCGTGGCCAGCCGGTCTCCAGTAGTCCTGCGGCCCTAGTGTTGGTGGGAACACCCACCCCCTGACCCATTTAATTGGAACCAGCGGATAGATTATTATTATCAAATTACCAAAAATAATTGGCCTCAACAAAGAAAAATGAAATACACAAAATTAATTTCCTGAATTTAACATTTTCCCCAGGCACGTAAGGCCGGGGTCCTCCCAATCCCAACACTACTTATTAGCATCCCTCGTATTCTATAAACCTCGGTACTTGATCTTTTTAAAATAAATAGATCTACCCTAGCTTGTTGCCATTTCTACTCAAACGGTCTTGTCCACTACACTGGGATCACAATTTCACTGCTTTTCACTACTACTCAGATCTTCCTTGTTCTATTTGATGAAAGAACAATCACCTTGCAGAGAGCAAGAGAAACTTCCAATGCAGAGAGCAAACACTGTTGAACTTATGATGTGAAACTATCTTGTTTGTTTGTTGCAGGTGTGTTTGTGCACACAAGGTGGCAGTTCCTCCCCCCAGGGCAGTCTGCTGAGCGACGCCGACAATCTCGATGATTCGCGCGTCTCGCTGAGCAGAGTTCTCCGCCGCACGGCACTTAGCAACTCGCTGCTGGACATCCATTGTAAGTTCCACAACTCACTGCATAGTGTTTTTATAGACAGTTACCAAGTTTGAAGTAAAGAATAATTCTAATAATAATTAGATAAACAAGCTAGAAAATCTTCAACAAAGTAGGAGTATTTGTTAATTTCCCCACTTTCTGGAATACATAACATAACAGTAATAATTAATTTGAAACAGCTAATGGATGTATGGCCCTGACAGTGGGCGTGGAAAAACCTCAACAACGGCGCGGAAGCATGGGCTCCTTGGACAGTGGCATGTCGATATCGTTTCCTTCGATGTCGACAAGCGCTGTGAACCACGACTCTTCCACGTCGTCGCAGAACAATTCCAAGCCCGGCAGCAGCAAGTTGTTGACCCATCAGCCATCGTTCCTCGGAAGTCTCTTCGCCAAGCGAGAGCGGAAACAGTCCAAGTCGGAAGATCCCAACAATCCGTACGGCAGTCGCAGCACTGACGTCTGAACAGAATCTCCGGAAAGCCGCCATGATGGGAGTGTGTGGTAATGTGATTTGATCATTTGTTGTTTAATTGATATATTTATCTATATTTTTGGAAAAATATGCCAAGAGGCAATGACAAAATTATTGTAGAAGTGTTAGTTAAGAACTGGAAATTGTGCCATGGGGTTGAGATGAACATTTACACAGATAAACTGTGCTTAACAATTTCAAAATTTTTGTCCTTGGTCTATGATAAAATTGTACGTACTAAACAATTTCAAATTTTTTGTCCTTTGGCTATGATAAAATTGTACTAAACAATATCAAAATTTTTGTCCTCTGTCTAGGATAAATTTTACTAAACAATTTCCAAAATTTTTGTCCTTGGTCTGTGATAAAATTCAACACTCTTGATATAAGCATTGTTAGGAATATAATCAGAACCTTTTATACAACTTTGGACGTACAATTTAACTTATCATTGCAACTGCATTGTTGAAATTGGGTATAGTCTTGGGTATAGTCTGTTTTACGTTTTCTTCCTCTCACATTCCATATTTTGCATAAAACTACTTTTAACTCTTTGTTTATTTTTATTGTGTTATCTCAATTGTTCATCTCGATTACATTGCCTGATGGTCAGCTTCTCTATTACTTGATCTGTATTAATCTTTCTAGTTCTACAAGTAAAATGCACCGGTTGAATATTGATTGTCAACTCCATACCTACTAATATTTTGGTGATGCTTTTAAGTTCCCGGTGTTTATTGTGTAGAATGATCTTGTGGATTTTCATTTATAAAATGATGTTCAATGCATTTACTCTCAATTAGTACATGCAGGTGATACATAATAAAATAAATTTCAGTGATATATTTTAAGCAAAGCAGTTGATAATAATTATTTCCATTTATGTGTTGATGTTCCGCTGAAATTTTAATCGACCAACTTTAAAGGAGTTGTTGACTGACTTAAACAGAGTTTCTTATTACATAGTAATTATTTGATTAGATAGCTGGTAAAACATATCTCTTACTTACCTAAACCTCATTGCAGTACAATAATAATTAATAATAATTATAATAATAATAAATAATAATAATTTCCTCTCTATAACTAGATGAACAGTTCTTCAAAACTAGCAACAATACTTGAATTCTAGTGAATATTCATTGTTCAACATAAACAAAATTGGCCACTAGAATTCATTATTTTATCAAATATAATCCCTTTAAGTTATTCAGAACCCATCTGAATCAATGTCCATCCAACATGTGAAGGAAATCAATAATTCAGGTACCATTAGCTAGAATAGTACCATACATAAACAATGCATACCATTTGTATGTGATCTTAACTATCACCAAAGTGAGTGAAATAAGCTTATGTAATGGTGACGTTAGAGCACCTCTTTTCCTGTAGCCGGTTGGGCTAAAATGTACATCTCCGAGACCATTGTTACAAAACTACTGAATCGATCTGGACCTATCGCAGGTTAATAGCTATGTTTTAAAATTGACAGAATGTTTGCGTAATTTGAAATGGAATGTGTAGATGTAATTGTATGTGATAACGAGTCATTTACCATTGATCTTCTCAATATGAGGTAGTAGGGACCCAATAGATATGTATTACTTACATACATACCCTCTGTTTGAACACACTTAAATCAATTATTTCTAATGGTAAGGCTTTCAGGTTGCAAACTCTGTCTTTACTGTGTGCGTGACAATAAGATGCTACGAGTGTGTTCCACCTTCAATACTATAGGCACTCAGTATATTATTTAATTGAGTAGAGAGGCAGCTATTAGAAATGGACCAGAAGAAGGAAGACAATTACCAATTTTGCTATGAGGTGGTTCCTTCTTAATTGTGAAATTTTGCTATCCTTCTGTATTCAAATAGGTAATATTTACTTATGTATTGAAATTTTAACTCTTTAACGAGTCAATCTATTTTATAACAACTTTCAAAGGACACTGTAGTTTTTGGCATGCACCTCAAAATATTACAATTAATGTTCGGTAGTTTTGCCATGGTGGCCTCACAATTGGTATGCTGATTTTAGCCCTGTACTGGAATGTATTGATTTATAATTAAGCCCCATCTACCATACTCGTGTTTGACGGCTTTACGTTTAGAACTTGTTACATCTGCAGTTAGTAGTTGCATATGGTTTAAAACTACAATTGATTTCCATGTAGTGTGAAGATCACATAATTATTTATTTACCTACATTGTACTCTTTTCTTTGTGATATCACCAACTCTGTAATACAATTCGAATTATAGAGGTGCAACAAGTATGTTACACAAGGCCCCAATGAAGGACGACTGTATAACAATCTGCTGGTTAAATGTGCCAAGATATTTATAACATTGAGATAGCTTTTGTTTGGCCAAGAACACCAAAATTATATAACACATCACCTTGCACCATACCAGTGAGCTTAAAATGCAAGAAAATCACGTGTCGTTTACCGAGTGGTCACAAATACAACAGGACCATGTTTATTGATAATACAGTACATGTAATACCTGTACTCCCTATGAAATATTAGTCATATTTTCTTGGCTACAGGTCGCCACAGATTACCTACCTATTAAATCTAATATATATACTAATTTAGTCGGCATTTAACAAAGAAAACAAACTACCATTACTTATAAGATTTAGAAATAATAGCTATGCTATTTTATTTTTACAGTATATAATATTATACAAGGAATTTAATTTATTGATTAGACACAAATGTTATTCCTATAACAAATTACTTTTATTATTCTAAAAGTATATGATTATGAAGTAACAATAATTATTGTCTAAACATAAAAATAAAAATAATAATACTATTATTAATAATAACATTCATAAAACATAAACATAATAATAATGCTAATATATCAGTTTGTAACACAATTATGTAGCAATGTTACATGGATTTGTACTTATGTGTGTTACTCTGTAATAAGTGATATGAAGTAATAATCAGTCATTGAGGAAAGTGTGCATGTGTTAGTGTTTGAGAATGAAAGATGGAGGTACGGCACGTATATTACGTGACCTCATAAGGAGCTCAAGTTTATAGCGAGTGCACGAGGGTTAGAATGGAAGATAAGATCTAGATGCAAGATGTACAAAGAAGTGAGATACTACTTGAAATTGACTTGTATTTTTTGTACATGTCGTAGTTATTCTCATTATTTTTATGTTATTCTTGTAATATGTATGATTATTCTACTCGTTGCTTCAAAATAATATGTTGTACTGTTCATTGCTCTTTAAGAATAACTAACAAAACTTGTTGGTTTCTATTTCTGTGTACAATTAATTTTAATATTCCTTCTAGTACCATCCACCTACCTATCTGAAATAGGGTTGGGAGTTTTGGTTCTGTTGACATTTGGCTGATACCATCGTTTCCAGAAAAAAACTTTGTAAATAAACTGATTCGCTCAAGAAAAATAAGTACCTACCTACCTACTAGTAGTTAGGTACGACGTACCATAGTAAAATTCGTTTGTCTGGTAATTTGAAAACAATATGAATTACCTACTGCAAAAATTTACAGATAGCAAAATTTGAAATGTCAAAACTTGTATTTCTTTAGTGTCAAGATCTTTAAAACATGGAAATGTGCACTGTTTTTCTTTGTAAAGGATGGACAGTGACAGTTCATGGAAAGGCAGCTAAATGCTTTATTGATTGTCGTCAGCACCCACTTCATTCAACAGTAGGTATTTATTTTCCTAATTAAAAAATAATTTGACTGCAATCCCATGTTGAAATACTAAAGTAGTGTTACCTACTTAAAATATGTTACTTGCAACGCTAACAAAATCGAAAATAATATCACTAGGTTCCTAAGTGCAAGTATTTTTTTCTAAATTGTTTCTTTCAAATATCTATTAAAATGTAAAATTATCAATTGTTCTGATTATGAGGCCAAGATGAAGAACTATAGGTATACCCAGCAAAAGATAAAACGGTACTCGAAAGAAACAAATTGGCTGAAAAAGATTTGATGGCATGTAGTCGAGGCGACTTGTTTTACTATATTTTCTCTGATGTCATCGATATTAACAAGGATTGATTGTCAAGGAACCTGACCAGCAGCCAATCCGCTTTGCCCATATACTGTTTTATGATGATTTTTTTAAGTTTATCTTTAACATTAGTATAAGTTTAAAAAATTAAATCAGGGATTACTAACCGTCATACAAGATGCATAAAGTGTAAACGTATCAAACATCATGGTCAACTTACAATCCGCTACAATATTTGTGCCGTCAGCAAAGATCTTTGGTTCTGTGGTTTGATCCACGGAGGTTCCAACCTCTCGTTTCACCTGTAACAATATGATATTATCAAATTTCATAAACTGCATAAGAAAGTTAACTCTCTTCCTTGCTCACTGTTAACGACAGTTACCTTCTGAAGCAATGAGTTTATAATATTTCGCTCTTCAACGTCCATATTAAACAAATCACCCCCTCCTGCATTTATCAATTTGTCACATGACACATTTAATTCTTCCTTCAAGTCTATATTGTGATGAAAGAAAACGCTCACTTCGGCTGTACCATCGTGAACTTGATACAGCGTACCCTTCCGAATGGACTTCGATGACATAATCGTGCCTTCAATATGTGCATGTGTTACCTGCTCTTCATCACGATAAAACACTGGAGGTGTTCCAATCTTAGTTAAATTTAATAATTTCAAATTATTAACTCCAACTAACATTTTCTAAGTCCACGTTTATAATCTGTTGGTGTGAGGTGAAGCTGAGAGTAAATTTAACCTTAAAATTATATTCTTAACATTTTGCATTTGCGCGCGGAGAAGTAGTGTCTACCATGAGTACTAACAACACGGCACATAGTAATTGTCTTAATTAAACTTATTAATTTCAGAAATCTTAATAACACATACAGAGAGCCTGAGAGGTTGTAAATGAAGTAAAATAAAATAATACATTCGAGCTGTCAGTCGGACGTTGGCCGCCACTTCGTTCGCGCTACGGTTCGCGGTTGGAAGTTTTGAATCCACCCACCCAACGTTTAGAACAAGGTCCACTCGATCTCCGCCAGATGGCGGACAGCCGGTTCCACCGCTAGTGTGACTTTAGGCCGACATGGGTTACCTATCAGAAACGACTTTAATATTAGATTGTAACTTCGTTGTGCTTCAGATTAAGAAAATTATCACTTCCCTGGCTAAAACAATGTTCGGGTAATCATTTAAAAATAACTAATTGCTGGATAAAACTACAAAACGCCATAATACAAGGTAAATTCATACTCAGGCTCATCAGCTGTCAAAGTCTGCATTCTAGCAACTTATGACCGCATTTAACCTGTTCTATAAATTGATAAGTATATATTTAGATATATTAGCAGTTCATAAACATTAAAACTACGAATTAAAGCAAGGAGAAACATTTTATATGAGAAAATAACACTAAAACTGAGCCGCCATCTTGGTAACCCATCTCGGGTAAACGTAGTTTCCTTCCACCGCCTAAACCCCGCTTGTCTGCTAGGCGGAGATCGAGTGGACGTATCTTTGGAGTGGACCTTGCGTTTAGAACAGTTTAGAAGGCAGTGGTACAGCTGTCAAACTCTATTTCAAGGTGTGTTGGCCAGTTCAGCGTTATAATTTGTTTCTCATAATTTATTATAGATACGATTAAAACTGTTTTACTAAAATAATATTCTTCTACTTAATAAGGACACCATTGAAGAATATCAAGCTGTTACTACTAAGATGACAGAAGTAAGATTTCCATGTACCTATTTACCTAGGTACCTAACCTTAGATTATGTAGGACCTAGAGGCTCTCTAGGACCTAGTACCTACCTACTAGTAGAGAGTGGCCAACTCGGGGGAGCCAACTTGTACTAAAGTCATGGACGCTTGTCAAGGTCGTCAACTAGGTCCTGCCACAGCCAGCTACTAGCCCTAGGCTCTTTAACTTGCCCACTGTTTGAGCGCAAGATGGTGGCTCCCATTAAAGCGGCCTGGTTAATTCTTCAACCAATAGAAAACAGTCACCCAGTTGGCCACTCTCTTCCCCAGTATATAGGCTCTCTACCTACTAGGTAGGTAGGTATTTTATTAGGCCGGCTCTGGTGCCACCCTACCATAGGGTGCCAGGAGCATGTAGGTGGAACTAAACACTCGTGCCACCCTATCACCCTAGGGTGGCAGGAGTCTGTATAAAGCTGCGTTTACAGTCCGTTCGTGCAACGGTTGCTTGCAGCCGGCAACGCGTATTGACCAATCAGAAGCCAAGGCCACCCGTGTCGCAGCGACGCGGCGACGCGACACAAAAGATGGGCATGGTTCATCTTTTTCGGTTGCGGCTAGAGATTATAACTGCTGTGATCGCTGATATTTCTTGTTTTCTTGTATTTTACAAGCAATATACCACAAGAAGAGTATTTATATAAACATTTGTTATATTATGTAGTGCTAATGATTTATTTTCTCTTCTTTAAAATTCAACCTTGCATCGATTCTGTGCATGTTGCTTCTAGCAGCAACCGTTGCTCTGGCGGACTGTAAACGCAGCTTAAGACTCGTGCCACCCTATCACCCTATGCCTCGTCTACACGCTGTATTTAAACATATGTTTAAGTATAGTTGGTACTTAAATACACCGTGTAGACGATCGAAACATAGTTAAATACCGTCTATAGGTACTTAAGTACACCTCGGGACCCTAGTTAAGTACTGTAGTTAACGTAGTTCACGAGATTTCACGAGATTTCAATGGCCGCCATCTTGCGCGGGAAGCAAAGCGGTCGTATGAATTTTGACATGTCTTGCAAAAGAACAATAATTATGCGGAAAATGAGATAATTCTATTCTTCTACAGATATAAAACACTAACATACTTGCGTAAATGCATGAAGATATGAAAAAACTAAATATATCCATGACTGAAATACGATACACTTTTTAGGTTAATGGCGCCACAGTGCCTTCTCGTTTTTTCACGAGAAATTCTATATGTAGAAGGAAATAACTCTATGGTTAGGCAGAATTATAACTTGTGAAAATTTCAAATAAAAAAAGTATGACCACGGCCGGTTTCGAACCGGCGACCCCTAGCACCGCAAGCCAATGCACTGTCCATTGCGCCACCAGGACGGAGATACTGAAAGCCGTTCGTAACCACTATATAAATAAAAACATGTGTACCGTTCGCGCATGCTTTACTGCGCAATGTAAACTTGGAGCACCTTCTGCCTCTAGCCGCTTCTGAAGGCAGTAGTGAGAGTTCATACTTTTATCACCAGGTAGCGTGCATTTCAATTTCCATTCGGGCGCGGTGCAAACAAGCTAAAAGCCGAAATCGCGAAAAGTCAAAACCGCTACTTTTTGGGTTCAAATCCGCGACTTTTGGGGTCAAAATAGCGAAAACTCAAAATGGCGGGCTGTCACTCTCTGTCATGCCCAAAGTAGGTAGCGAAAGATCAAGCTAGCGAAAGATCGAAATAGCGACTGTCACTTATCGTACATCTGACAACATTGGTTCCAACCAAGAAGGTTTAAATGGTAAGCTGGAGGGGCCCATTGTATGAGACTAGCCTGGTCTAGCCTGCCTGGCGTACGCGCGCTATGACGCTACCCCTCAAACGCCTCCCCTCACACGCCACGGCTCACGCGGCCGGCTGGCCGAGCAATGAAAGGCAAGAAGACGTGTAGGCGTATGGAATCCATGCAGTTGTAAACGATACAGCTGAGCAATTATTTAACTTCGCTATGGTACAATTTCTTTGTGGGAAATTTGGAGTATTGCTTGAATATCATATGTTCTTGTCGTTTAATGAATAATAATGTGTATTTATTGGATGCCAAGAAACGAAAGTACTTTACATCGCGTTTTAGTTGTCATTAGTTGTCGTATTAGTAAGGATTTTCTGTTTCAAAATATAACGAGTTTATAACGCGTTAGCAACTTCAAATTGCGTCAAAATATTACATGAATAATTATGATTCCTACGTTTCAGTATACAAAATATTATAAACTATACGAAAAATTATATAATCGCCTTTTCCTTGTCATTAATTATGATAATTATTATATAATAGCGTTCGGGTGATGGAACATAGGAAATTGAGAGGAGGTGTATTACTAATTGGTTTTCCAATTACACGAAGAAACATTATGTGAATTTTATTTTATATTGATTGCTCATTGAACCAAAATTTGACACAGACATTATTTTATTTCATTCGTAGATAAGCACCATGATTTGCAGCACCGACAAATAGACTAAGATTTACTAAATACAAATTAATTTGATAATAATTCACAGCTTCATAATAATTTCCATATTGTTAACATTCAAGAAAATTGATCTAAAATAAAAGCAAAATGCAACAGGTGCATTAAATAAAAAAAAAGAATCCCAAGTGAATTTGTTACCTATACAAACTAAATTACCTATCAGGAATCATTATTAAATCAACCTAGAATAATTATTTCATAATTACCTACAAATATATTTTACTTATTAGTTATTTCACAGAAGAAAATCTTTACTCGATCATAAAAAGCTCATCTTTCCATTGGTACAGTACAACGCGTTATAGACTTAAAAATATTTTCAAAGGTAGGTACCTTGTTAACGTTCAGAAATTTCAATCGCATCTGTGAGGGGCAAGCAGACCATTTTGGTTGCTGCTTCAAAAGAAGTGTTTAGAATTCCTTGGGTAACCTAATTAATTAAAGGTATTTGTAACTATTTGTTATATAAGATTGTTTTGCAAGTCTTCATTAATCTTGTTGACTGTTGTGTAAAATCATGTTTAGTATTTCATTAGAGTCAGTAATTTACAGGTATTTCACCTTGAATATGTTTATCTAAATTGCATTTTTAGTCATTGGTTAAATACCCAGGGAATGTCCATAATTCTTCAGTAATGTAGGCTTTGACATCCAGTAATGTGGTGATTATCAAGTAAGGTAGTAATGTAGGTTTTAACATCTGTGATGGAGGTTTTGTCGTAAGAACTATGTAGGAACATCGCGAATGTACATTGATGAAGTGATACAACATAAAAAATCTTAATTAATCATCGAAATGGGTAAGCTACAAATCCATACACATCCTCTACATCATTCCTTGTGTATCCGCTCAGCTATAGTCATGTGCTATTAAATAAGATATCAGAAGTATTCATTATGTTTCTATGTGTTTCGGCCGAACAGCCGACTCGCATCTCCGAAGAGTAGTTTTAGGGCAGGTGGGTTTAAATACTAAATGTCCATGTGTTCGGGTTCCCTATGAACTCGATGGTGGCAGCGTAATCAAATTTGGTTAGTAGTTATTTGGGTTCGAATCCCAATGAGAAGTCAACCCCACTGTATATGGGTAGTACCAGTGGTTCTCAACTACATATCCGTAGTAGAGCCTTTTCACCCCCTGACAAATGGTGAACAGCGTGGGATAATAATGGTGGATTTTTTTTTTTTTTTTTTTTTTTTTTTGAAAGTCTGTAAGTACTAACAAATTGTACAAAATTGTGAATATTTTTTTTTTCAAGCTTGAGGTTGAGAGCTAAAAATCCACTAAAACCATAGAAACATAATGAATACTTCTGATATCTTATTTAATAGCACATGACTATAGCTGAGCGGATACACAAGGAATGATGTAGAGGATGTGTATGGATTTGTAGCTTACCCATTTCGATGATTAATTAAGATTTTTTATGTTGTATCACTTCATCAATGTACATTCGCGATGTTCCTACATAGTTCTTACGACAAAACCTCCATCACAGATGTTAAAACCTACCCGTCTCCTATCCGTCTCTGTCCGCGTCGTCTGTCTGCGTCAACTGTGCATCGGCCTTCACCCTAGGAATCTTGTCTCAAGGAATCCATTGTAAATCCTGTAGTATGGCCTAGGGAGCTTATTATCCCCGAAGCCGTGCTTCTACTCTGAAGTCCTGTTAACTCAGTTACTCGAGTGGAAAGTACGACTCAAAGGTTTAATAGGTGTATACTCCGAGGAGTTCACAACCCTGAAGTGCTGGTAACAGATACTTGGGAAGTGTTCAGTTCAGAGTATAAGAAGAGACGACAGCGTCAAGGATAGGTTAGGATAATCAGAGAGAATTGTAAGCGTAATAGTGATTGTAGTTACTAACCAATAGTTAAGGGAAAGGTCGCGTTGTCGTTTGGAATCCCAAATCATTCTGTTCCTGGATCCTCATCATTGACTTCACAATAAGTAAGAGCTTCATTTATTAGGAATCAGAAAGGTAGTTCTGGGGTTGGCACAAGAGCCGCCCAAGCTTTCGAAGAGTAATAATCAGTTGGTATAGCAGTGCAAGTTCCATACTTGCGGGATATCATCTGTAATCCCTGGTGACAGTTTACCGCAGATAACGTAACAATAAAGCTAGTAATCGTCCTAGGATAAAGTAAATATCTTCGACATCAACACTTGTCCACGAGGCATTTGAGATCGTCGGGACGCTGCATGCTTCGATCAAAGTGATAGGACCACTCCCTGATTGAAGTTATTATATAAATTATTTGTCTTCATTAGATAGGTCACCCTGTCCTGATGGATAAGTGCAAGCCTTGGTGACTCAGACTGGCTAAAGCAGCTTTCACATAAGCGAAGAAAGCGTTTTGCGTTTTTTTTTAAATTAAATATCGCCGCTATGCCAGAACCTCTACAAAAATAATTGTGATCAGCTGTAAAGCACGAAAATTATCGTGACCAGCTGTTAGGGTCGGAGCTGTCAGGGTGACTTGCACGAAAATACTCGTGATCAGCTGTAAAGTACGAAAATAGGCCGGGTCTATCCGCACGAAAATTTTCGTGAAATCTACGAAAATTCTCGTGCAACTGTCATCCTGTCAGCCTATGTATCAGCTGATCACGAATATTTTCGTACGTAGGTAGCTGTCATCTGACAGCTGATCACGATTATTTTCGTGCAACAACTGTCATCTGGCATCTTAAAGGCATTTTGTGCTGAATCCTCACGAATATTTGTGTTTATAATTGGTTTTACCATTTTCCCCATGCAGACAGGCGTCACGACGCCTTTATGACGCTCTGAGCAGTCTTATTAATCAATAGTATGAGTTTCAGTTTATTGTTCCATCTCACAATATTAGATCAGATCAGATTGTTTATTGTCAGCTTAGGAAATATATTATAAACTAAAACTACTACTCATTATTATCTATTATAAAACTGTGTGCGTATCATCTACATTGCCTAGTATCATATTCATTGCTACGCAAAGTCACCCATGCAGACAGGCGTCACGACAATTTGAATGGTATATTGTATAGTTACTATCCCTACATATTAAATTAAAATTGTAATAATATTTATTGGAGATGTACCTAGTTAGAACTATAATACATTAAAATATTTCTGCACAAGAAAGACATCAGAATAACTACTCTCAAATAACAGCATTTTTGAATTTTATTCGTAAGCCAGCTGTTCACGAAAATATTTCGTGAGCTGTCACTGTCAGTTTGACAGTTCATACACGAAAATTTTCGTGCCTCACGAAAATTTTCGTGTGGATAGCCACTTCGACGAAAATATTTGTGATCAGCTGTGGTGTGACAGCTGTCAGGATGACAGTTTCACGAAAATTTTCGTGTATTCACGAAAATTTTCGTGCGGATAGACCCGGCCAATAGTTGGTGTTTAAATAGGTATGTTTAAATACAGCGTGTCACTCGTTAGCGGACTTCGGTACGATACGGACGTGTTCAGCTTACTTCCTAGTAAATATACGTGTTCTCCTAACAGTAGATTATTTTGATACTACCTTATATTAGTTACTCTTGGACAAGATGTAAGTAATTTCCTATAAACATCTCTTTCATATATACTAGTAATTAGTATAATTGACTTAGTACCACTTAGTAGACATAGTACCTACCTACTTGTAATACATTTAGCTATATTTAATATTTCTCCCAAACATATCTCAATTTAGAAAATAGCTACCTAGTTATATAGAACCCCTAACAAATACTCATGTAATCCACTTAATCCTCTTGGCATAATGGATACCGATCAGATCGGTACCCCATTTGATGGAGGGGGTGGTGAAGTGGAGGTCATGAACCTTGGTGATGGAACTTCAACAAATGACGAAACAATGATAGCAGTCCAAAACCTGATCTCCTCACAAGCCAATCAAACAACAACAAACGACAATACACAAACTATCACACCGCCAGAAAATCCCAAAAAGAGACAATTAGAAGAGGACTCCAACATTTCTCAAGAAAGTCAACACAAAAACAAAGAACAAAAAAAGATAAACCTCTACAACATCTACGACAAAGACCAAACATTCAAAGTAATAATTGAAAAAATAATCGTAGCAGGGGCAGACCCATCTACTGTTAACATCGACCCTCTACTTATAGGCAAATTATTGTACAAAAAATTCAAGGGCATCAGATTGATCAATAAATCAGGAAGATCACGAGTTACAGTTGAACTAAGATCAGCAGTTCTTGCCAACAACATGGTACAATCTTCATTCTTCGCTGAGAACGGCATGGAATGCTTCATACCTAATTACTACACAACCAGATTCGGAGTTATTAAAAATGTAGATACGAACATAACCGAAGAAGAAATAATCAATAACGCCACATCATACTACACCATATCAAATGCGCGCAGACTAAAATCAAGGAAAATCATCCAAGGTGAAGTACACTACCTGCCAAACAGGAATGTGGTCTTAACATTCGACTCTCAACAGCTCCCAGACAGGGTTTATCTCTACAATAACAGCCTCCCCGTTGAACACTACATTCTTCCAGTCAAATTATGCACTAAGTGCCTCAGATTTGGGCATAGCTCCAATCAATGCAAATCCAACAAATTCAGATGCTCTATGTGCGCTGAGGAGCATCACGAAACCAATTGCACTCGCCTAACACAAGAAGACTTCAAATGCATTCACTGTGACGGCCCACACATGGCCACGGACAGGGTCAATTGCCAGGAATGGACCAGGCAAAAGAATATTAAAACTCAGATGGCCACAGAGAACAAATCATATCAGGAAATCGTCAAGTTACATCTGCGCCCCACACAACAGAAGCAGAAATACTCAACAATAGCCGCAACCAATCTCGATGGATACATCTCACGAACCTCTTTCCCCAAAAATCACCCTACCAAAAGCCCCACCCACAATGAAACCTCACAATCCACACATTTCATACCGGAAATAGAGAATGAAATAGAGATAACAACCTCTCAGAGTGGTCCTCGAACCCCCAAAAAACAACGCGTAAGACACCGAAACAATGGACCTAACAGTCCCATCCAAGTATATCAGCCCTATGAAGGCCCAGATAACTGGACCCCATTAATTTACAAAAATAATCCTCACAAAACTTCAGCAGTATTCTATAGTTCACAAAACAGCGAACCATCAACATCATCAACAAAGAAGAACAATACTCGAAAAACAACTGACATCCATCTTCAACAAACAATTCAAGAATGCATCAAACAAACAAACAGTACGGAACTAAAGTCAATATTACAGCTAGCCCTGGAAACTATCACTACTCAGAATAATGAAACATCACAGCTCAACTCCAACTCTAAACAAAATGGATCAGACAGCGACACATATTAAAATCCTTTAATGGAACTGCAGGTCCGTCTATGCGAACCTAGCAGACATCAAACGCAAGATAGAGAAAGAACAACAAGACATCATCCTACTCAGCGAAACCTGGCTCAAGCCACACAACAATCTCTCAATCACTGGATTTAACGTAATCAGAAAAGATAGAGACGCCGGTGGAGGCGGTGTAGCAATTATCATAAACAACAACATACCTCATAAAGAACTACGCATACAACACCAAATACCTAAACTAGAAGCAGTAGGAGTCGAAACACTAATAAATAAAAGGAAAACCACAATACTCTCAATCTACTGCCCCCCAGGACACAGAACGAAACAAAACGATTGGCAAACACTTATTAACCCGCTCAAGACAGAATGTTTAATGGTAGCAGGAGACGTTAACTGTCATCACAGCCTATGGGGATGTACAAACGACAACTCTCAGGGAAAACAACTGATCTCATTCATCAACAACAACAACCTGACACTCATGAACAACGGCGACAACACCATGCAATTATCCCCGTACAGAAGAATGGAACCTGTGGACATTACCATCGTGTCGCCGGAGCTGGCACTTTGCTTGACATGGGAGGTCACTGGCGATGCCATAGGGAGCGACCATATACCACTTCTCATCACGGCTCCTCGGGATCGGGCACCAAGATTAATAGACGCAACCCCTCAACTCAATCCGAAAATCAACTCACATAAAATTCGATGGGACGAATACAAAGACGAAGTAGACAGGGAACTGCGGGATGGCGGGATTCAGAAGGACGTCCTGGAGAGATACAATCAATTCGAGGAACTGATCATCAAATCAGCTCTTAAAGCTTCCAGACCAGTAGGTCAAAAGGTGCGCCCATCCAACAATCAAAACCATGTGCCATCAAAACCCCCAAAGAAATTAACGCCCTGGTGGAATGAGATATGCTCGAGAGCAGTCGCCAGACGAAGATTAGCCACAGTAATATTCAGGAAAAACATGAACTACGACAACTATCACAAATTAAAGAAAATAGAAATGGAAACAAAGAGAACTCTGAAAGATCAAAAATACATTGGATGGAAAAATTACTGCAGCCGAATCAGCGCAGAGACCCCTACAAAAGAAGTATGGAACATGATCAACAAATTCAGAAACGCGAACAGAACAAAACAAAGGAACCTAGAAGAAAAAGAGTGGTCAGAAGACTTCCATCAAATTATAGCACCAGACTGGGTACCCTGTGATATCAAAAATCACCAGGTAACAAATGACTTCACAGAGAGTACACTTACAATAGAAATAACCACAGATGAGCTAGAAAGCTCACTACATACACTCAAGGACACTGCACCAGGGATCGACGGAATCAGCAACAGCATGCTCAAGAAGCTCCCACAAGCAGGAAGGCAAGAGCTATTAAATATCTTCAACGACCTATACAGAATAAACGTAACCCCTGATACCTGGAAAACTCAAATAATCATCCCCATTCTTAAGCAAAACAAAGATCTATCCAGAGCAGACTCATACAGGCCCATAGCACTGATGGCGACGATGGGAAAACTATTGGACAAAATCTTACTAAATAGACTCAACTGGTGGCTGGAAAAACATAGAGTTATGGACCCTCAGCAATATGGATTCAGAAAAGGCAGGAGCACCCTCGATAGCCTAAATACGTTTCATTCTGATATCATGCTGGCTATACACAAAAAAAGAACTTTAATTGCCGCCTTCCTAGATATTGCCTCTGCCTTCGACAAAGTTCAAATAAATATCCTCACCAACAAACTACAAGAACTGAAAATTCCATCTCAATTAATCAATTGGATAACGAACAGACTTACGGACAGACACACCCAAATCAAGAACTCAAAAGCTTTAAGCGGAACAAGAACAATCAACATAGGCCTGCCCCAAGGATCGGTCTAGAGCCCCACCCTATACTCAATCTACACTGCATGTCTGGGTCCCGGAGAGAGTGACACTAGAATGCTCAAATTTGCAGACGACATCATCGTGTACTCATCACATCATCTAGCCGAAGAAGCTGCAACCTCTGTAGAGGAAGGGTTAGACAAATTGAATAAAGATCTGAATGAACTAGGACTGTCACTCTCCCCGACCAAAAGCAAAACAATAATTTTCAGCAGGAAAAGAAACATTCCCAACATATCCGTAAAAATAGACCATACAGCAAGCAAAATTCCTAGGTATCTTATTTGACTCAAAAAATACATGGCAACAACACATTCATCACCTTGTCAACAAATGCAGCAATAGTATAAACTTATTAAAATCAGTAGCAGGAGTGTGGTGGGGAGGTCACCCCCACACACTTCTCATGCTCTACAAGTCTCTTATAAGAAGCCAGCTGGACTATGGTTGCATGTTGTACGATGGAGCCGCCGAAACCCATTTAAAGAAACTGAACATAATACAAAACTTATCATTAAGAACTGCACTGGGTGCTATGAAATCCACCCCCATTGAAGCACTACATCTGGAAGCAGGAATCGAACCGCTCAAACTCAGACGAAAATGGCTCACCTACAAATACTCAACAAAAACTATAGCAACGATCAACCCGCTATCAGCCAAAGTGCAGCTAATAAGAGAAAAATCCGTTATGACAGACCTCCAACATCGTCCCCCTTCCACCCCCTTATCCAGAGCCTGGAATGATCTTTTACCAGTCAAAAAATCTCTTATTACCTCCTTAAAACACCCTTGCTTCAATAATTCCTATTCAAGTCAAATCAAAAAACTTAACATAATTCACGATGAAGGAATCAAATCACTAGAAACGAGGGATACCAACACTAGAGAAGGAATTTTTCAAGAAAACATCATCAAACATTTCCCTAATCACACCCAAATTTACACAGATGGCTCGAAAATAAAAGAAGAAAACTTCGTAGGAGCAGCATTTTACATAAAAGGAGGAGGAGCTCAACAAAACATCAATATTAATCCACATTCGTCAATCTTCTCAGCGGAAACCACAGCCATCATAAAAGCACTACAGCACCTAAAACAAAACTCACTCCTCTCAACATCAAGAAACTACCTAATAATGACAGACTCTTTAAGAGTCTACGATACTTGATGAAATCCATGTTTTATGTAGCACAAAAAGGCGGCCCCAACTTTTTTCTAAACGGCTCTACCGATTGTCTTCAAATTTTCACAGATTATAGATAAATAATAAATCTGTGCCTCTAGTGGGCCAAAAGTGTTATTTTTTGTTCAGTAATTTCAGGGCACAGGTGCCAAAATACCCATATATTGCCCATTTTGGCACCTCCTCAACACGAGTAATAACATTTGTTATTATTTTTTTGAATCACTAGAGGCACAGATTTACTCTTTATCTCTATGCTGTAAAAATTTGGAGACAATTGGTCAAGCCATAAAGAAAAAAGTAGGGGCCGCCTTATTATGGTTTTTTGTGGTTTTCAATGTTTGAATTAAAATAACTTACTTCACAGCAGTATATGCAACATGCAACACAATGATTAAATGTCACAAATGTCACGTACAACCCAGAGCTAATGCATTTTCATGCATTTTTTGGATTTTTTCGTATCTGAATCGAAAATTTTTGCGAGTCCTGTCGACTCTTAAGTGTCATCAAAGCCCTTCAATCCAATATAATTTCCACAAAAATCAGCCCGCTAATACTAGAAATCAGAGCAAAGACCGAAGAACTACAAAAATTACAATTCGAAATCACTTTTATGTGGATTCCGGCCCACATAGGCATCCGTGGCAACGAGATCGCAGACAGACTGGCAAAGGACGCAAAACACCTACAGATTGACCACAGCATAAAGCTCGTTCACACCGACATACTCCCCAAGATCAAACAGGACATCATGATCGAATGGACAGACGAATGGGAGAAATACAAATCCAACCATATATCTCACTATACAATAATCAACAACTCCCCCCCATCCTGGACCCCCTGGTTCAAACACATTAAAACAAGTAGAGCCAATATAACTACTATGATTCACATTAGAACAGGCCATTGTTCTACGAAATCACACCTCAAACGTATAGGAGTAGAGGAATCAAACATCTGCGACTGTGGCGACCAAGAAGAATCACTCAATCATATACTATTTAACTGCAAACTACCACATTATACCATGCCACGTCTAGAAATGGAAACGGAACTAAGAAGATTGAAGATACAGAGTCCCAGCAGCATTGTCAGTCTGTTATCGGTTGAATCCGAGAAGATCAATAGCATCATAATACAATTCCTCAACAAATCCAACAAAAAAATATAAAAACGAAACTTAGCAATCACCAACACACAATCAATTAACACAACACACAAAACACACAAAATTCACATAACCAAAGCAACTTTCCAGGGTTCCTGGTTCGTGGGGGAACCCAATGACCCGGTCTGAACGAGTAAAATGTAAAAGCGAAGGTGGGTCGCTAGCGAGTAGATCCTCGTGTCCCAGTACAAAAACCTATTCATTTAAACCCAACAGCGCGAACTGAGCTCCCGCTCAACACAACAGCTGGCCGCTATACGAACACGTCCAAGGCCAATGAAAACACGAGAAGAAGAAGAAGAAGAAGAAGAAATACAGCGTGTAGACCAGGCACTAGGGTGGCAGAAGTCTGATTAAGACTCGTGCCACCCCGGGGTTTTACCCTAGGGTGGTAGGAAATGTACAAGCTCGTGCCACCCTAGGGTGTAGAAATTTATTAGATTTGGTTTAGATTTGGTGTATAATTAGTGTTATTCCACACCTGTAGGATGATTTTAATGATAATAAAGAGAATATTCAGCATGTTTGTAAGTTTTCTCCATTAAATTATGGTTACTTATTATAAAACAGCTGCAATTTATGTGTACGTGTATCATAACCTCAATCTTTCAAGCAGCTGTCAAAATAGGGGTTTCGTCATAAATAGTGTTCATCACTGATATAAAAAGTGATTTATTGACAACACTATTATTCAATATCTGTGATGTCAGATATTTTACGTGCATTCAAAGCCTGTGTAGACTAATATCTTGTAGTACATTTTGCATCCAGGGCAAAAAAGAAAATTATGCATATATATTATCCTGGTTCTTCCTGATATCCCTTATTTTATTTACATATTATATCATTAACAACCACTGGGTAGAATATTTTCCACGTGACATATACCTAAGTCAACTAAAAATGTCAAGAAATAATGGTTTTGCTGGTAGGGTGGCATAATAGGGTGGCAGGAGTTCGTAGTTTCCATGACCGACTCGTGCCACCCTAGGGTGCCATATAGGGTGGCAGGAGTGCGTAGGAATTAGGGGTGTTCACGATTACGATTTAATCGAATCGATTAATCGATTATGACTTTCAAAACGATTAATCGATTTTAGAAAAAATAATCGAATATCAATTTGTATTTGCCTCCTTGAAAATAGTTGCACATTACATTCTAAAATAATTGCTGCCTTGATTCTGTCAAAATTTTTCTTTGTGTGTGTAATATTTTAGTGATAAATTCACGTTTGTATACGTATTTTCCCAAGTTTCAGTCTGTATTTCTCTTTAGCATTACCAAGTGATGATTGAATGATTTACGGTACATTACTGCGTCTTTGAAGTAAAATGAATGACTTTCCGGACAATTTCATTTCTGAGGTTAATATTGCCGTAAAAGATGATGATGACCACCCTGAACATGATTACATTATAGTTATATATCAATACGATTTAATTCGATTATTTAATCGATTTAAATTACGAAAATCGAATTAATAATCGATTTAAATAAAATAATCGTTGAACACCCCTAGTAGGAATCATGGCCGACTCGTGCCACCCTAGGGTGACGTAGTTCCCATTATCGCCACCAGGTAGCGCTAGTTGTACGGCTAGGGTGGCTAGAGTCGGGAATGGCTCAGGTCCCGGTCATCCGGGATCCCTGGCAGTAGAATTAGAATCCCGGTCACGTTCCATGACGTCACAATCTCAGTAGATAATGTGTATTCATTAGGCTCTTGTTAATGCGTTTTAGCAACGCCACCTCGGTGGTCATGTGGTCAACGCATTGGCTTGCGGTGCCAGGGGTCGCCGGTTCGATTCTTGCTGGGGTCGCACTTTTTTATTTTGAAGTTTTCATAAGTTTTAATTCTGTCTAACCATAGAGTTATTTTTTTTAAGTTGCCCAGCTTTAATTTTCGCTAGTTCGAATTTGTCTACCCATAGAGAGTTTTATTCCTTCGTCTGCCCAGTAACACGTATGAGCCTGCCACAGGACTAGCTGTGACGTCACGAAGCGTGACCGGGATTCTAATTCTACTGGCAGGGATCCCGGATGACCGGGACCTGAGCCAGACCCGCTAGAGTCACTTCCATTTTATTATTATTATTATTTTAAGCCTAGGCCTCAACTGAGCCAGACTCCACCTTGTGATGTTGTAATATAGTAAAGGGAGGAGAGGAAATTGACTCTTGACTGAAGATATCAAGAGGGCCATCTGACATCCCATCCGATGGATGGTGTGACATTTTCACATTTACGCCACGAGCTTCCACAACCTGTACCATTGAGAGACTGGTAACAGGTGGAGGGAGGTCGTCACACTAACCCTCAAACACACCCGTCTCCCTGGCCCAACGGCAGCAACCAGAAGGAAAGTGTTGAACAAACACTCATCCAAACGCTGTGACCTAAACCATGTTACTTAGGGTGCATACCGTATTTGGATCAGAACGCCCAGTTTCCCTATCCTTTTAACATTGTGACGTAATCCCTGGGCGTGACCTTGAGTCGAATTTAGTCGAATGAATGAAAATACAGGCATCCATGTTGGATCAGAAAGTCCGACCTTTTGAGCTTGGGCATTATGGGTACTGGTTTGAGCTCGTTTGTTGACGCGGCAAGTTTGATTTAACCCGTAAATCCTATGGTGACGTCAACGCCCAACTGGTTCCTATAATGGACCTCACCCTTAACCTCGGTGATCTGACGAGAACCGTAGCCGTTGAGTATTGGCGTAATACAAACATAATTTAAAGAACCTTGGCTTCATTTTGAATGGAGAAAAAATAACAACAATACACCATTAAAGTGGTGCATGTGCGAAGGATTTTGCTGCTTGTTGCAGACACTTTTTTGGATAGTAGGTACAATTGGAGACAAAATGGGTTGACCAAATGATTTGAAACTTTAATCATGATTAGGGATAAAAGTCAAACTGGTACATTTTTAATTTTTGTTTTGTTAATTAATAATTAGTAATAATTAGGTATAGTTGATTTTTGGTGAAAAATTGTATATTTTCGTGTCTTGCAGGGTGCTGTAAAAAATTTAATTTTAAAAATGTGCCCAGTGATAATCCTAAGCTTGTCTTTTATCTAATCATGATTAAAATTTAAGATCAATTGATTATCGAGTTTGGTCTCCAATCGTATCGGAAATTTCATCGTTTTGCACTGTTTTGTTGAATAACCAGCGCCTAATAAACAAGGCACGAAGCAAAAATAAAATATGCTTCTATTATACTTTCAGACTGATCATGTTTAACCCTACAAGTGCCAAGGCTAGAAAGTGTATAGTGCCAGCCCTATTTAGCAGAAATGTGGACATAATTGGGAAAATTAATTTGAAGATGAAATAATAGGGAAGTCTCTTAGAATGTAGAATGAAATAAATACTTGGATTTTGAAAAATATACACGTTTCTGATCTCGATGATCAAAAAATTTAATCTGTGGGATAAATACTCTAGTAGCAAAGCTTTAATCGAATCTGAATAAAAAGAGTCACTTATCGCGAGCGCAAGAACGACCCAAGGGACAAATGACGTCAAAAACGTGTATTGAATCACATAAACCCAATGTATAATCATGATGAGACCGGTTGCTGATAACATTGCTGTCTACGTCATAATCGTTCATGTTGTCCAACTCCGTTTTACCAGCCTGAATGTTAGGCGATATTTCAATGCGAGATTTGACAATGAAAATGACAAACTAGACAAGGAAAACAAGTGTTGACATTTATCATTTTTCCTCTAGTTTTTATTTTCAATTTAAGAAAAAATGAGGAGACTTCCCTATTGATCAACAATATTGGGATTGGTTTTAAAAGTTTCAGAAGACTCCAAAGAATTATATGAGTGCATGACATTTTAGTTTTTTTCGAAATATCAATTGATTAAAAATATAATTAATCGTATAAAATTTAATTACATATAAAAAGGTATTTTGCCAAATTATTTGCACAAAATAATCACTAATGACCATGATCGTTTTTATCAAAATAAATGTAATTTACAATGCTGAGAAATACCAAAAAAATAATCAAACAATTATATGCAATGGAATAAAAGATACGTCGATTTTAGTAGTTGCGCATGCGCAATTGCACACATGGTAACAATAGGCGAGAATTCACCACCATCTTTATGAATCATGTTTCACGGCCTTCTAAAGTAATTTTACCGACTGATCCAGCTCAACAATTGATCCACTATTGATCAAATAAACAAATCCACCAATAAAATACACTGTGCGCCCTTAAATAAAATTTAGGGCCCCAATTTTACGAAGTGTCGAAAAAATCGACGTTGGCACTAGAAATACAGTTTCAAGTGTCGAAAAAATCGACGTTGGCACTTGGAGGGTTAAACATCCTATCAAAGTTACACCAACTTATGAAACAATTTTTCTCTCTCAATTTACTAAAACAGCGGAGCACTTGTATCACCTTAAGGCGCTGTTAAAGTGTTAATGGAATTATTATCAAAGACCAGTGAAAACAAATAACATTATCTAGCCTGAGTGGTAGAGATGTGAACACCGGTAATATTACCCCCATCGTTGGTAACATTGTAACTTTCGGTAATTTTAGAGAAAAAAAAATAATGGAAGTGTTCAAATTTTGCCACAGTACACCACAGTGTAAAAAGAGGATGTATAGAGATTTGATTATATTTTTATAAATCAACAAGTTATACTGTAGGTACCGACATCTAAACATTATCAAATGTAATATTTTCCACGTTGGCTACTTATTTTTTTTAAATTTACTTTCTTTTACATAATATACTACCTAATTATTTTGAAGGAAGGGTCTTTCAGAGTTCGCTCTTTGATTGCAGGATATTTCACTGCGACTGTAAAAGCATGATGTTTAATTTCGTAATTGTTAATCATGCCCACCGCGTAGAGAACAGCTATCTTCACACTATTAAATTTAAGGTGAGATCAGATGGGCTTGAGACGTGAAACAGGCTCCAATGCTAAATATGGCCAGGTCTATAGAGTGGATTGGCTGCGGCTACCAGCCGTTCGCAGCGCTCACTAAGCACCATGGTTGGTGTTAGAAAATCGAACTAATCTGAACTTAAACAACTTGGATAACGATCAGATGAAATTAAAAGGGTTGATATCAGTGTAAAAATGTGTTTAGTTTATTGATTGTAATAATTAACATGTAATACAAGCATTTTCACTTACTTATTATTCACCAAACAGCAAATAACCTAAAAGATGGCATTTGACAGCTCGCGCCATTGACTATCACTCAAGAAATAAAATGATTGCCTAGATTAGTTCCGGGATCGCCACCAGCGAACTTAGCGCTGCGATCGGCTAGGGTGCAGACTGACCAAGGGTCGATTTTATAGCATTTTTTTCTGCGTATTCCACCCGTAGTCCGTATTCACGGGAGCCAATGGTAGATCATTGAAGTGTTCACACCGTAAGCTTAATAGTGTGAAGATAGCTGTTCTCTACGCGGTGTCATGCCCATCCCAACATTTAATGAAAATTTACCTCAACTCGAAGTCTTTATTTAAGCAGAAATAACTAGGAAAACGCTCGGTGTATAACGCGCTAATGAGCGAGCACCCAAACGCGCAACATCTCCATCCAACCGGAATATCGTAATGCAAAGAAAACATATACATCCATAGGAATTGAAATACGATCAAAATAAAATTACACGACTTCATTGAAAATGAGAAAAGCCATCACTATGATCCATAAAGAAAAACAGATGTAAGTTGCACAGGAAATTAAATGACAATAAAATACCTTCTGGCATTCTATTTAAATATCAAATGAGTATACACGTTCTCTACCGATTAGGCTGAAAACTTATAAAATAAGAGAAAATGGTAGGTAGTAGTCTAAATGTCCAGGCAAAATTTGAACTTAAAGTGGTCCCACTGCTCCAGCCATGGTGCTTAGAATTCGCCGTAATTCATACAAATCTCTGAGGAAATAATGCCTCAAACAACACCATTAAACAATTATATCTTACCGTGTGCTCCAATTATATGTTTTTAATTGAAGTTCCAATTAAACTATCTCAAAATAATTCATATTTGTAGTGCAATGTTGCCAGATTTATGGTCAATTTCACACATTGTACACATTTTCTTTCTTATTTGGCCCGTGTCCCCATATTTTCAAACGGCAGTCTTATTCTAAAAATTATTATCTTTAATTTGAGACTATTTTCAATAATTTGTCATTCCTCTTGTGGTTTTAGGAGCAATTTAAGGCCAATTTTCCGGTACGATTTCATGTCTCCCTGTGTTATCTTATGGGGGAAAAGATGATCTTCAATCAAGAATATCTAATTATTTCATACCGTAAGGGGCAAATATTTTTTGCTAGTTGTATGTAATATGGTTTAATTAATCTTTGGTGTGAATTACAGCAAATTCTCATTCCTATGCCGTAACCCTGGAACCCCCTTAATCGCAGCATTTTGATTTTTGACCAATCGTGAGATATTTTCATTTTTACTCCAATCGAGGTAAGCTCACAAAAACTATACACGATTAAGGTGCTGCAAGCGCGAGCGATTTTGCTGCTTTTTGTAGACACTTTTTGCGATACGATTGGAGACTAAATGGGTAGACCAAATTATTTGAAATTTTAATCGTGATTAGATAAAAGACAAACTTAGGGTTATCCCTTGGTACATTTTTAATTTTTTGTTTCGTTATTTAGTAATAATTAATTGATTTTGGGTGAAAAATGAGCTATTTTCTCGTCTCCCTGGGCGCCGTATAAAATTAAATTTCAAAAATGTACCAAGGGATAACCCTAAGTTTGTCTTTCATCTAATCATAATTAAAATTTGAGATTAATTGGTTTATGGGTGTGGTCTCCAATCGTATCGCAAATTTCATCGTTTTGCGCTGTTTTGTTGAATAACCGGCGCCTAATTAACGATGCAATAAGCAAAAATTAAAAAGGGCTATTAATATACAATCAGACTGATCATGTGAACATCCTGTAAAAGTTACACTCACTTATGAAACAATTTTTCTCTCTGAAATTTCTAAAACGGCCAAGCGCTAGTATCACCTTAAGCTAGAATGAATTTGTATGTACTATGCAAAAATTTTAGTTCGATCGGAAAAGAATGAGACCTCGTTTAATGTTTGGCGTCGGGCCAAACAAACAAACACAAAATACAGAAAGTGTCCAAAAGTGCAAAATGGAGTCGCTTTTTACGCTCGCTCAATTAAAATCGCTATTGTTAAATTGAGATGTATACCTTGATCCTCAATCAATAAATAGTAAATACACAATACCTATGTAAACTATGTAATATGAAAAAATTAATTAATTCACATTCATTAATTTTCTTACGCCATATAATTAAAACTGCGCAGAAAATTCAATATTACCGTGCTCGGTAATGTTACCGGTAGTATTACCGGTAATATTACCAATTTCAATGTTACCGGTAACTTTACATCTCTACGAGTGGGTACTTTCCTTCCATTCTGTACCATCTAGTGGAGGGGTCGCTCCACCCAGCCAAGTCTTACTGTACACTCACAGTCACTCAACATACTGTAAATGCCTATATAAACCGAGGAGCAGACCAAACACTTTTACTGTAAGCAACAACATGGCATTTTCGGCCTACTGGATCTCAAAATTGAAAAACTCACATTGTTGCGAAATATCATAATTTCGAGCTATGGCTCACCCCACCCCATATACCAAATTTGGGAACAATAGTTTATGCCATTTGTGGGCTAGAGGGCCGTGAAAACAGTGAAATTACACCCCTTTTAAAAGGTATCTGATTATTATTATTATTATTAATCTGATATCAGGAAACGTCGCTATCACCGCCACAGCCTGAACGGCTGAACAGATCGGCCTGAAATTTTTACCACATATGCACTTTTGGCGTCTGAGGTGCCTTTTTATAAAACCAACCGGAAGCCGCCATTTTGAAACCGGAAGTGACGTCATATCTCAAAAACGGCTTGACCGATCGAAATGAAACTAGCGTCAAATGATTCAGACGGTCATCTATATGGAATATCAAAAGTTATAGTAGAAATATACTTTCACCGAATCTGGAAATGACGTCATAAAAAAAGAATTAGACTTATATCACCTCTTACTACAATAACTACATTATTCAGGAGGCTTATAATGATACAAAACATTTATAGAAATACATTCTATGTGGCAGTTATTTTAGCCGCCATTTTGAAAACAGTAAGTGACGCCTTAACTCGAAAACGGCTGGACCGATTGGAACGATGCTTTCGCAATTCTTCATGGTATATCACTTTAAACTTATGTTTGGCATCAAACACAATTTTTCTCAGTAACCAATTCGGAAATGGCGTATTTTTTTTAAAGGAATTTGTCATTGTTGCTCCGATATTTGTTACAAGTTGTGTAAATAAACTAAAAAAATAGTGATATCCCCATAAAAAACACTGCGTGTAAAAATACTAGCCAAGTCTCTTCAACTATAAAAAAATAGAAGAAATCTAAAAATTCAGCACTGAAAAGTAGTGATATCAAAAATGGGCCAAGTCAAGACTTAATTTTAAAACCAAAATATACTTGGCGCATCGTTTTTAAGGGCATTTTAGGTATATTATATATGTTAAGGTACATTTAATTTTTGGCCATGCTTCTTACTATTTCTACGATGCGCCAAGTATATTTTGGTTTTTAAAATTAAGTCTTGACTTGGCCCATTTTTGATATCACTACTTTTCAGTGCTGAATTTTTAGATTTCTTCTATTTTTTTATAGTTGAAGAGACTTGGCTAGTATTTTTACACGCAGTGTTTTTTATGGGGTATACCTTACGTTCCGTCAACAGTAAGCAAACTCCTTTGCTAGCAGCATATTCAACATCACCATTCATTCTATTCATTCATTCTATTCATTTCTATCCATTCATTCTATTCCCTGCTGAAAAATCTGGGCAAGATCTGGGCAAAATTTTTCCACACGGTTGTCGTTCGACTTAAGGATATTATGACAGGTCTAGTAGTAACGTTCTGGCTCAGTAGATGGCAGTACATCCGTTTTCGACCGCGAAATATGAACATGACTTTTAAACATGAAAAAGAGGAGATTTAGCCCCAGGCTGCGGATTAATAGGGGTAGAGTGGAGTGAGTCGTCTGCCTTATCGCATCAAACATCTATACCTGTCGAGCAATTACGTGACCTTTGCCAATCAGTAGTAACAACAAACAACATCATTGTGTTGTGACGAATGAAGGAAGGAATGAATGTGTGAAACAAACATGCCTAAGTGTTTTATCGCAACCGTAATAATAGATTGTACGCTGTCTTAGAATTAACTTACTATTATTGACGACAGAAAAAATTCATATAGCAATTATGTGTCTACTAAATGAATTAATTAATTAATGGGCGAGCGTCTACTTTGGTTTCTTTGGCGTGGTCATATTTTGTGTTTTTATACATTTCACAACTTAAACTTTTATCACAACTTCACTTTTTTATTGGCACAGCCGTCAAGAGAGAAGCAATCAACTAGAATTAGCTTACTAATATTGGCAACAGGAAAATGATTTTTTATTGCAAGTGTCTTACAATTAAAATGAATTGAATATAAAGTATAACTGCTCCCTGAATATTAACATGCCATAATTCACTAACGGGGCAAAATTTAATAAACATTGTGTTTACATGGCGAGAGAATCGTTGAAGGGGGATTTGGGATGCTGTAGGAGCTTGGTTGCTTTAGGCTGAAAACACACGAGGTGATTTTCAGTCGCTCAGTCGCGGCGACAAAAAGACGCTGCAGTTAGGTAGCATTGAGTCTTATGGGAGCGAACACACGAGACACGCAAAAGACGCGCGTCTAAAACTCCCCAGGGCGCAAAATCGCGCGACTGAGCGATTAAAAGTTGCCCCGTGTGTTGCGCCCCTTATGCTTCAAGAGTGCGAGAATATTTCATTGACATCATAATGTACTAAACTTGCTGATATTCCCGAGGAACCTAATCGGGAACAATGCTCACGACAAAAATTGAACTGCCGTCCTCAATGAGAAGCGCTTTGCTCAAATTGTCAGGGTACAGGCGCGTAGGAACTACATTTTGAGTGGGGGGGTCAAAATTATCGGGATCAATGAATGTGAGGAAAAGTAGATGCCGTTACAAGGGGGTCTGGAGGGCCCGCAACCCAAATTGCCCCGCAGGGCCTTTTTTGAATTTTTGATACAAAAGAATTGAATTTGAAGCTATTTTCGCATACTTTTCAAAGAAATGTACAATGTGTGAAATGCAATATTCTGTGGAAACTTTAGACAAATGTAATATATTTTGTAGAGAATACCCATTGGCCCCGCAGGGAATTTTTTGGGTTTTTGATACAAAAAATCCACCTTAAAGCTATTTTGGCATACTTTTCAAAGAAATTTAAAATGTATGAAATGCAATATTCTGTGGAAACTTTAGACAAATGTAATATAATCTGTAGTTCTATTTGTTTTTATAGAATCCCCTATGGCCCCGCAGGGAATTTTTTGAGTTTTTGATACAAAAGAATCGAATTTGAAGCTATTTTGGCATCCTTTTCAAAGAAATTAAAAATGTGTGATATGCAATATTCTTGGGAAACTTTAGACAAAATGCATTATAATCTGTAAATTTTGTTATTCGATAAAATCCCTAAAGAGAATCGATTATGAATCGATTTTGGAATTCCTTTGTATTGTATTTTATTTTATTTTATTATCATCCCGTGGACAAGTACATAATACATGTATGGGTATCGTCAAGTGTTGAGTAAAATGTAAGAATGTATGTACAAGTTATGAGAAAACGGTTGCAATAACCAATAAGCAATAAGGAAAATCTGTAAGTACCTATATGTTTTGGTATCATAGTGTAACGTGTAATTATTAAATTGTATTCATGAGGATGATCATGTTGGACAAACGAGTTATTGTCTCATTGGATAATACCTCTGTTCAATTAGTTTTGCAAAACTTGGGAAAATTTTGAGAATTCAACCTCATAATGGAGCAAATCTGTGAATTTTTGGATCTCTTCATCAACATTTTTGTATATCTGGGGGTTATATCTGGGGGTGTCAAGATGAAAAGTGGGGGGGTCATTGACCCCCACTCCCCCCCCCCCTTCCTACGCGCCTGTCAGGGTATCTTGATAATGAAACAACTCTGCTTTCAGGGCCGGATTAAACTGTTTGGCGCCCCTAGGCTAATCACCAGATGCCCCCCCCCCAAAAAAAATGGAAACAATTCAACAATGTCTATTTCAATAGCCCTCAACTTGCCCCGCAGGGCCTCCTTTGGATTTTGAACACTTTTATAATGAATCTTGGAATTTAAATTGATGCTCTTTTCTCTTAAAATCATGTACTTAACGACGCTGTTATCACAGAAAGTGCCTAAAATGGGGTATCAAACCCGCGAGGATGAAGGCATTAGAACTGAGAAGGCAACACACGCCCCACATGTATTTTTTTAGAATGTATACACTTTTTGATTGAATCTTGAGCGAGGAAATGGCGCCTTTTTATATCCAAGTCATACCATTTGCAAGGGGGGAGATCTCCATATCACCCATATCACCCAAGACTTTGCAGTAATTATCTTGACACAAGTTACCATATTTCAGATTACCTACTTTGTATTGATAGTTTGTTTTTGATTTCATATTTTTTACCATAATTTGGCATTTATTTGACACTACGGCGCCCCCTGGAAGCTTGCGCCCCTAGGCTATAGCCTAACTAGCCTAATGGGTAATCTGCCCCTGTCTGCTTTGTTGTATGAGCGTATTAAAAAATACGTTTTCGTAAATTTCATATAATAATTTGAAATACAATTTTAAACAATAAAACAAAAAACGTTCTCAATAAGTTGAATATGAATTGGTTGAAAATGTAAGGACAGTTTGTGTTATGGAAGTTTTATCAATAAGTAAATATATTTTAATCAAACAAAGCACCATGTTTTCAAGAAAGTGTCAAATTCATATAATTTTAGGAAATCTATCGTTGTTACTAGATATTACCAATAATTATATCAAAAATGCACACATTTTCAGTTAACTACAAACCATTTTAAAATCTGTATTGAGTATTGTATTGTATGGTGACGTCATTTCAGTGCAAACATAGTGCGGCCAGTGGAAAACTCCAAAATGAAACCTGACAGACAATAAAATTCGAAAGAAAAAAATTAGTTCATAAAATTAAGTTCGAATTCAAGTTTTAAAATAGTTCAAATTAATGTTCAACTAAATTAAACTGGCTGACGTTAGAAACTTCGTTGATTACTATCAAATAAGATATATTTTATGAATTATTTAAAATAATTATTATAATGATTTAAATAAAAAGTAAAATAAATATACAGTGTCCTGGGAATCCACGTCCCGACACAAGGTCCTAATGAATATGCTTTACTACCGCATTTGTGAGTGATTGTGATTTGTTTTGATTGCGGGGTAGATATCGAGCAATACTTGTCTCCATGCCCCGGGCTGTTACAGGTTTTCAAACTTCACTATCTGACCGCTACCGATTCAGAGCGCCGATATCAGTCAGCGAATTTTCCGTCAAAAATATGAAATTTTCACTAAAACGCTTGCTGTTTCTCAGAGGATTTTTTAAAAATAATTTCCTCTTGTAACTTTTTCGGTGGTTGTATGATCTTCATCATGCTTGTAAAAGCATCTCGCTATGTTGAACAGTATTGCCATAAAACTATGTCTAAACTTTTTCAAATTTAATTTGTAACTTTTAAACGGAAATGAATATCTGCAATTAAGAAGGTTCACTGTCTTCCTTAATATGTTTGGCGTTATTTGAACCTATTTGAACCTTGTTATGACGAATATTTTTCATGAACGAGCTATTTATAACATTGGTTTCATGCTCAGACGCGAACAAACTCTCGCCGCCGAGCTGCTGTAATATCCTTAAACCTGCATTACGTAGGTCCGATTTTTCCCGCCATTACGTTGGCGGGGTGTAAGAAACCCCAAAAAACGCTGAATTTTGGTATTACAGAAGTGAAGGTTACTAGCATTACTATGTATTTAGTGAAAAAAATAATAATTATACAAAATATTTAATATTTTTAGTGGTGTTAGAACAAAACTGTCTTTTTTACTGTAAAAAGTAGACAAGAGATTTTTATTTTTTGTCCTCATATGTAATTGGATAACAATGAAGTGTATACTTATATCATATGTGTATATAATAATATATATACTATCATATTTATGAAAAAAAATGGGACAAAATTTTGCACAATAACAAATTTTGTGATGCCATATTTACAAAACTAAATGTTACTAGTTTGATCTGGTGATGTTAGTGGCCTCTAGATAGTACAACTTGAAGGTACTGAGGAAGCAGAGTTGATAATGCAGCTGAGCGATAAATACCGGGACAAATTAAAACCTTTTGGGGTGTTATACACCTCACGATTGGAATGCCTTTTTTTGTAGTAGCCTTTAGCAAGGCACACACATTTAAACAGATTAGTTACTATTGTTTCTATGAGCCTGAATAATGACTGACTGGGTTTGAAATTTAAATTAATGAAGTTAGGTAGGTAGGTAATACAGTGAGATTCAGAAGAAAGCGGTCGGAGTGCCCCTGTGCACACTGCCTGGCACAGGGGCACTACGACCGCTTTCTTCTCCTTTTCGCTTGATTCAGAAGAAAGCGGTCGGAGTGCCTCTGTGCACACTGCCTGGCACAGGGGCACTACGACCGCTTTCTTCTGAATCTCACTGTACTACCTATTTAAATCATTATAGGGACTTTAAAGAAGAACGAAGAGGAAGAGCCAAGCCTGGCCAGCTAGCTTAGGAGTCCGGGCCCTAGTAAATGGTGGCCTCGCCACCCCCTGACCCAACTTTTGGAACCGGGAGAAAAGTTATTATTATTATAGGGACTTTAGAGTATTCTACCAGGGCTATCAATTAATTGACTAAGTAATTTTATGCAGTGTAAGCAGTCATGCAATAGTGGAATCAATAAGTAAATCTGCTAAGTCTTTTAGTCACGAGTAATCTGTTTCAAAACATATAAATACCCAGGTAGGAGCCTCTGTTAGTCGGTTGGTTGGCAGCAGTTTACAGGCCTTACTCTTGGAACACTTGTCATAAGGAATCCATTGTAAATCCTGTAGTATTGCCTCTAGGGAGCTTATTATCCCCGAAGCCGTGCTTCTACTCTGAACTCTGAAGTCCTGTTAATTCAGTTGCTCGGGTGGAACGTACGACCCAAAGGTTTAATAGGTGTATACGCCGAGGAGTTCACAACCTTGAAGTGCTGGTAACAGATACTCGGAAGTGTTCGGTTCAGAGTATAAGAAGCGACGACAGCGTCAAGGAGGGTAAAAGAATCCGAGTGAATTGTAAATGACTGTAAGATAGTGTTTGTTATTAATAAACTATAGTTAAGGGAAAGGTTGCATTGCCGATAGATTCCCTAATCACTCCGTTCCTGGATCCCCATCATTGACTTCACAATAAGTAAGAATGTCGTTTATTATAAATCAATAATCATACAAGTATTTCTGGGGTTAGCACAAGAGCCGTCCAAGCTTCCGAAGAGTAATAATCAGTTGGTCAAAGCAGTGCAAGTTCCACACTTGCGAGATATCTTCTGTATTCCTGGTGGCAGTGAAACCTCAATTAATAGCAATAAAGTAAATATCTTTGGCATCAACACTTATCCACGAGACATTCGAGATGGTCGGAACGCTGCATGCTTAGATCAAGGTGATAGGATCACCCCCTGATAGTAGTTCCTACACATTTAATCCATTAAGCACTAGTTAACCAGTTCACTTGAACGCCCGCCCTCAATCTGAAGGCGTTGTGGCGAAATAAGATCATTTTGTTGTGCAATGTGCAGTTGCACCACTGAGTCAAGTTGTTACCTACACTGTCTACCATTATGGTGCTACAAAGAACAATTAGCCCAACGGCCCAACGGCTGGTGTGTTGGATACCTCGGTTCTCGTTAGATCACCGAGGTTAAGCAACATTGAGCGCGGTCAGCGATTGGATGGGTGACCATTCAACTCTGCCGTGCCAGGTTGCTGCCGTTGGGCCAGAGAGACTGGGGTGTTTGGGGGTTAGTGTGACGACCTCACTCTACCTGTTATCAGTATCTCGACGGCGCGGGTTGTGGAGGCCTGTGCTGTGAATGTTACACCGTCCTTCGGAAGGGACGTTAAGCCGTTGGTCCCCTTGGTATCTTTCGTCAGGAGTAGGCTACATGCCGGTACCGGGTTTCCTCTCCTCCCTTCTCTATATTACATTCTCACTAGTGGAGCCTGGCTCTGTTGAGAATATAGACTTAATAATAATAATAATAATAATCATCATAAGCATTAACATGCAATATTAGATCTTGGATAGACACTGACTTCAAAAATGCAAACTGTCCTTAAATAACGTTAAGAAATGTTTTGATTTGGACCACCCAATCCTTTTCTTTCGAATACCGTTTTTACTTGGGCCAAGTGTGCATGTAATTATTTTTCTAAATCTAATACCTATCAAAAATGCTTGTGTTGCCATTAGTTGTGCCAAGCATTTTCATATGTTAATCGTTTTTGAATACAACAAGAAGTTGCTAGCCGTATTTTGATATTCATACTTTTCACTTTTCAGCCATGACTTTTTTTTTAGTAAAGGAGACTTGTCCTAGGTTTTACTTGGAGTGGGTTTTCATTTATAAAATTAATTTTGTGTTGTTTTGCAGGAGATGAAGAAATATTTACAGCAATTGCTTCTACGAGTAGATGGATTGCATTGCATCCTAATCACAGACCGGGACGGCGTGCCAGTTCTTAAGGGTATGATACCACTGTGAATATCTTCAAACTTCCAATTTCAAGCTTAAAACTTTAAACAAAAGCATCAAAACAAAAGTACACCCGACAAATCATAAAACGCTATTTGAAAGAAATGGATTGTCTGAAAAAATTATGATGGCATCATCCGATGAAGTCTATGCTAACACGTTATCTACCTCTAGTAGGTGAGCTCTGATTTCATTAATATTGAATATTAATTTTCTACATACACGTAGAGTAACACGTAGAATATGTAGAAATTATTGTAGAATATTTTTTTTAAGTGCCAGGGGATTGACAGCGGTAAAATTTGGAAATGCTAGCAAAGACCAAAATTATTATTTTACCTTATTAGTCGCCCTATTTTCAACTTAGCTTTAGAGCGGTCGAGTTCAAATCTTTTCTATTTATTCTACTCATATTCTATCTTGTATGAGACGGTCACAACCTTAATTTAGGCAAATTAGAGAGCAATCCCACCTCTTAATAAATAAGCTCATTCATAGCACACTTCCCCTACAATGCTACAATAGGGAACACTCGATGATTTGAATATGTATTGCAGGAAAAGCCATTAATTAGCAAGATTGTAAAAAAATTAAATTAAAACATTACAAAATAATTTCTAATTGAAGAGACATAACCATGTAGAATGGAACGTAAATTTGTCCGTAAAAGTTGTGTGCATATTCTTCATGTTTGGATAATTGAATCTAGATTACAGCATCCAGTATTACAGCTAGCAACTACCAAAGTCCCAATGAGATGATGATTGAGTATCACTTTGCGTTTTTATGTTAATATTAAATTTAGAAGAAAGAAATTGTAGTTGGTCTCTCTCGTATCAACAATTTGGTAGAGTTGTTATGTACTAGGTACTTTTAGTAGAGTAAAATGCTGCTATATTGAAAACAAATCAAAAATGATCATTAAAATCCAAATCAATATGTTTTTCTTAAAAATAATATTCTACGTGTAGAATATGTCATCTACATCAATATTCTACATTACATATTCTACGGTAGAATATACGCGTAGAATACCCATTTTCTACGCGGAATATTCTACTGACCCAGCCCTGATAACAAGGATTGATTATCAAGGAACCTGACCATCAGCCAATCTGTTTCGATCAAATACCATTTTATAATTTGTTGGGTGTACCTACCTATGTGGTTGATTGCGTTTTTAACAAACCCTGTTTTGGTTAGGTTAGTATGTAGTAACACAGCACACACTGCATTCTTCTTTATTTTATTCAATAGAAAACAACGATCAGTTAAATAAACCTACTGTATGGGCAAGCTTTTAAACACTGGGCAGTTCAAAATATTCAACAGGGAATGTAAATGTGCAAAGTGTTGGTGACTTATTGCAGGAAGCAACCTTTAGATTTCTTCTTCTCCTGAAGAGCAGCTCGTGTTGCAGTCTCGAACACTTCTCTAACACCTTCCTTGGTCAATGCCGAGCACTCGAGATACGCAAACGCGTTGATCTTCTCGGCCATCACTCTTCCCTCTTCCGGTTTCACAGGCTTTTCATGTTTCCTCATCTCTTTCATTATCGCGGGATCTTTGCGGAGATCCTTCATGTTGCCAACCAACACTATTGGTGCGTCTGGGCAGAAGTTCCTTACCTCCGGAGTCCACTTCTCCAAGATGTTTTCCAAGGACCAGCAGGATGCTATTGAGAAGAACATCAGAATTGCATCTGTGTTGGGATAAGAAAGAGGTCGAAGTCGATCGTAATCCTCTTCTCCAGCCGTTTCGCAAATATCCAGCTCCACTTGCTTGAAATCTACTTCAATGTTGGCCTTGTAGTTCTCAACAACTGTGGGCACGTAGCACACAGGGAAGATATCTTGAGTAAATACTGTTATGAGACAGGTTTTACTGACAGCGCCATCTCCAACACACACCAACGTCTTTTTAACAGGAGCCATGATCATCCATCACTTACTCTTCACTGTTTGTAGGGCTGTGCGAGATTGAAATTTTTCATGTCGAGCGAGATCAAGATTATTTCATAAAAGTCGGGCGAGATATTTTACCTTCGAGATCGAGAATATTCGAGCAAGATTATACTTTTTTAAAAAGATTTTTTTGGTGGAAGAGAAGCACAATGCAAATTGTCCAGGCACACAAGAATAACATTTGATAAGTATGCAGAACTGTCTGCTTTATCTATAAAACAATACAAATCAAATTTATGGACGATACAAAGAAAGTTAGCGTGCATAGTCCTGTAAAAATAACTAAAAATTGGAAATTTTGATGTCCCTTAGTTGATATGCTCGAGACTTGAAAATTCGAGATGGTAATTTAAACAAACGATCGAGATCGAGATGGAGTTTCATATTCGAGATTCGAGAACTTTCGAGACTTGCACAGCCCTAACTGTTTGCTTGTTGAAGGTCCAAGTATAGACAATGAAAGAGTGCTTAAGGAATGCAATGCGACTAATGTAGAGTTCATAGATAAGATATTATTTATGGTGCTTTAATCTTTGCAGGATATTTGTCATATCACTTTCATTTACTTAATATCTTCAATGGAAGGCAATGTGGTTAATCATCAGGTAAATGAGAATGTTGGTTTCTGTGGAAAACTTCCATGGAGTCAGCAAGAATGTAAGGAAAGGATTGCGTTGTGAAAAATATCCGACCGAACCGGGCCTCGAACCCGGGACCTCTCACTTGCCAGGCGAGAGCTCTACCAACTGAGCTACCCGATCGGACGGACGGACATTAGACACAATGCACTGATGAGGGTTAGAGACCTCCGAGGAGAATGGAATGAAGGTAGAGAATGCTCACTACGAACTTTCATACCACCGTTGACGATGCTGTCACCATGTCTCATAGCACTTGCGTGCGCAACCCTCTTTTATTCGACTTAATGAGTTGCTTTTCAGCTCGAATGATGAGAATTAGGTTTCTGTGGAAAACTTCCATGGAGTCAGCAAGGATGTAAGGAAGGGATGTACGTGGTGAAAAATATCCGACCGAACCGCGGCTCAAACCCGAGATCTCTAACACTCATCAGTGCATTGTGTCTAATGTCTGCCCGTCCGACTGGGTAGCTCAGTTGGTAGAGCTCTCGCCCGGTAAGTGAGAGGTCCCATATTCGAGCCCCGGTTCGGTCGGATATTTTTCAAAACGCACATCCCTTCCTGACATCAGGTAAATGTTGTCTTCACAGTGTCAATAGAAAACTAATTGCATTTTGTAGTAGGTACAGTTAAATGTGTAGTGTAGTACATGTAAATTGAGTGACATTCTTGTTCCAGCCATCACTGACCGAGCACCAGAGTTAGCACTTCGACCAAGTTTCTTGTCAACGTTTGGCATGGCAACGGACCAAGGAGGGAAGCTAGGATTGGGCAAGAACAAATCACTCATTTGCATCTACTCTACATACCAAGTAAGTCATATTGACGGTATTCCTCTGACTCTCTTCGCAACTTAGTGTACTATTTCACACTATTTCAAAAACTTTCAACTGTTGTTTTGATTAGTAGGCTGTTCAATAATTAAGATATAGCCTACTCTTTTTTCATTCATAATTAGCCCGTTAATTTAATAACTAGGAAAACTCTCAGTATAACGCGTTGATAAGCGAGCCTTCATACTGCATGCGATTTAATATGTGTGTCGAATATGTTTATCTACATGCATTGAGAACCCTTTTGACAGAGTTGGGTAACGCGTTACTTTTTCAGTAACTTTTATGGTAACTCAATACTTTTTAAACCTGGTAACTTAAAAAAGCCTAAGTTCCTTTTTCTACGGCCCGAACTTTTTGATTTTTAAAAGTTACCAAGAATGTTACTTTAGACCTTCTATCCTGAAAGAAAACTTGACATTGTAAAACAAAATTTACCTGTTTCTAAATTGATCATGCATCAAATCATTTCATTTCCTGCCTACCTGAGTACGCGCGACCCTAACAGCCCTTCCCCTCCCCCCTCCTTTCGTCTTAGCTTGCTTCACATGCGAAATGAAATGGTCATCTATCGGTTCATCCCCTTCCCCTCCCCATGCATTGATACATCCGCAGTCCACATAATGTCACGTGGTTACTACCATCCCGTTGTCAAGTTTTCCCTCAAAATTAACAATTTTTATCAGAGTAACTTTCATAGTAAATTTCACTGAAAAATGTAACTTTCAGTTACCTATATTTTCTCAGTAACTTTAACTTAAACTAATTACTTTTTGGAGAAAGTAACATAACTTTCTAAAGTAACTTTAATTTGGTAAATTACCCAACCCTGCCTTTTGAAGATAATCTTACTCAAGGTCCACTATATCTAAACTGAAAGATTTAATTAAAGATTTAGTGGACTTGATCTTACTTGCATTCAACAAAGAGGCAGTGATAAGAATTGAATGTTTTGTTAGGTACATTTTGACATATATTTCAAATTAAGCATAAAAATTTCTGTAAAATAACTATTAGGTACTCTTGAAGTTCCTTTCAGATTTGTCAAAAAAAAACTCATATAATGCTGGTACCAATGACCATGCAAAATTTGGTGGTGATCGGTCAAACAATTCCAGTTTTATCGGCACACAGAGTCGAGTTTCTTTCATATTGCAAAGCTAAGTACAAGCTACAAATCAAGTTTCCAATGAAATTAATAGACCGATTTTGATGGAAATCATTAGCCTTCTGCATTGGATAGTAATGAATCTTTTGTGAAAAAATTAGCCAGATCCGTTACTTATTTTAAAATGTAATGCGAAAAGCACAGATAAAGAAAAAAAATTATTCGAGCCATAAGTTTCAAGTGGAGTTGCTTGCTCCGTTTGCTTGATTTATATTCTTACTGTTAACTAAATATGTAAATTTTCAACAAATTATGTTATTTAGAATAATTTCCACCGTTTGAATGACTTGTACAATTGTTTTGGCATACCTACCATACTGACCTCTTTGCTGTTACTTTTCCACTTATATTTTATACTAGTCATACATGGGTCATTCTCCACTAAATGGAATATTGAAGAAGCTAAATAATTTTTTAATTAAATATGATTTTTTCTGCTTTTTATTTCATGGGGTCTTTGAAAATACTTGTTGAAGTATTATTAATTGCTCATCTGAGATCAAAATGAAACAATATAATTTACTGTGTTAATTAGATTAGTGAAACATAGGGGAATGACGAAATTTTAGAGCTAGGAGAGTGACGTACTGAGTTTAAATATGCTGCCAAATCTCTAGTAATACATTTTATAAGTTGAAATTTTGAGGTTATGTTTGGGTCACTATTATTATCACGTTTTAATGGCCAAAAAGTATGATTTCAACATAAGTACATAATTATAATCGAATAGGAGAATGATGAAGAGAAAACATACGCCCCTGAAAATTGTAGCATTTTTGCTATTATAGCCACAATTATCATTTAAATCACATATTTCGAGTGTTCCTATCTTGTCAGCACCATCAAGCTAGTTGCTACACCTTGACACATGTTAAATACCAACTGCAAATAATAATACAAAAATATATTAAAATGGCTTCAGAAAGATGCCAAAACTCGGGACACGTTTTAATTACAGTTAAAACATAACATTTTATAAATATATGAATGTGAATTTGTTACATATGTCAAGATACACTATTAATAAGCTTAACATTTATTTTTGGTACATTTAATTAATGTACTTCAAGATATATGGCAAAAGCAATGCTGGAAACAGGGTGAGGGACAAGCTAGGGGAATGACTTTTGGGGGGTATTTTGGGCTGTAGCTCTTAGATGTGCATGATAATAACCTTACACTATGGCTGTAATTGTCAAGTAGCATCTATATAAAAATAAAAAAAATAAAAGCATAGATATTTTCTTTAATATCTATATTAAAAATGGACATGATATGGAATAATATCATATTCCATTTAGTGGAGAATGACCCACATACACATAGGATTCAATCTTGAAAGGTCAGACAGAGCAAGTGCCTCATTCGGTTCACTCTAGACTTGAATTTCTGAGGTTCCTTGTCTGATTCCCACGACCATCTTTACTGATATGTTTTCGTAGTTTCCCTAAGTCAAAGACAAATGATGGAAAGGTTACCTTCTTATAGGCCATAACTGCCTCCTTCCCATCCATCCCTACTAGGGGTGGGACGTTTAAACGTTTAACCGTCAAGCTTGAGTTTAAACGTTTAATCGTTGATAAACGTTTAATCGTTGATAAACGTTTAATCGTAAAAAGTGTTGACATTTGTAATACTTAAAAATGTTATCTTATATTTAGTCTAAGCTGTTATCAAAGAATACTAAACAAATACTATTTGTTTTTTCTATTTATAATGATGTCAGTGCGGCAGAATGCTGCGTTCAGCTGTTAAGCTCTCCCCCTCCCCCTCACTCAAGCCCTATCTCACACCCACCCCTAAAGTACGTCTTCCATGACGGCGGCATCTGCGAAATCCGCCATGTTTTTTCGTTTAAGCCAATCACAGCTCAGGTTCAGGTGCCGCCGATGCCGCTGCGAAAATCGCAACAGAAGTTGAGTCAACTCCAATAATTTCGCAATGCGATGCGGCACCGGCGTTGCGAAATCCTTCTGCGCATGCGCTGAGATCGAGTTGGCGGGTTTATTTAAAAGAGTGTGTGTTTTAACGTGGTTCTATCTTTATCTTATTGTTTACGCTCCAGTTCTATTATTTTGTTTAGAAATTTTAATAATTAAATAATGTATTAAAAATTATTATTAATATTTATTAAGAAAAAATACATGTAATTATTAGAGGTTGAGAGTCGTTTGATGAAAAACAATTTTTAATTAATAATAATAGAATTTTTATCTTTACAATTATATTGTTTATTATTAATAAAGACACATTACTGAAAGATATCAGCTATGTAGTTGCCTCAAGTCCCGCTAGGGCCGTGTCAAAATATCGTGACGCACTGCCGCAGTAACGCACTCAGGAAGACGGTGAGTGAAACTGATTGCGAAATCGCAGCGATGCCGCCGACATGTCGCAGTCATGGAAAACGTACTTTAGTCACTTCAAGCCTGCAAAGCTAAGTGCCGTTCAACAAATTGAACTTTATATATTTGCTGGCGACATAGCCTCTGTGAATATGAAGAAAGTTCATATATTCACAATGAGTAGTAGGTATTTGGTAGTAGAATGAAAGACTGAAATCATCTGAAAATCACCCGTCATGCGTAATTGCATATATTTATAGATCAGTCAAGATGCGGGAGTAAAACAAAAAGGTGCAAGTTATGTTGAAAAATATTGCAATTAAATTGAAAGGTATTTTATTTTGATCAGTTGAAGGAAGGTTTTGGGCAGTGTAAATTTCAACAAGTTTTGATAAGCTCTCAAGAAAGACACATGTCTTAAAAGTGGTCGCATAAGGGGCTCGGCAATAAATATCCTTGTATTAGATTTACGCTCACAAAACGTTTAAACGGACATTTTGAGAGCGTTTAAACGTATATTAAACTTCTCAGTTTTCCCCAGCCCTAATCCCTGCCTATTTTTCATCTTCATCTCCCATTCATCATCATTATATATTCATATGTTGGTATTAGTCTAGGTGCAGAACAAAAAGACATTAAACATCGCTAAAAATAGTCACTCCACCTCCTTCCTTGAATAGTAATGGCAGGAAAACAGTACCTATTACATGAAATAATAAGATTGTGACATTCATAAAATTTACATGGGACAAATCTTTAACTATCGTGAGTAAGTGAACTGCAAATTTAAAAGATTTTGCCAACGGTTGGATCAAACCAGTAAGTTCCACTGCCGAAAGGGCAGACAATGAACCAATGAGCATTAGAGATAGTTAATGAAGGCATTAATGAAGGTAGTGTCACTATGAATAATCAGACTACCGGTGACTACTCTCTCAGTGCACAACTGAATTCAAGCTGAACAGCAACTCGTCAAGTTGAGCGTAAGAGGACAACACATGTGCATGGAGACACGGTGAGAGTAGAGAGTCACTGAAGGTCTGACAATTCCTACTGAACATTCACTACCTTCGTTCCATTCTCTTAGTGCATCAGTGCATTACAGCCAGGTAGCTCAGTCGTTTAGCTCTCCTCCTGCAAGTAACCCAACGGCTGGTGTGTTGAATACCTCGGTTCTCGTTAGATCACCGAGGTTAAGCAACATTGAGCGCGGTCAGCGGTTGGATGGGTGACCATTCAACTCTGCCTTGCCAGGTTGCTGCCGTTGGGCCAGAGAGACTGGGGTGTTTGGGGGTTAGTGTAACGACGTCCCTCCACCTGTTATCAGTCTCTTGACGGCACGGGTTGTGGAGGCCCGTGCTGTGAATGTTACACCGTCCTTCGGATGGAACGTTATACCGTTGGCCCCCTTGGTATCTTTCGTCAGGAGTAGGCTACATGCCGGTACCGGGTTTCCTCTCCTCCCTTCTCTATATTACATTCTCACTGAGCCTTGGCTCCGTTGAGAATATAGACTTAATAATAAATAATAATAAAGTGAGATATCCTGGGATAGAGCCCAGGTTTGGCCAGATATTTTTCTCGTCGCACATCCCTTCCTATCATAAAAAAGCTTGTTGTTGGATTGGGAGATGTTAAATGCATGACTAATGCCTGTTGTTTGGACAGGTGATACAGATCAACAAACTGCCGCTAGTGATCAGTTTCGTCGCCAGCGACACGTGCAACACCGGACACATCTTGTCGCTCGAGCAACAAATTGAACCGCTTCTCAACGATCTTAAAGGAGCAGTTGCCGAGTCTTGATGGGAATATGATGTATACATATTGTTTTAACTGACAAGAGTTGTACCTACCGGAAGCATTTAAAAAAATATGTACGTAGGTATCCATTTGCTTTAATGTTAAAAAAATGTTATTTTTTGCATACCAACATAACATAATATTAAAATGCTGTACCCATGTAGGTACCTACTACTGAGTATTGAGAACATACCTTAAATTTTAGCAACTTCATGAATATAGGTGTAAATGCGTCAGTCATTTACCAATGTGCAAAATATGATTTGTTTATACCTACATACTTATGTTTCAATAGTTTATATCATGATTTAATTTCCGGTACAAACTAGTTATTAATTTCTACGTGCCTTGACAGCTAACTAGCCTTAGGATGGCCTTTTGGTTTTATTGTTATCAAATAAATTGTATTTTGTGTTGTAAATTTATAATGGATACAAAAACTTAGGCACTACTTTCTTTTACAAGTGTTTTTTAAGAAATTATCTATACTATTTGGTCTTGATTTTAGTAGTTATTTATACTAGGTAATAATGTACAAACATGAAATTGCATGAAGTACATAACTCTCCATCGTGCAATATGTTATTATATTAACGTAAGTCAGTATGTGTTGGTCCACCTACAGGAAGTATAGGGCTGGTGCAAGATGGCAACTCGGAGCAGTTCATAACAGTTCTGAGCAAACTCAACGAACATACCGAGTGGAACTGAAGAATATATTATTTGAACATGTTTAGCAACTAATATTATATATGTCAACAGACAGTGTTTTATATCAATAATAAATTAATAATCGTAATGCAATAGACATTTATTTAAAACATAATTTTTATTCCACACCTTATAGTTCATAAATAAATACCTACTTGTATTAGTCTCGTCCGAATTTTATCATTTCTCAACAAAGAATCAGCGTTTGCTGAAGAAGTGTAGTTCACAATTACCTCCTCGACTGAAATTCAACTTAAAGGTGATTTCTTTTGCATAGGCGTGTACAGTAGAGATGGGCAAAAAGAATCGATTTTTTGAAAAATCGATGCAATGAATCCGATATATAGATTTTTTTGAATCGATTCTGGAGCATTCGATTTATTATAAGAATCGATTCATTTAATTCGATCTTTTGAATTTTGTAACAACTTTAAAAAAATGACGCAATGTCTCCCTGACCATAGATTTTCGACCATTTTCATACTTTTATCTGATTTTTTCTTAAAATAATACGATCTTTTGAATCGATTTTTTGAAAAATCGATTCAAGAGGTTCACAAAAATTGATTTTTCGAATCGATTCACAGCCCTCTAAATATTGATATCAAAAAATCGAATCATAAAAAATCGATCTAAAGTAAGCCTCAACTAATCGTGAGACCCAGGTATATTCGCAAATATCTGCGTCTCGACCCATGCCGACCCTTCCCGACCACGGGCTTCTATTCAAGCGCTCTATTGTTAAGAATGAGCAGTTAACCCGTCCATTCATGCGCTTAATTAGACGATAAGGATTTTTAAGATGTTTAGGGAATTGCAATTTTGATACTTTTGACCTCAAAAATGAATGTCAAATTGAACATAGATGAAAGTCATTTTTTAATTTTCAAAATCGGTTCATATTTGGCCGAAACTTATCGCACGCGCAAAATATGAGATACACATTATTTCGGCCATATATGAACCGATTTTGAAATATAAAAAATGATTTTCATCTATGTTAAATTGGACATTCATTTTTGCCGTCAAAAGTATCAAAATCGCAATTCCCTAAACATCTTAAGAATCCATATTGTCTAATGAAGCGCATGAATGGACGGGTTAACAGCTCATTCTTGGCATACGAGCGCTTGAATAGAAGCCCGTGGTCGGGAAGGGTCGGCATGGGTCGAGACGCAGATATTTGCGAATATACCTGGGTATCACGATTAGTTGATTCTCACTTTAGATCGAAGAATCGATTCAACGACTTTTTGTGCCCATCTCTAGTGCACAGGAGAAATCATTAGGGGGGGCCAAGATGGGCGCCGGCCAAGGTGTCTATAGAAGTTGGGTTCTATAGACACCTTGAGCGCCGGCAGGATTAATGCCAAGGGGCGAAAGGCCTGGGGAAAGAATTTCCACGCGATAAGGGGGGTGTGAGGGGCGTGCCCCCCACCTTGCCCGCAGGGCGTTTTTTCGGTTTTCTGGCACTTCAAAATCAATTTTGAGACGTTTGGGAGCCAAATCTCTTACTTATGACAAAGGGTAGTTTGGTAAGAGCCCCCAGAAGATGTGAGTCCAGGGCTCGTAGCCCCGGAGAAAAATTGTGATCCTTAAGTGGATTTGATGGATTTTTAAGAGTTTTGAACATAGCATGGCCCTTTGAATTTCCAAATAATATTTTGGTAGAAAGTTAAAAAGTGCTTGCTGTAAGCAAAATAAATTTTTAGGGCAAAAACAAAGCGTTTCATGAGAAAACCATGTTTCTGGAATTGTTTTCGTGGTATTTTCTTAAAAATACTATTGTGTTTTGGATCAACCTAGTACTTCATTCCAGTGATTTGAGCAACTCCAGTCTGCCCCGCAGGGAGACTTTTTTTGTTTTAACCCTTTTAAAACAAAAATTTGACACTATGAGGACCACATTTTATAATTTTTTAGTTGAGACTGATCCATCCCAGTGAACACTAGGACGAACCTGGGACGTCCCCAGGACAGACTACTTACTTAGGTAGGATATCCCCAGTCCGTCCTAAACTCGGCCTAAAATGATCCCCAGAGTGTCCCCAGAGTGTCCTAATTACACAAGTTATTCGATCCCAGGTACGTCCTAAATTAGGCGGACCTTCCTAAAAAGGACGACACTGCCTAATTTAGGATATCCATTGTCCTACTTTAGGACTTCATTTCCTAATTTAGGTGGATACTTTTCTTGAATTCAGATGAAACTGCCTAATGTAATATATCCATTGTCCTACTTTAGGACGTCATTTCCTAATGAAGGTAGATGCTTTTCCTAAATTAGGATGAAAATGACTAATTTAATATATCAATTTTTCTATATTATTAGAATGATATTTCCTAAGGTAGATAATTTTCCTCTATTGGGAAGACAGGTACCCTTTCTGGGAACACTTCAACTGGACCAGCATTTAAGTGTTCCAGGCGTCAAAACTTCCAAACGTTAACTGTTCCAGGCGGCAACTGTTCCAAATTAATTATTATTTAAAATTATTAAATATATTCATTTTAAAACTCTTCCAAACGTCAACTCTTCCAGGCGGCAAGTGTTCCAAACATTTAATAGGTATATTTAATATATTAAATATATACATTTAAAAACTCTTCCAAACGTTAACTGTTCCAGGCGGCAAGTGTTCCAAACTAACTATTATTTTAAATATTAAATAATAAAATGGCAAAGACCGTCAACTGTTCCAGCCGCTAAGTCTTCCAGCCGGCAAGTCTTCCAAATTATACCTGCGCCGCTCAAGGGTCTGGCAAGCACGCGCGGTTGAACAAGGGTCGCCCACCGGTCTATTGTTAATATGAATAATAATTTATAAAAAAGTAACTTGATTAAAACGGTAAGTAATCAATTTATTAACGAAATTTCACAAACGACTGCCGAACACTGAGTATAATGCTTTTTTAATTTTGAAAATCCACTAATATTTGAGGAAGTAGATAGGTTTTGTCTCTGAGCATTCCGGTGTTGACTGTTTCAATTTCTGATGACGGTACAGACATACGAATGATATTTGTTGAGACAGATTTCAAATTCAATAAGATATAAAACAGGTATGATTATTTTGATCGTGTTGGAATTTAATGGGTCAAACCTTTATATATTTTTTTTGTCTGGGGTTTAACGTCGCACTGTTCTGTAGCGAGGCTAATGGCGACGGATGAATGATTATGATGATGATTGGGAGATGATGGTGAAGAGTAGGTAAGGATGGAAGGAGGGTGCCGTGGCCTATTTGTATGTAGGTTACCTTCCCAGCATTTGCCTGTCGACTGAGGGAAAACCACGATAAACCCCAGTCAGGAAGGACGGCCGCGGGAATCGAACCCGGGCTCTGGAATACACGTTCAGAGCGTTAACCACTCATCCAACCTGAAGGTACCTAAATGTTAATTCAACAAATGATAATTTACACATTTTCTTACAATATTTACGTCAGATAACTTAGATATCAGTAAGCGCGTAGCTTATGGTTGAACGGTCAAACAGTTTAACCATTCGATCTGAAATGTGGAACACACACACTATTGTGATAAGAGCGGTCACGTGTACCTATAGTTTTAGGCAAGATCCTGTGATTGGTTAAACTTTAAAATGGAACCGATTGACCGATATACTCGTACTTGAAATTTTGCATTGTCATTGGATCAAACATTTGAGGTGTTTTGTACAATTTACTTGATCGAAAAGGAATAACGACTTTTACCATGCACATTTTTTTCTTTGCAATAGTTTCCAAAGTCTATAAAGCAGAAAGTTCACACAGTCAGGTATATCTGTACCTCAGAGGTAGAAGGCCCGATGTACATTTTAATGGGGCGTGAGATGAGCTCATAAACAAGTAATTCTGAGTTATTCTTCCAATCACATTTGTAATGATGACTAGAGTCATTGTGTCAGAGAACAATAGCGTCTCCTTTTGACTCTTTTGACACGGACCTCTTTTTTTATTTTTTTTCTGTTATTGAGGTTATACAAGTCACAGTTTTTCTTCGATCGAGCTGAAATTTTGCACACATGTTTGGACATACTCTGGGCGTTGCAGACCCTTTTTTTTCGAAATCAGTTTATATGGTTAAAATTTAAATTAATATCTATTAGTATGTATAATTAGTATGTATAAGAAGAACAGTAGTTGCGTGCAGACGGGAGTGGGAAAAACGGACTGGTTCGAAGCAAGGGAGTGTATTGTCACCAACATTATTTACAGTAGTAATGGATGAGATGCTGAGAGAGGTTGAGCCGGAGGACCAAGAGGACACCCGCACACTCATATATGCAGACGACGTTCTTGTGTGGGCAGAGACCGAGGAAGAGTTGCAAGAGAAACTCAACAGGTGGGAAGAAGTGACAGCAAAATATGGACTAGAAATCAGTAGAGAAAAAAGCGAAACCATGGTTATGGAAAGGCAACAGAAGACACGGTGCCGGATGCAGATGCGAGGAGAGGAACTTACGGAAAAAGACGAGTTTAAATATCTAGGTAGTGTATTGGCAAAGGATGGAAAGGTGGACAGGGAGATCGAGAGGAGGGTGAGAGCAGCAGAAGTGTTTTACCAGAGTGTAAGGAAGCTACTATGGAATGAAGATGTACCACAGAGGTGTAAGATATTACTGTACAAAACCTACTTTGTACCAATCTTAATATATGCAGCAGTAACTTGGCCAATGGGAGGGAAAGAAGAAATGAAGATGCAGGCTGCAGAAATGAAGTTCCTGAGAAGTGTGGCAGGAGTGACGAAGATGGACAAGGTGAGGAGTGCAAAGATTAGAAAAGACCTAGAAGTGGAATCTCTTAGATTTAAACTTGGAAAAGAGAGGCTAAGATGGTACGGACATATGAAGAGGATGGGAAAAGAGAGGATACCATGTAGAGAGGCAGAGCGTGCAGCCATGGGTGTCAGAAGAAAGGCAGGAAGACCTAGAACCAAATGGATCAACGGAATAGAGGCAGCTGCAGAAGAAAGAGGAGAGTGTTGGGGAGTAATTACAACAGAGAAGTGGTGGGAAGACAGAGAGAGATGGAGGGAGCTGGTGGAAAGAGAGGAGGCTGAAGAACTGGAAGAAGAGATTGAAGAAGTGTGGAGTGTCGGACTTGGCAAGTCGGCTCTGAGAACACAAGTGCCCTAGAACATTGGTGGGATCATCCCACCCCCTGACCCGACAATAGTTGGAAGCAGGGTCGCGATATTATTATCTCCTGATAGGTTGAAAAATTAAAATGGTCTTCGATAAATCTGATCAAACTCATCAAACTCTAACTCAGAGAGTCATTAAGGTCATTCATGTCATCATAGTCATTAAGACTAAAGTCCCATTTATACACAGTGCAACTTCTTGTACAATTTCTGTACCACACTTCTGTGTGACACTTCTTGAATGGAAATTAGAACATGTTTTAATTTCTGTGACAGAAAGTTGCATCGTGTAAATACAAAATTGTATGAAAGATGGGAATGTGACAAAGAAGAAAGTCTTGCCATTGACAGGGCAGTGTTCAAGTGACTGACCAATGAACGACGTGATCGACTAAAACGTCAGTGAAATTCTTATCGTGAACGAACTTTAGTATTGACTTCATCGGATGATGCCAACACATTTTTTTCAGCCAATCCATTTATTTCAAATACCGTTTTATCATTTGTTGAGTGTACCTACCTACAAATAAAAAAATAAAAAAAAATATTTGAAAGATTGTTATTTAATTGTCTTAATAAAGTTGGGCCTACATCAGTACTTTCAACACGTAAAATATTTTATTTACCTCTTGAAACGAAATGTTAATCAAGAGTTCAAACCACGCGCCAAAAATCACCGCCTTTGGAAGTTGGTCGTTGTTGGGTGTGCAGACTGCAGGGTTGGTTTGTGTACTCTCAATAGGAATGACTAGAGGAATGACCGGGCAAATGTTTTGAGAATATCGATATATCGATATTTGAAATTTCCGATATTGTATCAAGCGATATATCGGGTCGTGTCCAGTGTATCGATACAAAATATCGATATATCGTCGTAAACATATCGATATATCGGTATTTTCGACACTAAAATTTAAAATAGGATGACAAAACCACACTTTTTCCCTCTTTTGTGACGTCATATGTATACATTGACTCGAATGGATGTATCGTATCGATATATCGATATATCGGATCGTGTAGTATCGATACAGAATATCGATATATCGTACTGAATGTATCGATATATCGAAATATCGATATATTTTGCCCCACAGCCTTCTCGACAGTCACTTCGTTCTCTAGTGACTGTCGAGAAGGCTGTGTTTTGCCCAGTCCTAAACGAGCGGGTCGGTCGCAGCAGACTTGGCTGGTCACGTGATCCATGCATTCGGAACCATTCGCGTGTGTCCGTAAATCTTCGAGTGCATAAATGATAAGTTACCGCGGGAAGAATTTAAAATTGATAATCAGTTGCCTTCCCACTTTAATGATCGAACTATTTTGCAAGGATAGTTTACCTATGGTCTTCTACCATACAGGAACAAGTCAAAATTGTTTTACATAAATTTTTTAATGATCGTTATTATTTCAAATCAATGTTGACAATGAAATATCAATATGTAATCAATGAATCAATTTTAAAAGCAAGAAAAACATTAATTAATTCAAATGAACATATCGTATTTCCATTATAATTTAAAATTAAGAAATAAATTACAAAGTAAATTTACTCAAAAGTGACACTAGTACTTATTTTGATTAATTGCGATTGCGTAATATTGTAAACCATGTGAAATTATTTATTTTACATTTTTATCATTACGAAATAAAGTATAAAGTAAATTTACTGACAAGTGACACTAGTACTTATTTAGATAAATTGCGATTGCGTCATATTGCAAACAATGTGAAATTATTTATTTTAAATTTTAATTATTACGAAATAAATTATAAGCTAAATTTACTGACAAGTGACACTAGTACTAATTTAGATAAATTGCGATTGCGTAATATTGCAAACAATGTGAAATTATTTATTTTACATTTTTAATATTAAGAAATTAAGTATCAAGTAAATTCACTGACAAGGGACACTAGTACTTACATAATATTTAGATAAATTGCGATTGCGTAATATTGCAAACAAGAACGAGTTGCGAAAAAGAACGAACAAACTAAACGTCATCTTTACAGCGCAGCAGCTAGTCACGAAGATTTACGGACACACACGAAGCGTTCCGAGTGCACGGATCATGTGACCAGCCAAGGCTGCCGCGACCCGCTCGTATTCCTAATGCCTCGTCCACACTGTGTACTTAAGTGACACACTTAAGTACATACTAATCTTAAGTCATGTGTAGTCGATCCACCAGATACTTAAGTCTCGAGTCGACTTAAGATTTGAAAAACTCGTTCGTAACTCGTAAGTAGGTGTTTATCGCAGATCACGAGATCTCGTGCAATTTCTCGTTTTGAAATTACCGCGCGAAAAGTCATTTGGAGGTTTTACCATGTATACACACATTTGTTACAATGTAACGATACGTATATGTATGTAACGATATGTATGTACTAACGGAGATATTGTCATGAGAGAATAATAAAATACCACAATATTAACAACTAATAACCTTAAAAACACTCCAAATGTCAAACAGCTGTACAGTTTCCACTGCCAACTAAACATGCTAGTTCCTTCACACTTTCACCTCAATTTTCAGGCGGTGACTTGTGATTTGTTGTGTAGAATACAATAATCCATAATCAGGTACTTAATCAGGCACCATAATCAGGTACTTAAATAGGTAAAGTTCGTTCACGATAAGAATATCACTGACGTTTTAGTCGATCACGTCGTTCATTGGTCAGTCACTTGAACACTGCCCTGTCAATGGCAAGACTTTCTTCTTTGTATTATTGAAATTGTATAAATTATGTCAAATACACAATTTTTAATAGGAATCCTGCTCGTGACGTCACAGTGGTAGAAAAATGGAGGCTGCTATGGTAGGGGAAATGTGTCAAAGCTCTAAATAATAGCAATAAATCATATTTATCAGATGAATATTTAACTTGAACATATGTAAAGATAAATATTGCGTATTATTATTAGCTTGTACTTACTTAAATATCTTTCTTTCACAAGTAATCACTCAAAATATGAGATTTGGATTGCCGCTGTCAGATTTATTTTTCCCTATACTTTTGTATAGGTTACTATGGCAACCTTTTCTCACGCAGGATGCCTATAGTAGTAAATATTATAAAAATTCAATAAAATTGATTTATTTTTATCTACAGCCGTATTATACACATTTTTTGATTATTATATTGATATTTACATGTTTAGGTATACGTTCACTTGACTACGGTAGTACACGCCGCCATTACGGCTTGCAATTCTAATCGCGAATGAACTTTAATACAATACAAGTATGCTGTGTGTAGACATATAACTCAACTCAACTCAACATGGCGGAAGAAGGGAAGAAGATTTCGTTTGGTTTTTCTAAACTTAGTAAACCGCTATTAAAACAACAAATTTCAAAACCAATTAACCCCAACATACAGTATATCGAGTGCTTGGATAGTAAAGCAATTAAAGTGAAAGGGCAAGTAATTTCATTCAAATACTCTTCCTTCTGTCTTTCTAACCTATAATATTGGTACCTACCTTGGTAGGTAGGTAGGTAGGTAGTACTACTAGGTAGTAGGTAGGTAGGTAGTATGTTCTCATTCCTACCTTGAACTGAGCTACAACAACTAAAGATTATTTGGAGCCAATGTTAAATGTGTCTTCAACAAAAATTCTTTGTGCCTAGCAACATTGTATTTATTTGTTTGATTCCCATAGCCATCCTTCCTGACATGATGTTTTTACGGGGTTACCCTGAGCCGTGAGGCATGCAGCTGGGAAGGTTTCCTAATGCTTCCTACAACCAGGCCATGACCACCTACCCATCTATCCTTTTCTGTTCTTTATCTTCATCTCTCTCTTATTTTCGTAATCATTCAAGCTAGTGGTTGGTTCCCAAATGGTACGCACAGGGGAGGGGCACTGCGGATTTTTTTTTATTTTATCAATACCATGGTTCTCATACAAGGTTATGGGGTGTATCCACCAATAACTAGGACATTTTTACATAAAAGAACCGACTTGCCAAGTCCGACGAATATACCTACTGCGGAATATTACAATATTTTCACTGAAATGAGACTTTGTGGTTTTTTAATCGAACCATCGATGTTGTGGTGATGATTGAAGTGATATCAGACACTTGCAAACTATTATTTAATGTGTCTGCTAATTTACCTGCAATATTAATAGTAGTCCGCTAGACAGCACCAAATACACACTCTTAGTGTTCTGTCAAGGTTGAGCTGTATGGGGCCTCGCAGGGGCTCACGCAAACCTGTCTTCCAGTTTTGCAAAACCAAATATTAATTGAATATCAGTAGGTAGTAACCCAACAAATCATAAAACGGTATTTGAACGAAACAGATTGGCTGCTGGTCAGGTTCCTTGATAATCAATCCTTTTATTATCAATGAAATCAGAGCTCATAGTCATCTACTAGAGGTAGATGATGAGTTAGCATAGACTTCATGAGATGATGCTAAGACATTTTTTTCAGCCAATCCATTTCTTTCAATTTACCGTTTTATCATTTGTTGAGTCTACCTACCTATGAAGAAACAGTTTTCAAGCAAATATGAAAGTGCAGAAATATAGTGTCCAAACTGCATAGAAATGGTCAGAATTAATTATTGAATTTAATTATTTTCCACCAAAATCCATATAAGGCTGCACGGCCCACTACGCGGCTCCACATTGTTTTTGTGGACAAATGATTTTTCCTAAACACTGGACACATGATTGCTAGATACCACCATAGAGGGGGGTATTTGGGTGGGAACTAACTACCTATGTTCTTTCAACCCTGAGCCATTTGTTAACATATTGGACTCTCACCCCAGGGCTCAGACTTAAGAGTTATTATTATTATGGTTTATGGTGCTCATCAGCGAGGTTATCAGCGCCAGTGCACCATTGACTTCTGAGCACCATTGAAAAATTCAACTACACTACACTAAAGTTTGTCGTGACAGAATAATTTGATGTTTAATAACCACTTAAAATAAATAATATGTATTCGTTTTTTCAGGAACGATGTCAATGCTGACATTAAGAAATCAGATCTCGTAATTCCTCTCAGTACTTCTTCACCTCACAGTAAGAATAGTAAGCTCCGGGCTATAATTGGCAATGGTGGATCACAATCATCAACCTCAAGTGGAACATCAACTGAAATCCCGAACCCTGGAGATGATCTTGAGAGCAGAGCGATACGGGAACTTTTAGAAGGTAATATCATGATACCATAATACTACCATGATACGGATTTTATGTTATTAAGATTTATAATATTTTAACTGGCCCTTACCTACTTAATCAAATAAGAACCTATGTATCTTGAATGTGTCACCTAGTCTTCCTGCTGGATTTTGCTCTACTTATTGTATGACTTGTTGTATGACATAATATTATGGTTTATTTCTTTATTTTATTTGGGGTACCTACCTACCTACCAATTCTAATTTTTGGAGCTTTTAGGTGCATTATATTTTAAACTTTTATTAGGTTGCATAATGTCAATGCCCAAAACAATTAAAAATTCACTAAACATCGTTTTATAATGCACATGTCGCCCGTTTCCAACACAATGTCGTGTCGGTGGGGGGGGGGGGGGGGGGGGGGGGGGCGTCAATCTGTGATGTCGGGTGGCCAGTCCTGACACATCACACTCTTCTTCTTCTTCCTCCTCTATGTCTTCTGACTGATGCCTCTCCACCATGTCCCTCCACCTCTCTCTGTCAGATTGTAAATAAATAAATAATATTTGTATTATGAATATAATACAGAGAAGACGGATATTGATTAAGAGGTGAGATCTTTAAGATACTACGCCAAAATGCCTCTTTCTCTTTTTGTTTTTGACTTACCTACATTTTTAAGTATAAAGTATAAAAATGTTATAAGACGAAATAGGTTGGGTGAGTGGTTAACGCTCTGAGCTTGTATTCCGGAGGCCCGGGTTTGATTCCCGCGGCCGTCCTTCCTGACTGGGGTTTTTTCGTGGTTTTCCCTCAGTCGACAGGCAAATGCTGGGAAGATACCCTAATAGGCCACGACCGCCTCCTTCCCACCTTCCATCCTTTCCTACTCTTCATCATCATCTCCTAAATCATCCTCATAATCATTCATCCGTCGCCATTAGCCTCGATGCAGAACAGTGCGACGTTAAGCCCCAGACAAAAAAAAATTATGATGACTGTAAACTATTTCATGATATTTCAGATGTTAAGAAGTCCAGTCAAGAAAAGGAGTCTCGGAAAGATTTGATCCTAGAATTGCCTCCAAGTGGGACCTCGGACATTGATAAAGAGGTGAGATCTTTAAGATACTACGCCAAAATGCCTCTTTCTCTCTTGGTTTTTGACTTACCTACATTTTTAAGTATAAAAATGTTATAATTCTTAATTATACCTGAATTTGAAGTGAATTAGCCCTGCTGTGCTCTCCACTTTTAGTGCATACATACTGACTGTTTCTACATAGTCATCTTGTACCGAGATGGCTCAAAATGTTGTAAGGCTCTAATTAAAAATATATTCGGAATCTGAATTGGTCCAATGGTCCGGATTTATAAGAAATGCTACATGACACTGAACTTGGCGTTGCAATTCTTTACAAATATGTACCCACTTAATATGTAACCAAAACTGATTGATCACATAATTACGTATGTGCATAGTTACAAACAATAGTGCAACTAGGATCAGTAGTGTTATATGAGTCTATATATTTTTAAACATTTAAAATTAAACAATCATATTACATCGTCATTGCTGTGACAATACTGTGAATTTGTTTGCAGTCAACATTGGAAGATTATGACACAGTTCCTGTAGCGGACTATGGGTTGGCAATGCTGAGAGGCATGGGATGGGATGCAGCAAAAGGTATGGGAAAAAGTGAAAAAATTGTGGCACCTGTTGAATTACGAGTCCGTCCACGAGGAATGGGGCTCGGTGTGGAAATGACACAATCACCCAAGCAAAAGAACAGTCCCTCATCATCCGTTCCATCATCACAATCGTCTACAACAACAATTGACGACGAATTAAAGATAGTTAAAGGATGCTTTGTTCAAGTTACAAGTGGATCAAAAAAGGATATGTATGGTCAAGTAAGTATAATTGATTGATAAAAAATTGTAAATTATGCTAATTAGTCTAGTATAGTTAGTGATGTAAATCCGTAAATTACGAGCCGTAAATTACCCGGTAAATTACCAATTTGTCGTAATTTACAACTTTCTTAAATTACGTAATTTAAGGCGTAATTTACAATTGTAAATTACCCGTAATTTGCTATAAAATACCGTAAATTACACAAACTCAGGCTCATACGAAGGAACTTTTCATCTTGACAATCCCAAATAACACTCCTAAATCACAGACTAGAAGGCTATAACTAGTCTGTGCCCAGATATACATAAATGTTGATCAAGAGATCCAAAAATTCACAGATTTATTTGCTCCATTATTAGGTTGAATACTCAAAATTTTCCTAAGTTTTGCAAAACTAATGGAACAGAGATATTATCGTATTATCCAATGAGACAATATCTCATTTGTCTCACATGATCATCCTCATGAATAAAATTTAATATTAAGTCATTAAACTATGATACCAAAACATAATTATACTTACAGATTTTTTTCTCACTGTTTATTGTGGTGTTGCTTCCGTTTTCAAAGGAATTCCAAAATCAATTTTTTTTTACTAGAAATTCTAAAAATTCCCTGCGGGGACATTAGGGATTTTATCAAATAACGCATTTACAGATTATATTGCATTTTGTCTAAAGTTTCCCTAAGAATATTGCATATCACATTTTTAAATTTCATTGAAAAGGATGCCAAAATAGCTTCATATTCGATTCTTTTGAATGACTCAAAAAAATTCCCTGCGTGGCAAATGGGGATTCTATTTATAAAAACAAATAGATATTATATTAAATTTGCATAAAGTTTCCACAGAATATTGCATATGACAAACCATTGTACATTTCTTTGAAAAGAATGCCAAAATAGATTCAAATTTGATTCTTTAGTATCAAAAATTCAAAAAAAGCCCTGTGTGGTAAACTCGGTGCGGGCCCCCCAGACTCCCTTGTAACGGCGAACTACTTTTTCCTCACATTCATTGATCTCCGATAATTTTGACCCTCCCCCTCCCACTCAAAATAAAGTTCCTACAAGCCTGTATATGCTACCTAATGCAATCTCATTCAAATAAATATTGCATTTAAAAGTGCAAATTCTTGTCACTGATTTTAATTACCATTTTTCCTTGCAAGTATAACTGCTCTAATATCAGGTGCAATTTTGTATTTTTAAATTACCGCACATTGGTAATTTACCCGGTAATTTACAGCGTAATTTACCAAATTATAAATTACCGGTAATTTCCCAACACTAAGTATAGTTAACTGTAGTATGATACCCCCCCCCCCCCCCCCCCCTCCAACATTCATCCATTCCTTCATTCTGTGCAGCATTAGTTGTTATTAGGTCAGTGAATGATACAATTCCTATTTAACATGATCCAATCCAAGGTCCAATAGAGAGTTCTAATGTACAAGTAGGTAATTTGATTTTTATTTTTATTTTTATTTATTTGTTTGCTAAGAAGTCATACATGTATACAATACAATATTATAACAGAAACGCTCTTATATGTGTAAGAGTGTTTCTACGTATTGTACTACGTTTCTTTATCCAATCCATACATTTTAATTTGTGACCTTACATCTGTACCAAAAGGTCTAATACAAAGCAGAAGATGGTATTGCTATAATTGTTTACTAAAATAATAATAATAGTATTTAAGAATAAGTTCGTTTTCACTTTTCAGTTGGGTGTATTTGCTAATGCCATTATTTTGATATTTATTTTTAGATTGAAGGATTTAATGAAGAGACTGGAAGATTTATTTTAAAGATGGCACTTGGAGATGTATCTTTATCAGTAAATGGGTACATGGTTAAAGCTGTGACTAAAGATGAGTACAACCAAAATGCACGTGTCTTGAGTAAGTATACAACCATCATATTATGTATTCACCACGTTAAACAGAGTGTAAAAATGGGTTGTTGTTAGCCTGCCACTTTCTTAGCTTTTGATGGTGATCGTAATTTACACTCATTTTCATTAATACCAGTTCATTCGGTCCGTTGACTTTTGGTCAGTTGTTTTTGTGGTAAGAATTACAGGTTCGAAAAGGTACAGTTTTATGGAAAACAATAATTTAAGGCATGTAGGTACACTCGACAAAACATAAAACGGTATTTGAAGTATGTAATCGCTAATTGGGTTGTCTGAAAATGATTTGATCGCACCCCCAGAAGTAATCTATGTTAACTCTGCATCTAGCCCTTGTAAGTGGGTCCTCATTTCACTGATAATAATATGGATCAATTGTCAAAGAAATCACTACCAGTCCTTTATTCACATAGGATAGGTAGGTACATACAGTTTTGGCCAGATTCATTTTCAAAAGCCTGCCATTAGTGTCATTATATTTTGTAAAATCATGTATTTTTGTATGGAAATTTATATTTTATAACATTGAAACTTTTATTCGGAATAGGGTCAATACTCAATAGTCATTTCTTAGAAATCACTACCAGTAATTTATTCACATAGGATAGATCTAGGTAGGTGTACAGTTTTGGCCAGATTCATTTTCAAAAGCCTGCCATTAGTATCCTATTCATAGTAACCAATTTAAAATGTTTAAAAAAATCCTCCTCTCTTTTATGTACAAAATGCAATTTGATTGGTTGAAAAATATCGCAGCAAAGCAAGTTGGCAGAATAAAGGAAGGAGGTGGTCCCTGTTACAGGCACTCGGTTAGTAAAATCGGTTAGAACCTTGCTAACTTTGCATCTACTTGTCACTGAATGTTGACCCTATTCCGAATAAAAGTTTCAATGATATAAATAAAATATAAATTTCAATACAAAAATACATAATTTTACAAAATAATTTACCTAACTGATTTCAATATTTAGAGTTTGTTGTTTGCCATCATCATGATTTATGCCTTCCTATTACTTACCTGGCCTTAAATATCTTAGATATTACTACAGTAAACCCTCGTTAATTCGAATTCAAGGGGACCCAAAAAATCTCAGTTCGAATTAAAAAAGTTCGAAATATAAAAAAAAATAAAAAAATTATTTTTAATTTAATTTATTTTTTTTAGTACATATACTTATTGATTTGATATAACGCGATGTTGATTCATTATTTTTTGCCTTCAAAAGCTAACTCGCACTATATACGCGGCCAAATGCTTTCAAAATGTTGAATGAAGTTTGAATATTCCCGCCTAAAGTGTTCCAGGGTAGGCTAACCTGTATACTAAAGAGACTAGACCTACACTTCCCCCACCCCAACACAACAGAGAGCAGTTTGACTACTCTCTTTGTGACGTGACGCTATTGGAAACATTGGAAATGTGTAGTTTGAGTTTGTTTTTTCGAAGTTTGTTCGCGATTATTTTGTCAATCCTTTTGCAAAGTTCGAATTAAAACAACTGTATGCAAGTTATAACATGGGCTGGGACCAAAATTCAGTTCGAATTTCGAAATAACCTAAAATTCGATTTATCAAAATTATTTAACATTGTAAAGCCTATACTGAACACTGGGACCATCCACCTAGTTCGAATTTACCCCTAAATTCGAATTATTGAAGTTCGAAATAATGAGGGTTTACTGTAATATGCTTCTTGCCAATTTTTCGACCACACAAATACATAAATCCCTCTGGCAAAAACTGGAGTTTTTTGTGGCCAAAACTGATGAAACACGATTTTTCTACAAAAAAATATTTCCAATAAGGTGGTATATTATGTGAACAATATATCTGATGATGTGTTTTTCTTCTTCTTTGAAAATTTGTGTCCCCAAAAAAATAAACTGGCCAAAATCTTCGATACAGCAGGGTATACAAAAATGATATAACAAAATCACATCTTAAGGTGACCAAAACTGGTACACCGACCGACCCTACTGTTTTATGTTTAGCCTAGTGTACATCAAAGTCCATAAAAAAAATACTCATTTTGTTTCCATCTTATGGGAGTTATTGTGTCTGTGGGTGAATGTATGTACAGTCATAGAAATATATTTGGTAAACCTCCTTTCACCCCCCACTACATTCAAACAACTTTGCCAGTGTTACCAGTCGAGGGAGAAAACTAACGTAAATGCATGGAAAGGGAGAAGGGGCGTTTACCGAATATATTTCCATGACTGTACACAATATAAGTCTCATCATTCTACTACAAGTCACAACCAATCAATATAATTTATGCAATTCCTGGAAGGGCACTCTACCCCTGGCAGGTAACAAATTAACATGTTCCCTTCTGTCCATGATAAAAAAAGAAAATATTCCGAAAATACCTAGTACACTTTAAAACAACTCACCTATTGGAGCCTGGTATTACTTATTTAATTTTTATATATTTTAAATATTGGGATCTGTAGCACATTCCATACATTCCAAAGTATATTTATGTGTGTGATGTGAATAATACTAAATACAATTAATTGGTAAAATTAATGTTTGGTCGAGATAGGTAGTATATTTTCTGGAATCAGTGTTGTGACTTATCTAGATAATGTTATCGTGATAATTTTTGTAGATAATATATTGTTATCTTTTATGTTATCTAGATACATTTTTCAGTGATTACCTATTTTCTTATCTAGAAAAATAAATTGTTTATCTTTTATCTAAGATTTTATTTAATTATCGTGGTAACGAAAATCGGAAAAAAGCATTGATTTTTTCCTTGTTCTGAAGAGACTTGCCGAGAAAAACTATCATATATTTTTTTGATTCTACTAGCATTTATATCCATCGATCATTTAAAAAATCGTGAATATAATTATAATTTCCATTGAACAATTGGTTTCCTTTCAAAAACGGAATATATATATTTTCAGCCCTTCTCAACATTTCATTTTGTTATCTTTATCTATAATTTTTCGAGTAACATATCTTTATCTTTATCTAGATAATTTTTTAAATATTGACCTATTATCTTACCTAGATACATTTTTTGTTCATTATCTTTAATCTTTATCTTATCTAGATAATGTAAATAGTGTATCTGTCACGACACTGTCTGGAATGCTATATTGGAAATAAATTATGAATCTACCAATTTGTTTCTGAACAAATATTTGTCTCTATCGTCCATATAGGTATTATGTAAGTGATTTGGGAGAGATGGGGAGTTTCACGATTTGTGACAGTGACAAGGGGGGGGGGGGGGGGGGGTGTAAGTAGTTGTGTGATGTCACACTTCCAAAACTCACATTTCCATAAAGCTTGTTTCTTAATCAAAAGAAATTGATTTTAAGTACACTCCCCCAAATACTAAACGGTACTCGAAAGAAAATGAATTGACTGATTAAGGTTTGATGGCATCATCCCATGAAGTCAGTGCTAACGCATTATCTAACTCTTTTATGTGAGCTCTGATTTCATTGATAATAACAAGGATTGATTGTCAAGGAACCGGCCCAGCAGCCAATACTTTTTGTACCCAGTACCGTTTATTATTTGGGGGAGTGTACCTACGTACTAAAGTTGGCTTTACTATTAGGAATATATTCAGCTGGTGATTTTAAATATTATGTAGGATAGAAAATCAAAATTCAATGGGCCAGAAATCCAAATAATCAAGTATTAATTAATTTTTTAAAGGGGGGAGGGCCCAATCTGTGATGTAATTACAGGGGTGTGAGGCAAATAATACAGTAACAATAATAATACGAATTACTCTAGCTCCGGCACTGCAACGGAAGTAAGTGGCACTCCTGGCAGCCAGGCCTGAGTTACACTTGCCGCGTGATGATTTGAACCCGGTTACCAAATACAATGTTTAATATAAATTACTAATGGCAGTCGAGATGGTGAAGTTTGCGCAATATTCAGTTGTTATTACTACTTTCAGAACAATTCAAGGTAATTTTATCGATTTCCACGCAACATTGATGTGAAAGTACCTATACTGTACAAGCGTGGAATAAGTTGCTGCTCCATATAAAAACATGTTTATGATATGGGTCAGAGAGTGGCAGAGTGTGGCGATCTTGTTTCCACGAGTATTGCCCTAGTACCTGCATTCCGAGTTGTCTCTGACACAATTGATTTACTTACACTCTTCTATTATTTTTAATTATACGTAATGTTCTTATGTTTTACATCTTATTTCATACTTTCCATAATACTTCATATATTCAATTTTTTTTATATATCATACCTATATGGTTTCTTATAATTTTTGTATAATAAACAGGAAAACGCTCAGTGTAACACGATGATGAGCGAGCACTTGACACACTACCATCTCCTTTGCAACATTCCAATCTCCATATATACCTACTTTCTGCATCTGGAAGAAATGTAACAGATCCATGTGTCGTGCGTGACCTACTAGTCGCACTTAGTTCTGCACTCTGTTTGAAATTTTCATTGAGTGTTATATGGTGATATCATTTCAGTGCAACCCCAGTGCAGCCAGTGAAACAACAAAAGATCAATCCTAACATTATTTGAGATTTTCATTGCAACTTTCCTTCTATATACTCTGAAAACAAGGTACCATGAATTTGATAATTTTCAAACTCTCCTGACAGCGATTTTAGCTCACAAAATGTCAATTAGTCTGTAATTTCTTTACTGACTGGGCTTAAAACGTGTAAATTTTTAGATATTGCTGGTCTCGATCACCATGAAAATTTTGAACTTAAGGGCGTTAGAGCGGCTCCGCCATTCTACATGCCATTGTTGTCTTGGCACTTGCTACCAATAAAACAAGGAACGATATCTAATTATTAAAGCTAGGTAGTGGCAACAAAGGTTTATTGCCCTTTTATTGACTATTTTGTAGATCATTTACAAATATAATTTTCATATTTTTGACTTGTCTAAATAATTCCCAAGTAAAAATAGATTGAAATCGCATTTTTGTATGTAAAATTCGGCTCATAATTGGATGAAATAAATTGTATCACAGCCTCCTCTAATAAGATTGTTTGAAGTGTATTATACCCTGTTATGAACGGAATTTTGTAAATCAAAAAATGACTACAATTTTTTTTTAATTAGCTATTCATTGGTACAATCAAAAATTTAAAAATGGTGTACGTTAAATGACCGGCAAATTCGCAAACAGATTATTTAAATTAGGTACCAAAAAGGTTTTATGTAAAAGGTTTTATTTTATGAAAGTCTGGGAATTTTATGACGGACCCAGACTGAACAATGAAACTCTTGAGTTTGGGTAGGCATTTTAGCTTAGTACTGAAATATCTTCAGGCCTCACTAACATAATCACAATTAATTTAATTTCAGTATTTATTTTTTTCCTAATTAAATAATAATTAATAATTACGTTAAATTGTAACATAGTCAAGGAACAAATTATAATAATTTCGGATGTGCCCAAAAAATACCGAATTTTTATAGTCATCTGTCTTCTCTGTGAATTGCGATGAATGAAGTTTTCATAAAAGTGTGCTCGCCTATCACAATTCACATTTAATTAGAGCAAATTGATAGAACTCAATTAAATATCATAAAATAGCCCGATAATGCCCAGTGTGACTTGACTAGGTGACATTGCCGTGAGTCTTCAGGTTTAACTACAAATAATTGTTATAAGTCCAATTCTGGACCACTTTTGGGATTTAAAATTCAGGTGCTCCAACGCCCTTAATCGGAACATTTTGATTTTCGACGAATCAGAGGAAACTGAAACCAATTAGAGGATTTGGCTGAAACTTTGTAAGATTTGAGAAAATGTAAGTCGCAATGACTTTACAAAATTTCAAATTGATTGGACTAAAGAGACTAGACCTACACTTCCCCCACCCAACCACAAGGGAAGATTGTCAACTTCCTATGCTGCCAATGCTAATTTTTGAAGCACAAAAAAGTCCATCGGAATGACTCCCGTCAGCGCCATCTTCCAAGTGACAATGGAAGTAAATGATCAGTCGATGGCTCAGTCGATACATTGTCGTCATTATTCGTATAGTAAACACATTAAATACGTAAATGGCAATTACAAATTTCAATATTCTTTTTAGAGAAAGACTGTTTGTACATTATTACGTTTATTGACAACGTTTCGAGTCCAATTTCATACTCTTGTTACTAATAATAATAAATAGAGAAGTTCCTACGGCTGACGCCACTATCCGCATCCCAATCTCCACTCGTCTCTGTCCTGCCATTGTCCATCTTCCAGTCCTCTTGCATGCATCGCAACTTCTATTCCTTCGAGCCAGGTCTTCCTTGGTCTTCCTCTTTTCCGCCTATTTGGAATTCTGTAGTTGAACATCTTCTGTGGCCATCTTTCATCCGTCATTCGCATCACATGTCCATACCATACCAGCTGTTTCTTATCTATTTCATCTAAAATTGAAGTCTCAACGCCTGCCCTTTCCTTTATTTCCTCATTCCGCACATGTTCAATCCTCGAGAGTCTACACGATCTCCGTAGGTAGTCCATCTCCAAAGCAGCCAATCTATCTCTATTCCGCTCATTCAGCTGCCAACACTCCGACCCGTACGTTGCTATTGGCTCTACAATGGCCTTGTAGATTGTCATTTTTGTATTCATTTTTATTTTCGTGGACCAAAGTAAGGAATTCAATTTCTGGATCGCTGTTCTTCCCTGTGTCACTCTATTCCTTATATCCTTGTCACATGTTCCATCCTGTGATATTAGGCTACCCAAATATTTATACTGCTCGGCGCTCGCAGAATCTTATAGTACCTCCTTCAATCTTGATGTTATCTGACTGCTCTCCTATGGCTAAATACTCTGTTTTCCCTAGATTCATCTTCAACCCCCAATCAGAATATTCCTCTGTTAGTTTCCTAGCCATGTATGCAATATCTTCACTGTCATTTGCCATTAAGACTTGGTCATCAGCATATAACAATGTATGCAAGCAGTCAGTTCCGACCTCTATGCCCATTCTTGAACATTTTCTGCTCCAGTTGTTAAGAGCTTTCTGAATATAAATTTTAAACAAAGTTGGTGACAGGCAACACCCCTGTTTCAAGCCTTTGGTGATACTGAAATGATCCGACAAATAATTCCCAACTTTGACCGCACATTTTGCATTTTTGTAGATATTAAATACACACTTAACATACTTTCCGCAAATACTTTCATTTAGAATTTCAAACAATTTTTTAAGCGGGACGCTGTCGTATGCCTTCTCGAGATCCACAAATACCAAGTGGGTACTAAGATTTCTCTCCATTCTCTTCTCTATTAACTGTCTTAAAGAAAAAAGGTTGTCCAAACACGATCTCCCGGCACGAAATCCACTCTGTACTTCCATATCCATAAAACTCTCCTCTATTCTTTCCTTCACAATTCTGCCATAAAGCCTTCCCATAAAACCAGTAACACTAATGCCACGATAATTTGAACATACCTTTTTACTGCCTTTTTTATGTAAGGAGGTGAGGTATGATAGATTCCATTCTTCAGGAATGTCATTTCCTCTCTTGTTACTCATTTCTCTAAAAAGAATCTGAATATTGATAAATGTGGCTGTGAAAATTTAAATTTAAAATATTTATACATTTATATATTTTGGCATTCGCTTTCGGCAGCACAATAATTTTCTTTAGATCATCCTCAAATTAATTAATTTTTTTTTTAGTATTTTCCAAACAAACCAGTTTATTAAACGAAGAATGAGTTTAAGTAAACCGCGATGGCACGTAGAGGCAGCCCCGGAAGCAAAAAGTAATGAAACAAGAGAAGGCGAAGAACGGCTTCATCCTCTATTTCCTCTGCGTGCTAAGAAGAACCGCGGGTGCCCTGTCACTCAAGTGGCCAAGACGGCGGGTAAAATAAACCGTGATGGCACGTAGAAGAGCCCGGGAAGCAAAAAGAAAGTACACAAGAGAAGGCAAACGGCTTTATCATCTATTTCCTCTGCGTGCTAAGAAGAACCGCGGGTGCCCTATCACTCAGGTGGCTAAGATGGCGGCTGAAATAAACCGCGATGGCACATAGAGGCAGCCCCGGAAGCAAAAAGTAAGGACACAAGAGTCCGAATTTCTCTACGTGCTAAGAAGAACCGCGGGTGCCCTGTCACTCAAGTGGCCAAGACGGCGGGTAAAATAAACCGTGATGGCACGTAGAAGAGCCCGGGAAGCAAAAAGAAAGTACACAAGAGATGGCGAACGGCTTTATCATATATTTCCTCTGCGTGCTAAGAAGAACCGCGGTTGCCCTATCACTCAGGTGGCCAAGATGGCGGGTAAAATAAACCGCGATGGCACATAGAGGAAGCCGGAAAGCCAAAAGAAAGTACACAAGAGAAGGCGAACTGCTTTATCCTCTATTTCCTCTGTGTGCTTAGAAGAACCGCGGGTGCCCTGTCACTCAGGGGGCCAAGATGGCGGGTAAGGCGTGGTATTTTTATTTATATTTATATATTATTTATAACTATATATTTATGAATTGATATATTTATATAAATATTTACATATTAGATTATACGTAACGAATAGTTCTCCCAGTTCCCACCACCACAGCATTTCAGGAGCGCTGCTGTTCGTCATTACGATTTTAGAATGATTTGTATTGGCCATTTTGAGACCGCGAAAATCAGGAAGTTGACGCTAAGTATAGGTTTAGTCTCTTTAGATCGGACCAACCAATAGACGACTCCTCAAAGTCTCTGAGTGGCTCTGGTTCTGAAATAATTCATAATATTCAGTTTGATGTCCAGTTATCTATTGACATCGTACGTGGAAATCAAACAGAAAGTGAAATTTTCTTAGAAACCAGAGCCTCAGATACTTAATGGAATCGTCTATCCAGAGATGGGCGTCAAAGATACAAGTATCTTTGATATTATCTTCGATACTTGATACTATCAATCTTGATACTTTTCTTGGAGTCAGTGTCAAATATCAATTATCAATTAATATTCAAAATAGTATCTTCTACCGAAAAGATACTTTTGATACTTTGTAATGCATACTTCTCTCAATGCCTGTAGACGTGTAAAAACTTTATTTTTTGACAAAAATGCTTCAGTTTAGAACCTCGGGTATTTTTTCTGGGAATCACTTCCGCCCATACACACCCTTTTTTCAAGTATCTTTGCCCATCTTTTCGTCTATAGCAAAATATTTTTTTTTTAATTTGAACCAATCAACAGATTTCAGAAAAATATGGTCTGCAAACCCCAGATATGGTTCGTTCATGAGAGCAAAATTCAGCTAGATCGGAGAAACGGTGCGATTTGTATAGCGGTACGGACAAAATAAAAAAATAGGTACAAAAAATTAGAGGTGTTGCTAAAAGAGGGAGCCAAAAAAAGTAGTCGCTCGCTCAATTACTATTTATGTATGCAGTATGTAACACTTAAATTAATACTTGAAGGTTGCTATTTTCTGTTCAATCTCAATCATAAGCTGAATTTCGTGTCGCATCGGCTGCAATGCTATTTGAGCCAAGTAATTCGTATTAATATGGTTACCGTATTTGGGTGAGGGTTGTTGATTTTGTGACATGCTGTGACATGGGGGTTGGGGGGTGACATAAGTGACATAATTCATGGACGGCTCCTATACAAATATTTGCCATCAGTTGAAATATCACAACATGGTAACTCATAGCACATTCTTAAGAAACCTTTTTCCTTTTTGCACTTTTTAAAAACTCAAGAACCAGAACCTATAATCTTTACTCTAGAACCGAACCTGAATAATTTGCAAGGGTCTTTCTCATATATGTTTTTAATATTGTTTGACTTCTTGTAGATGCCTCCAAGTACAAAGAGTATAAAGACAAGGAAACACGGCAAGAGGTCAACGGGTCTCCACATTCTCCAAGTGAAGCTAGAAGCAAACACAGACATGGAGGTAAAAGAAAAGAGCGCTCAAGGTCACCTCATAGAAAAAGATGAGCATTTTTGTGTGGATTTTTATTTCTGTATTGTACAGTAGGTATTATTTTTTAAATTTATAACATTTTTGCCTCTTATGTAAACCTTAATTCTCATGGGATATGAATAGTACCTAATCGGCTAATCAACGAAATTTCACCTTTAGGATACTGAAAATCAAGATCACTTAGTTTATGTCATGCATACATTGACTTTTTTAACCTTAACTATATATTTTTTATGTTAACTTTGTGTAGTTTTTATCAATTTTATCTGCCTTGTCTCCAAAATGTTACATGTACGAAGTACACTGTAAGGAGTTTACAGTTTATACACAGTTTTATTTACAGTTTATACAGTTTTCTTAAACCATCCATGTGTATGGGCAGTATGCTTTTATAAGGCTTCTGCGCTAAACTTTTTGGCATTTCCCGCACAATTTAGATCCTTTTCTTAGTAGAAAAGATTGATGGGGCATTTATTATCATTGTAACCAAGAATTCAATGGAATTAAAAAAGCAAAGTATGTACCTCAATACAATCATTTTTATTTTAAGTATTTCCAAAAATACATACTATCGTTTCTTCCTAACTTCCATCCTAAGTATGAGTCACTAAACTTTTCAATCTTATCTCAAATCCTACACTAAGTCAGACCCGTATAAGTCTGGTAGTAGCTCGTAAGTCTCTGTGGTGTACGGTGCTTGGCAGTGTCGAGCTTACAGCCGGCCAGATAGAGAAAAATGAATAGATAACTCAAAAACTGTATTTGCAAACAGCCCTTGAAGTTCCAGAAACCATCCTGGGTCCTCATTCACGAAGCCATGTTAGATTAGATCAGCCTTGGTTAGCTCATAGTGGCATAAGGAATAACATTGGCCACCCCTAGTAAACATGTCAAAAAGTTTCGTGAATGAGGCCCCTGTCGGGCAGTGACAGCTTTTAGAACCCGTCTTTCTTCAAGGCTTTAACACGGACACACTGTCAAATAAAAGCAGAGAGCTATGTGAAGAGCAGCTCTCACATCGGCTGACAGCTGTCACGGAACCTAATTTGCCTCTCTGCTATTCGGTCATGATCGAAAAAGCGAGAGCTACTACTTGACAGGTTTACTTGACATTTTGCAGTTGGACCCTATTACTTGCATCATATAAAGGATAGCAGAACCATTGTCGTACACTGGCAGAACCTAATTCATTATTTCCTACTTTAGTACTTCATTATTGAAGTACTACCTACCTTATTTGTAGTATTAGGTAATGAAAGCAATTAAAAACCATACGAAATAATCATAGGGATTAGAAGAGATAAAGCTTGGAAAAGATCCATTTTTGCGTTGAAACGTGGAATACCTACATTCAATTTCTCGCGCCATTTTGTGACCAATCAGCCTTACCGTCCAAACAGTTTACAAAGCAAAGATATTCCTTCCATCTATACACCTTGAATCGGTCAAGGTGTATACAAATTTGGCAGTGTTGCCAAACTGGTGTTTTTGTCACCAGATCTAGTGTTTCTGGACCTCTACTTGGTGACGAAATTTTGATTTTCCGCCGCGTCTCAAACCTAGTGTTTTTTAGTATACTATGGTGACAATCTGGTGTTTTTATCGAACTAAAATAAAAATCGTACATTTATATAAAATTATCCCAAATACCATATAAAAGTGTTAAAAATATAGTTATTTTGATCATTTTTCAATTTTTTTTTCAAGAAATTTTTAATTTTTAATTATTTTAAAACTTAGTGTGTAGTAGTTTAAAACTCATAGAAATTACTCTAATTCGTTCTCCTAATTCAAAATTTTCCCGGGCCTGCGCGGCCCGGACCCACTTATTGCTAAATTTCCCTCTTTCCAAATTGTTACAGTTTTTAATGTAATACCTAGTGCAAATACAAAAAATAGTAAAAATTAATAAAGTGACTCGTCAAATTTAATTCCGAAACATTCAGGCCTAGCGTTTTAAGCAATTTTATGGCAACTGTGAAAGGCCGAGAAAGATGACAATTCGTTTTTCAATGATATTATACACCTAGGACACTGTAATTTAAATTTTTAAATGTATTTGAGAGTACAACAGACTACCAAGGATATTAATACCTAAATTGGTCATTTAAACTCATTAAAACTCATTTAAAGACTGTAATGAGTTCAAGTTCTATGTGACATGTCATCAATGTTTAAAACGCATAATAAGTGATGTATTTGTGAATATTGAAGGTGATGGAAAATGTTATAACAACTGTAATGTAGAATAGCATATATTCTAACTAAAAACATCATAAAAATCTAATTACAGTGTCCTAAGTACCTAATATAAGTGTAAAACGAATTGTCATCTTTCACGGCCCCACTTCACATTACAATTTTATGGTGACAAATCTGGTGACACGACTTAAAAATTGTGTCTTTTTCACCACAAAAAAATCTGGTGACACATTTTCAAAATTGTGTCTTTTTCACCATTGTGGCAGTGACATTTTCTACTGGCCAGTTGGCAACACTGAAATTTGGCTCACAAGAGAAGTGTTGACTTGACTCGTGTGTTGCGTGGAAGAGCAGGGGCGGGCAGGTGTTTGCTTATTGTTAGAACAGCCTTCCCGAAAATGTTTTAGTGCATTAATTATTTTAATACTTTTCTATAAACCATTGAATTAATTAAACCTACGTTCTGCGTAAAGATAAACATATATAATTATTTGAAAACATGAATTAGCTCGATAGACGTATTGCTGGTATCAGCAGGTATTCTTCCAGATGTAAAGACCTTGAACCGCACGCTGTGTGACTGAGCAAGGCTTGAGGTGTTCGGCACTTAGCATTGAAGGTCATGAACTTTCACCTTAGTTGCGTTATTGGTGCTTAGCCGGTAAGTTTATATCTAAAATGTAAACTTTTAGTTGCTTCTTATATGTTTCACCATTTCTTTTTGAAATGAAGTCTTCGAGAAATGTTTACTATATTTAATTGGGTTGGGCAGGTACACAGGTAGCTATATAGGTAGGAGGTATAGGACCTACCTGTTACCTAAGATAGAGAAGCTGTACTACAGGTATACCTCTACCTACCTATCATTCAACAGCATTCAGCTAATATGACCAAAGCGTATGTGGCATAATATAATGTTCAAATATTTGTCTATCTGACTTAAAAATACTGCTTGACCTAACTCAAGGCCATTCAAGGTAGGGTTATAGGCTAAGTAAGGTCATAAGAGCTACCAAGTAAACCTACATACAGGTGTTGCTTTTTCGCTACTACAACCTACCTACAGGTACAGGTGCTATAAATAATCAGCCACACTAAGTAATCTTTGCTTATTGACATTTCTTCAGGTGGAGTGGAATGTACAGATTGAAGCATCTCAATGTTTCTCGAGTGAATAGTCCGATTGTTATTTACAAATGTGGATGCTAACGGTGATTCATTCTCTTTTCTCACAGGTATTCTTTGTGAAGACGAAAGGAATTTAGCAGTTTCATTGATTACATTCAGTATTAAGACGGGCCATCACAAGCTAATGACATATATATGGGATATATCCGTGAGCAGTTGATCTTGATGCAATTTTGAAACGCAACCACCAATAAAATCCTGGTGGTGAAATAAAAATGAACTTTTTTATGATGCAAGTGCCTTGGAAGAGCTAACAAGTAAGATTAGAACACTTTCTTTCTGTTAACATTAAAACCGTTTGCCATTAGTCATTACGATGCGTAACCCAAAGCCATGCGGTGGACCCATTTACTTACCCAAGTAGGCCTACCTACTTACCTAGTAGGGTGGCACAATCTGAATGGTTAATTTACCCGTGAGCTGTAAGAGTTCCAACAGAAGGCAAAATATATTAATGATTTTAGTATCTACAAATTAATGAACCACACAAATGATACAATATTACTTTGTCCTCAGCAGTTCATTTGTAAAATAAAAAGTACCTAGGTGGACACTAGCAGCGATTGTCAGGGGAAACATGTTTGCTTACAGAAAAAGTAGGTGGACAATACGGAAAAGGTGGGGGCAGCCCCCCCCCCCCCCCCCCCCCCCACCCAATTCAATGCTGGTCCAGAACCAATTTTTGCTCCCACAAAAAATATGGGTGGACAGCTTCAACCCCTGCCCCCAAATAAGCCACGGGGTTGTCCTATATTCAAAGGCTGCAAGTCTTCGTAACTTTTCTTCTCAATTAATCAAAAGCTCATACCTAGCAGATTTGCATGGACTCAAGGTAGCATCGATCGAGTAAGCCTATCTTGTTCCCAATGAGTGTTTGCTATGCGGAGCAAGCTAAGCCCATGTCAATGCTCAACATTGGAATGGAAATGGCAGGAATGATCTTTCTCAACTCTTGAGACATACCACAAGAAATCTAGTGACTACTAAATGTTGACAACCTTCTTTATCTACATAATTGAGTTAAATTCCGACGTAAATTGTAATATTTTTATCCCCCCTCCACCACCCCCCAAACACTTGCCACCCCACTCCGTTCGAAGATTACGATAGCAATCTACCATTTTTCTTTTCAAGTAACTTAATCAATTAGTCATGACCTCAAGTCACGCGGATTCTTTTTAGCCACAACTCAAGATTGAAACATCTGTGGACCACCCTGTTGGTAATTCAAACTGAAAATTGTAATGTTCCTATCACTCTTACAAAATTCAACCAATAGGATGCAAACAATAATTTTGTTTTCAGTTGGCATTGCAATTAATGGTGATCACGATTTAATCAAATTGATTATCCAAATTTCCTTGATCAATCGATTATGTTTCCAATAACCAATTTTTAACTAGTGGCTGAAAATTTGCTTAAAGTGGCTAGATTCTGCTGGCTGCTCTGCTATCTCATCTTTGACTGATCTCTAAACATAACTGGGGGCCCTATTCTAGAACATTTTCCCAATTCCATTCTGATGGAATCCAGTCACAGCCATAAGAATTGATATTTCATAAAATCGAATTCCATCAGAATAGACAACAACCTCACAAACCTCTGCACATGCGCGGTAACATAAACATGGACTTACACTTGTGGGCGTGACATAGCGACAGCCTGTAGATAAGCAGAGCAGAATGCTCACCTCTCATTGGCTGAGGAGAGTAATTTGAAAGAAAATTCAACATTATCTCATAAATTGGTGTGAAAAGGTTCCGATATTATATTTCATTTGTAATTTATGGATTTGTTTGCATCTAAGAACAAGTTGTTCAAATAGTTTTCATTTAATCTAGGTATATACCGTACAGACCTGAAGTTATACCTAATGATATGAGATGGATGTACAGACTATGCGTAGAGACTGCAGTGTGGTTGAACATATTAATGTTACGAGTATGGTTTCTTAATTTTTTTGAAAATTTCTCATTTTTCGTACCTGAATGATTTGGGGCTTTTGAAAGTATTGAAAGTACTTTCAATTTGAAATATTATACCTACAGGCTATGTAAACATAAAATTAATAAAATTTAAACATTTTGATACCTACAGTCAAAGAAATAATAAGCGGTACCTCGAAAGAAAAGGATTGTCTAAGGTTTGATGGCATCATTGCATGAAGTCTGTGCTAATGCATTATCTAAATCTAGTAGGTGAGCTCTGATTTCATTGATAATAACAAGGATTTTATGTCGAGGAACCTGACCAGCAGCCAATCCGTTTTGTGCAAAGTACCATTTTTAATTGGTTTGAGTGTACTTGACGATACGGATTGGCTGCTGGTGAGTTGCCTTGACGATCACTCATTGTTATTATCAAATGATATCAGGGCTCGCCTACTAGAGTTAAATGTCAAGTTAACAAAGACTTGATCGGATGATACCATCAATTTTTTCGATTACCTACCCTTTAATCTTTTGTTGAGTGCAGGCGCGGTTCTAGGACTAAAAATGTGGGTGGGCAGACGAAATTTTGTGAAAAACACGACCCCCGGGGGGTTTGGGGGGCAAGACCCCCAAACCGCTCCGCAGGGATTTTTTTGAAAATTGATGGTCCTAAGGTTGGTGACAGGCAAAGATGAACCCGCGCTAGCATGGGCCGGCCTATACCTGGCAATGCTAAACAGGGTTCAACTTTGCCTGTCACCGACCATAGAAGCGTTTTTGAGCGTTTTTGGAATATATTTCCCTGAATTTGAAACTAAATTTAGAGACACCTTCATATTAAATATGAAACAGCCACCTAATCTAGCTTAGGGAGGAAAATACCCAACTTTAGTTGCACTTAAAAATATAATTTGTAGTTTTTAGCCATATTTAAATATTTCATTTTGTTGTAAATTGACTTTTTAATATAGAATGATGATAATTATAAGCAGGAATAGAAAATTCTGGGTGGGCCACGGCCCACCCAGCCACCCCCTAGAACCGCGCCTGGTTGAGTGTACCTCCAGGTTTAAGACAACATTACAATGTATCTGACCTGATTTGTTGGCAGACGAGGACTCCAGTTCATTGGGAGTCGCCGGGGGATATTGTCAATGCATGTAGACTTTCCGATGGAGCAAGTCCTCGAGATGGATCTTAGCGGTTGTTTAGTGGTGCAAGAGAAAGTTCGCTCTCTCTGTTTGACCGTCGAATTGTGCGTTGTTTGTGGAGATCGTGCCTCAGGTAAATGAAACATTGGGTTTGAATCTGTCAAATTATTTAAAACAAGTTAGACAGTTATTGAATCATTCTTCATTATATGAACATTTCTACTGCCACTTTATACATTTTTAGTTTCTCAGTTAATGGTGGACAGAAAACAAATGTGCCTACATTCTAACTAAAAATTTATATTTTTATAAGTTTATTGCTGTTTCTTTTTATAGGAATTAGAATAACATCCATAATATGTAGTTTGCTTCTTTCAAAGTTTCAGTTTTATTATGTTCCACAAGAAAGAAATAGTACCTAGATACCTACCTTAGGTAATTATTCAGGCAATTTCAATTTTGCTGTGGATCCCGATCATTATTGTCTTTTTTCAGGTCGTCATTATGGTGCAATTAGTTGTGAGGGGTGCAAAGGCTTCTTCAAAAGGTCCATACGTAAGCAATTAGGCTATCAGTGTCGAGGCAGTATGAACTGTGAAGTAACAAAGCACCATCGCAATCGATGCCAATATTGCCGCCTACAGAAGTGCCTTAACATGGGAATGCGAAGTGATTGTAAGGATCACAAAAGTTTGGGTGGTTTGTTTAATTTATCAATTTATTTATTCTATATTTTTAATGCTCATAGGAATATTAATTTAGAGAAATTCTGTAGAACCTTCTACAAATATAAAATAGAATAGAGATGATCCCGTAAGTAAATTGAAATTTCATAAAACATGCATGCTCCTCTCTTAAGTTTCAAAGCTCATGTATAGTATGCTGTTCTAGACACAAACACTAACCCTCTATAAAAAAATCCTGCTTATTAGAATCTTGCTCTTCTGTGCTTGAAACTGTAAAGTAAATTGTACATATAATTTTCTTAACCTTCCTTCAGTTGTTTTTAATTATATAATACAAACACATTTTTAAGAAGTGTAGATGATCTAGAGCAGGGGTCGGCAACCTGCGGCTCCGGAGCCGCATGCGGCTCCTTGGTGGTTCTTGAATGGCTCTTTATAATTTAAATAAAGATATGGAATTGGAAAATTCGAAACAAAACGCCCTGCGGGGCAACAATGGGAAGGTTATTTGATTAAGTTTGTTAATTTTAGAGTCCCAGAATCACTTAAATTGTTGAAATTCTAAAAAAAATGCCCTGCGGGGCAACAATATTAATGTAATTTGTTTCCATCTGTTCAGGTCCAAGTCCCAGTATCACTTTTAAATTGGTAAAATTTAAAAAAACCGCCCTGCGGGGCAACAACTGGGGGGCTTTGTCAAAGTATCAAAATTAACTAGTAATTCAGTCTATTATTTTCGGTGTATTAAATTTGATTGCCTTTACTGCGGCTCCCATTATTATCTAATTTGTAAAATTTGGGGAATTTGGCTCCTTCACCAAAAAAGGTTGCCGACCCCTGATCTAGAGTTTTTTCCATCTGGTTAGGTTAGAGTGTGGTTAGTGTGTTTGCAGGGCTGCCACTTAGTCACTTTTATCACTTAAAGTTACTTTTTTGGTCTCCAGTCACTTTTATTTACTTTTTTACAAGATTAGTCACTTTTCTCCCTTTTTTCGGATATCTGGAGTGAAAACAGGGAAATATTTTTAAAAAAAGTTGAAAATCAAAATACACCTCAGAACGTCTTAAAATTGATTTCAAAGTGTCACAAAACCAAAAAACGCCCTGCGGGGCAAGGTTTTTGGGGCATGCCCCCCACACCTTATTGGAGTGAAAACTGGGAAATATATTAATTAACAAAATTAAAATCAAAATACACATAAGAACATCTCAAAATTGATTTCAGAGTGACATAAAACCAAAAACGCCCTGCGGGGCAAGGTTTTTGGGGCATGCTCCCACACCTTATTGGAGTGAAAACTGGGAAAATTTTAAAAACTAAAATACACCTCAGAACGTCTCAAAATTGAGTGTCAAAACACAAAAATCGCCCTGCTGGGCACCGTGGGGAGCGCGCATGGACGCGTTGCAAATTTTGTTCCTTCACTTGCCTCCCCCCCCCCCCTGGCAGAAATCCTGCCAGTACACCATCCCCCCATGGACTGACTTCCAATTTGACTACTGATGGTTCCAAATGTCAACAAAAAGGTCTTCCGAGTTATGAACATGCAGCTTGTTAAAGAGTTTACGACTATTGACGATTCTGCCGTGAAATTATTGAAAATTAGTCACTTTTCAGTTACTTTTTCTGTACATTTTTGTCACTTTTTTCCACTTTATCCTTAATTTTTAGGGTTGGGCGAACCGGTTCGTTTTCGAACCGAACCGGCTAGCTAGGTTCGAAAAACGAACCTCTAAGGTTCGTTTTCGAACCTTTTTCGAACCTTCCGCCTTTTTTTCCCGCCCTTTTTCATTCAAACAATGCGACCCTTGTCACTATTTGTAGTAATGTTGGCCTCTTGTCTTTAGTGGTGCAGTAAAATGGTAAAACCTGGGTAAATCGAACCCCTGTAAGCCGAAATCATCATAAATCAAAGTAAACTCAAATCCTGTCACACTATTCGCATTTAACGGCGAAGTGGGTGGCACCTGGCGGTAGACGACTGAACTAGGCAAAACCGTATTGGCACAGCAAGGATGGCAGCTTAGCATGCGTTTTCGTATAATTTCTACCAGTATTTACTCTACAATAGTTTGTAAAGGAGCATTCCGATTGAACCCATTCTTCATGTGTGATTGATAACAGATATTCCCTTGTTCCGCAATGCCAAAATAAAGCTCGGTATAATTTGTTTATGCATTTGTTTCGAAGAATGCCGTTATGCTGTCCAAATGGGCACATGCCTGCAATATTGGAAAGAAACCATCAAAGTAAAATGTTCGTGTGCACTTCCTATTAATGTTACAAGTAAATTAATGAATCATGGCAAATAAGGTTTCATAGGTTACATAATTCTGGATTAATTTTAAGTTCTCAATTCGAATGTTCAGTCCTGTTATTCTTCAATAGTTTCTTAGATAGGTACCTACCTATAGTTTGTTATTTTAAATTCTGAATTTTACTTTCGAAATTTAAATAATTTTTGATTGATCTGAGGGATGGTAATACTTTTATAATGAATGACAAATAATAATTGGTGACTCCCTGTAAATAGTTAATCGTGAGTTCCAGCAAAAAATGATTAAAAGACATTGAAAAGGAAGGTTTCATAAGGTCACATAGAAAGCAGTTGTGTTGCATATATGATTTTACACAAATTTTGTAGCATGTGATGTGATATTGTCTACATGGATATAACTATAAGACAATTAAAACGCCATCGATCCTTGCCGTCGATCACATCTGTACTACCTCTACATCAGAAGTTGAAGGGCGGAAGTCCCCTTACTCGATTTTGCGTTGCGCACTTTGTTTTGTATTGTATTGTTTATTCAGCCATAAAATGTACATAACATACGGACATTGTCAACAATGTAATCAATCTCTATCAATTTCTTACATAATGGTTCATGTCACCACTACAAATGTGATTAGATGAGCCAAGAAATACTGGTTTATACGGCTGATAAGCTCACCTGAAGAATCATTAAAATGGACTTCCGCCCTTCTACCTCTGAGCAAGACATTATTTATATAAATATTTATAACGACTTCATGTACAAACAAACAATACATACAAACTAATATGTAAAATATAAGTTTGCTGCTAGAGGAACTCTATTCTAACTGCAGTCTTCTAACACCGCGGTTATATCATCACATTATTAAATGTTTCGCATTTAATATGGCCCCACCTTCATATAATAGCTGCTGAAAATTGTTAGCAATATCATAACAGAGTATATTTCTACTGCCGATGCTTTCATAATTCGAGATAATAAATAAAAGAACATTATACCGCAACGCGACACATGTTAGGAGCAGGCAATCATACGATTTTGAGCGACCATCTTGCATCGACACTGGCGCTGCCTAGAGGGTCTGGTAAACGCGAATAGGGTGTTTCATGTTAAAATAAATCTTGAACCGAATTTTTCATAAGACGCAATTCGAAGTGCTATTTGGTACCAACTAGAAAAGTAGCATTGATTTCAGCTTAGAAGTCCAGGTAATTTCCTTGTTGAGTAAAATTTTCGAAGTATTAAAATGAAATAATGATTGTTGCGATCTTAACTGTTTTGTACTTTTGGAACAGAGTGTACTTTTGGGTCCTGCAGAGTGCAGCTGCTTGCCAGCAGGTACCTGAACCTGACCCTTGCCTGCGTAAGGGAGGATTGTTTTGTTTTTCTCTGTTGAAAGGTCTGTGAACTCGCAATTTATGTAAGAAGTAATCAGATGGCAAATGAGTTGACATCATATTTTATTTTATTTATATGATATTGTTAGAGCCAGTTTTAAATGGTGATGCGCGAATTCGTGAATTGTTCTGATTGCACTATTTTCTTCTACTAAAATCCATTTCATTGTGTATAGATCCCAAATCTACCATTTTTACATCGCGAAAAAAAACGAAATCCAACCCTGATCGCGATATTCAACATTTTCCGCGAAATGACCACGAAATAAAGGTTTTCTATTAAAATTACTGCTTTTATCCCCCTAACAGGTCACACAACAACAAACGAAACCAGTTTCTTTCCATGTGCTACTCACTCAACCCCCTCCCCCTCGCCAGACACTTTGCTACCCACCCTCAAAGTGAACCAGACCTGTCTAACCAGTTGATGATGCCTCCAGGCTGCTTTGTTTAGCGCCCCCATCTGTCCAAGGTCGACCGGTTTTCCCAACCCCCCTTCCACCCTCAACCAGTCGCAACTATTCATCAATAGTCTACTTACACAGAAGGATATTTTGGAACAATTACTGCACTGAAAATTGTTGGATTGGGAAAGAAAATATCTTGTCAAAATATACATTTTGCGTCATGAAATTTTAAATATTATGTACCATCTATACAGAGAAAATGTGGGTTGGGGAAAAGACAGTACAGAGCATTAAAGACGCCATTCTAGACAAGCCTATTTCAGTGATAATAGTGCATGACCCATCCATTCCAATCCCTCCTCCAAAGTGGCATAGGTACATGTTTTTCATCAAATTATGGTTTCTGGGGGCTATTACAATGTGTTTTATAACCAATTTAATATCACCACAAAATCGCGAAATCCCTCTTCCAGAAAAAACACAAAAAACGAAATTGATGATTTTAAAAACGAATTTTAAGAAATAAAATCACCATTTAAAACTGGCTCTAATTGTATGTTCATGGTTATTGAATAAAATATTATAGTTGTCATTGAGAACACCATTCGCGATCTAAATGAAAGGGAAGATATGACGCATAAGTTAAAAAATAATGGTGTATATTTGAGCTTTCAAAACTTCATTGTAACCCAATGCAAAATCAAAAACAGTATGACGATTGGCGAGATAATTTTTGAAGAATATTGGAATATACATGTAATGTATTAAAATTTCGTGCAGTATATTTCGCGTTTTTGTTCCTATTATATTTGGTATTATGTCAATGTCCCTGTATACAAATAGAAATAATATTTGCGTAAACAAACACCCCATCAAACAGCTGTTTTCAAGTGTCTAGCCACTACTACATTATCTGGAAAACATCATTTTCTGAAAAAAGGTTCGGTTCGTTTAAGGTTCGAAATTTCGAACCTTTTGAAAAGGTTCGGTTCGAGGTTCGGTTCGAAAAAAAAATGAGGTTCGCCCAACCCTATTAATTTTAGTCACTTAAATCACTTTTTTGGAGGATCTTGGTCAGTGGCAGCCCTGGTTTGCCATACGTACCACTTACAAAAGGAATTGGCAATGTTAACTGACAGTTTATCTAACTCATTGAGAAGTTTTAAAGAAATAGAATGTAAATCAGATTTATGCCTTAAACTTTTTGCAAGCTTCCTCCTCTATCCACATTAACGTTAGTGCCCAGGTTTTGATTGCTGTTTCTCAACCAGTAAGGGGTCATAGAATTATTCTCAACTCCCAATCTTTAGCACATCGCAGACGTAAAATGACTTAGCTTTCAACACATTGATGTATGTAGACTATTTTCAAATACTCCCTTGCCTTTCCTATTTGGTACAACGGGGTAGTTGATCAACCGTTGGTAAGCAACGAGTAGCGCAAACACATAAGACCAAGCAGATACGAGAAACATTCAAAGCTCCCCATGTTCTAGCCGTCCAACATGAGCGTAAACCCATCCTGGAGAAGCGGGAGTTGAACCATTCAATGTTGCTCAACTCTTCGGGTTCGTCGTCGTTTCCTCCCAACAAGATCTTCATCCGGAAAGACTTGTCTGGAGATCATGCTGCGGGGATGACGGCCTTCAATCTGGCTGATTTCAGCCTTTTGAATTCGGCTGCTTTGAGTAAACTTGCAGGTAATGTCAACACATATGCTAATTGACTACTTTGGGACTTAGATATGTATTGTATAACGGTTTACCTACCTGGAATATGAATATCGAATAGTTGGAAACTAAATTCAATTGATATAATACCTATTTAATAAAAATGTTGGTTAGCCACCAAACTCACTTCGAATCCTTTAACACACAGTTTGAATACCTAGGTGGTTTTACTTATTAAGTTTTCAAATATCAAATCGAATGTTTGAAGCAAAGCACCCTCAGTATTAGAGTAGGTACCATTCACTGCATGACTGCATATCAGAACTGCAGTGGAGATGTCATCAGCCTTTTAGACTTCACCAGGCTCTGAGAACAAAGATCCAGAAGACCAAAAGAAAATTTAGACTAGGGTCAAGTGGGGCATTGGCGGGACAGTTTTGTGAAATTTTCAATTCCTGAGCGCAATATTGCACTTAAAAAATTGACAAAAATAGAGATTATGTAAGCTTTGATTACCTAGCCTTTAAAGCACCTAATTTATTGTTAAACCTTTAGATATTCCTAGAAAAAAATAAAAACATGTCCCACTTTAGCCCCATCAAAAGGGGCTAAAGTGGGACACCATAGGGGTTAAAACAGGACATGGTTATAACTAGGTGCACATTGGTGAGAGAGATTCATGGGGGCTATTTTAGGACAGAGCAGGGAAAAATGAACCGTTTTTTCAAATTGAAACAGGCCATTTTTTTACCTAAGTATGAATTGGGCTACAAAACTGTAATTATTAAAACGCACTGATCATGTTTCCTGACTGTCAAAACCCACTGTCCTGTTTTAGCCCTGAGTTGAGACTGTCCCGCCAATGCCCCACTTGACCCTATGTCCAATCAAATTCTTTTTGCATTTGCTATGTTTACAGTTTTATATTTCACTTCTATATTTTTATCATTCTTTTCAGGATTCTTGTATTGTTTTGGTACATGACGTTGATAGACTAAACAATGTTTACCATCTGATGATCAGTATACTGGTAGGTAGTTAAATAAATTTGTATTTTGTTGAATAGGTGGTGACCCGTCGCAGCATTTGTCACCGAGTCGCGCCAGTGGCGACGACGATGCTTCTACTGATAGTTTTATAGTTAATGGTGACCTTACTGACTTAATGAACATGGCAAGAGAGAAGAGTCTTATTACCCGTGCCTTTGACTCCATGGCGAAGGTGAGCACACCTCTTTAACCTCAAGTAAAGTACCGTGATGAGTCAATATACTCGTTGTTGTAGTCATAAGAATGATGTTATAATTGACTCATGTATGTATCTTTTTATAAAGAGAAAAGAATGATACAGAGGAACATAAAGGTAATTAAGACTTAATCAACAGAATGAGGAAGTTGGGATAGTTTCAAGTGTTTGTGTCCAGGTTGTTTATAAACTATTTTCTAAACAGATAATCGTTGGAAAGTTAATTTTATTTTGTGAAGTACCTACATATTATGATGTGATGATACTGGAAAATAGTGCTTGCTTCTCAACTGCATGATGCGAGACATTTACACCCAACAAATCATAAAACGGTATTTGAACGAAACGGATTGGCTGCTGGTCAGAGTCCTGGACAATAATCCTTGTTATTATCAATTAAATCAGAGCTCACCTACTCGAGTTAGATGACAAGAGTTAGCATAGACTTCATCGAATGATGTCATCACATTTTTTTAAGACAATCTGTTTTCTCGAATACCTATCGTATCATTTGTTGAGTGTACATGGGATATAACATTTTTTGAAATAATTCAAACTTGTTTTTAAAAAAATGTGTTTGCTATGTAATCTTTATTGTTTTCAGTTCTTCTTACACTGGATTACAATATGTATTTACTATCTGCATTTTACATCATTCAATCATTACTCTACTCTACATCACATTACATCACATCATTAAATCAACTTGTTGTTAGTTTCTTCCGGACGTAGTAATAGTCGGTTACGTATTGGATGATAAACTTTTTAGTTTTCCACATACGTAATACCTACATAGGTATGTTGCACACTGAACAAACAAGAAAAATAAGTTGCACTTTTCTCGAAATTTACAGCCTTTAGCTTATTTATCATTGAATCAAACTGCTATTTCATGATTATTCTGTATCTACCTAACACCTAAATTTTTATTGTAATCACTACCTAATCATTCATACTATATTACAAAGTTACTTTTATCTCGATACAATTGCAGTGTAAAATATTTATTGTGAAAATTTGTGTAAATAACGATGTTGTCTTTCAACCGACAGAACTTAAATGGCAATGGCAGCCTGAACTTGAGCGCCGACTACGAGACTGAAAGCGTATTCGAGTTGGAAGGTCAGTTGATCCAGGAGCAGAACATCGCGTTCAACCTCCAGCCTCCGATGCCCGTGCCGGCGTACCTCAATGCGCACTACATCTGCGAGAGCGCGTCGCGGCTGCTCTTCCTCTCGGTGCAGTGGGCTCGCGGTGTACCTGCCTTCCAGCTGCTCAGGTCAGTCTGCCTACCGCACACCTCGATGATTCATTCATTGAGCTTATTTATTTTAAATACAACAGAATCATACTTCACATACTAACAACACTCTTCTACTAAATCCTTAAGTGAGACTTTTGATAAAAGATCAAACTGTTATTCCACTTTCAATTCCCGACGCACTTGGTTAATTATAGTAATATTTTGAGTTATGTCTTCACACTAATAGAATTTTAAAAAGCCAAATATTAGAGCACATTTCAAGCTGACTACTAAATAATGCCACATACTGCAATACATTATGACCTCTTATGTTGGAGCTCAAAGTGTTAAATAGTACAGTTATTTTACGATACATACCTTCATTTCGTATTTAACGCTTTGAGGTCGTACCAGAGGTTGTAGAGTACTCCTGTGTGTGTCATTATTGAGTGTAGTGAGCTTGAAATGTGTGCTAATTAGAGGTCGGATTCAGGTAATGATTTGTACCCGGGTACCCGCTTTAATTACCCGGGTAATTACCCAGGTAATAAATAACTAAAAAAAATTAAAAAAAATTAAAAATTGGGGGGGGGGGGGGAAATGCTTTGAAATTGTTTGCATTGAGTCTACCGCCCTATCCGTTGCATTGGGGAGAGAAACACAACGTCCATACAATGGAAGGTTGAACACAAGGTTTATCTTGCCTGCATCCCCTCCATCAATCCACCCACCTCCCCATCAATTAATTATCCATCCTCAACTCACCAGCATTCTGATAAAATTACTAACAATGAAATTGGTTGGGATTTTTTAAATTTGGTAAATATGAATAAATATTACATTCAGTTTATATAACTATAAACAATGCAGCTGGTGATTAAGTGGCAGCTGATGCAAAAAATGCAAAGAAAGCTAATACTAACACAAAAAAAAAAAAAAAAAAAAAAAATTATTTTTTTTTGATACCCGAGTACCCGCCATTGTACCCGGGTAATGGCGTACCCGGTTTGTACCCGGGTACCCTAACTGACCTCTAGTGCTAATGTCTGACTTTATATTCTGTTAGAGTGAAGACAAAACTCAAAAACCACTTGAAAGAACCGCACTCGTCACTGAGATCTCTTAATTGAACACACTTGCGCTTAGGAATGGGAGGATATCCCTACACCCCACTCCCCAAGTCCTTAGCTCTGTATTGTAAAATACCAAGCTTACAGCATAATGCTGACTCAGAAAATCGCACATTTTTTCAAATTTTTTGTAGCTCATGTAAGTTTAGCTAGATCTGTTAACTTTAAATGTGAATGTACACAACTCCGAACAAAAGTACTTCAATCTTTGGGTTCTCTGCTGCTCCTTTAAAACCAGCCGAACACACCTGATGGCATGTTGATTGTATTATGGATGGCAACTCAGTTCTCTCCTCCACTTGCAGCAACGAGGAGCAGATCAAGCTGGTCCGAGGCTCGTGGTCCGAGATCTTCGCCTTGGGTTTGGCGCAGTGCATGGAGATCATGTCGCTCGCCACCATCCTAACCTCCACGATAGCGCACTTACAAGCCTCCGTGGCACAAGAGAAGATCACGCCTCAGCAGTTCAGTCAGGTGAATGTCAGCATTCATGCAACCATCTTGTGTCTGTCTAGTACAGGGGTCGGCAACCTGCGGCTCCGAAGCCGCATGCGGCTCCTTGGTGGTTCTTGATTGGCTTTATAATTTAAATAAAGATCCGGAATCGAAAAAATTTAATAAATTCGAAAACAAAACGCCACGCGGGGCAAAATGTCAGCATTCATGCAACCATCTTGTGTCTGTCTAGTACAGGGGTCGGCAACCTGCGGCTCCGAAGCCGCATGCGGCTCCTTGGTGGTTCTTGATTGGCTTTATAATTTAAATAAAGATCCGGAATCGAAAAAATTTAATAAATTCGAAAACAAAACGCCACGCGGGGCAACAATGGGAAGGTTATTTGTAGGGGTGTGCGAACCGGTTCGAAAACCGAACCGGTTTTGAAGGTTCGAAAATTATTATGAGAAGTTCGAAATAGAACCATTTCGAACCTTCCCGCCCTTTTTCCCGCGCGTCACCACAGCCTTCTGAATTCGAGATTTTAACCTCAAATGGCGTCATTTTTCACGCAAAATCGCGTATATTCTTCTGTAGTAATCAATCTTTAGTTAACTATGTTTCAGTTCAAAGGTTTGTTATTCACGAAATTTACATTATTATGTCATAAATACATGTAAATATTAGGATCCTAAATAAGTTATATTTATTTTCGGTCTCGCGTCATGATGAGTACTATTAGCCCATTTTGCACAAAATTATTGACATCATTTTCGTTACCTTCCTCCCTAATTAGTTGATGAAACAAAGAACCGTTTTTAGGCAAGGTGCAAGCTTACAAGAACAAATTGCAACACAACAATTGATAGTATAAAAAAACACTTCATTACAATTTTAAACAACACCTGTCTCTGTCAGCAGCAATAGGTATCTGGAAGCATTTTGAAAACAGCCAGAACGTGTTAAACACATAACTTTCTTTAAGATTTTGTCCAGCATTCTATTGAAAATGAAATGCAAATAGTATGTATGATAAATCCATTCATGTGTGTTATGTATCCATTCACTTTCATCCTTTGGATTTCATTGAAAGTTGTTTGGTAGCACTGAAAGCAAAAATCGATTATACACCTGTAAAGGTTCAAAAAGGTTCGAACACTTCAAGGTTCGGTTCGAGGTTCGGTTCGACTTGAAAAATCAAGGTTCGCACAACCCTAGTTATTTGATTAAGTTTGTTAATTTTAGATTCCCAGAATCACTTTTTAATTGTTAAATTCTAAAAAAGCGCCCTGCGGGGCAACATTTGGAATATTATTTGATCCAATTTGTTCATTTTAGAGTCCCAGAATCACTTCTAAATTGTTGAAATTCTAAAAAAACGCCCTGCGGGGCACGAATTGGGGGACTCGTCAAAACATCAAAATAAACTAGTAAATCAATGTATTATTTTAAGTGTATTATATTATATTTGATTGCCTCTACTGCGGCTCCCATTATTATCAAATTTATTAATTTTTTGGGAAATTGGCTCCTTCACCAAAAAAGGTTGCCGACCCCTGGTCTAGTAGTTGAGAAGAATCATTGATTTTCAGCAAACATTTGTCACTAAATTACAATCTTGTATGTATGGTAGTTCTGTCATAAGTCATAATCATGACTCCCGTAAATATCAATAGCCAAAATAGAACTACATATTTATGTTCTCGAATAGTACTTCATTAGTGCACATGTGGTGTGTCTATATGTAGCTGTTATTTGATGCATCATGCCTACGTATTTACCTACATATACACAAGTAGACCAAAATAGTAGTTTTTGGTAGACTAGATATCCATGATCAACATGATTGATAACTAAAGACACTTGAAAATGGTGTTCACGAAATCGCGAAAATTTTAAAAGTAGTTTTTTCCATCATTTCTGGTCATAGTTTTGCATACTGATAACAAATAGGTATGCAAGAATTACATCGCGAAATATCGCGATTTTTTTCCCATTTCACCACTATTTGAAAAAAATGGCTAAAAACGCGAAATTGGTAGTTGTGGTTGGTGGAAACAGTGGTTATAATTAGGGTTGGGACTTGACATCGATATTTCGATTTGACATCGATGTCAAATGGATTTTAACTTTCGATTGGACATCGATTTGAATATCTAAATCGAAAAATCGATTGACATCGTTTTTGTATCCTAAGTGTTTGAAATTTCGCGCCCAAAAGGAGATCTGGCAACAGTGCAACAGTGCCCTTCCTGCAGACCGCCTGTGTATTTTGGGATAGGGGAGGGAAGGTCACTGACACTATGGTCAGTACTCAGTTGTCTCTTGCCTTTCAGGGTGTGTGCTGTTTTTATTCTCATATGAAATTATGTTGGCTTTCAAAAAAATAATTACTCTACCTACCAGACAAAGTGAAGTGTGGAAAGTGTTTGTTTTTAGGTGTTAACAGTAAAGCAGACAATGTTTTGCTTTGCGGAATATATTACGGCAAAAAGTGTTCTAAGCCATTAATTTGCAAATGGATTTGAGACGAAATATGACATTAATTGTTAAATTTTACATAAATAAATGCTTGCGGGATATTCCAAACTAAAAAATACTTCACTTGAATCATTTCCTTGTCCTTTTGTTGCCACAAGGGGGTGGGAAAGGGATTTCTCTCACGCTAGACGCATGGCCTTGGCTTTGGCCAGGCGCAAACTGCATTGTTGCCATATTTCTATTTCGAGTGCCTATTTTTGTTGCCTATTTTTACGATGTCGAAATTGTTTGAAATGTGATTTCTTTTCTAAATCGATGTCAAAGTGAAAATTTTGACATCAAATCGAATCCCAACCCTAGTTATAATAATAAAAAAACACTTTATTTGAAAGAAAAACACAATTTTATTAACTTATTTTAAATGAGTGGAGATTGTTTTGAGCTACTATGTCATTGTCCTGAAAGAATTGTAGAATTTAACCTACCCCCCCCCCCCCCCCCCCCCCCCCCCCTCCACCACTACTATGGTCGGTGACAGGCAAAGATGAACCCAGTTTAGCATTGTCAGGTATAGGCCGGCCCATGCTAACGCGGGTTCATCTTTGCCTGTCACCGACCATAGCCAGCTTTTGGGACAAGAATGTCGGGGAGAAATTGGTATTGATTTTTAAAAATGTGATCTCAATATGGATTGAGAACCTCTAGAACAGGGATATCCATTTTTCATGTGATTAAATTAAACCAATTGATATCAGTGTCAATGATAGTTTTCATCAAAATTTGGGAGTATGTGTAAATTTTAACAAAATAAAACGAAATTAACACCGAAATTTGACTTTATGCACCGCTTTTAAACCCAATATTAGCATCCAGTAATCACCGACATTCTGATCTTCAAAACACCATTTTCAAGTGCCCCTATTGATAACATATGGATTAGGAGTCTAGGTATATCTTTTATAAAATGTATCAGTTCAAAAGACCACAATCCAACTCATGATTTTAAACAATTAAATTAGTGGTTAGGCAAATGAATTTATTGAACTTTTCCAGCAAACAAACAAAAAGTGTAGTAACTACTTAGTAACCAACCCATCCATCCACAATTAGATACCAAGTATCTTACCTGACAGTTTTCCAATGGGATTGATGATTAATTCATGATGAATTAGAATGTGCATTACGCAGTTGTTGTTTAGTGTTTGAAAATAATTAATGTTGGTTGATTGCAGGTTATGGAGCACATTTGTAAACTTCAAGAGTATATAAAGGGAATGGTTCGCTTACAAATAGACGAGCACGAATATGCCTTCTTGAAGGCGATCATCCTTTTTAGCAGTGGTAAGAACATTAGATTACTACTTACCTAGTCCTAGTGTATGTTATATTTTTTTTATAATTAAACCTGTCAATAATTTTTATTTTGAAATTTAAGAAGCTTTGTCTTCAGAAATGACATATCATTTTTTTCGAGAGGGTGAGAGCCGTTCATGTTAAAGTCTCTGAGTATTACGAATTGAGAATTCTGCTATGAAAATCGTGTGCCAATCGTGGTATGGTAGATCTAATGAAGGAAACATTTGATGGTTTCACAGACCAGCCTGGCCTTCTGTCCCGACGTCAAGTGGAGAAGTTCCAGGAGAAGGCATTCCAAGAACTGCGCAGTTACGTGAGTACGGTGTTCCCCGAGGATCGGGACCGGTTTCCGCGGCTACTCCTGCGACTGGTGCCTCTGCGCGGGCTGCAGCCGACAGTCATCGAGGAGCTCTTCTTCGCGGGACTCATCGGCAGCGTGCAGATAGACAGCATTATACCTTACATCCTACGCATGGATACCGCCGACTACCAGACCCACCTCAGTGAGTTCAATTACAGACGTGTTGCCTTGTCTCCTGCCCAACTCTGGGTTGGCAACTAAAATTGCTCCGGCCGGCGAAAGTCGAAGAGGGGCGTGGGTGACTGGTCAAGTGGTGATGGCTCGGGGATGTGAGATAAAATGTAGAATTAGTACATGGATGGAATAGAGGTGTATATTCGACAGATAAACAGGTGAATAATGTTGTACCACTCAGGAACAACTGAGGGTCAGTATATTGAAAAGTAATCAAAGTGAAATAGACCCTAATGGTCGTACAGAGTGAATAATAAATCTTGACAAATCAAAGATTATACAGAGTTACAATGGTATTAAACATAGTAATGAAATGTACAATCCGTACAGTCAAATATTCCACAAGGTCAAATGCCTGTCGTGGAATGAGAGAGATGGCAGGCCCAAGGTCGAGCCAAAAATACATAAGAAATACACAATTCAAATTACATAGAAAATACACTTGAAATAATAATAATACACACAATATGTAAGTACTTACAGAAATACGCTAGTGAAAACTAGCCAAGTTCCAGACACATACGTGATCTTCACGTAGCGCTTCTATCAAATTTAGATAGGTTAGGGTTACAAAATAGAATTTAGAATAGGTTTTACAAAACTAGAAGCGGCACAATTAACAACCAGACTTTAGATAGACCTGAACGGGAATAACGCCCATGCAGTCGGATAACATGTGCACTGTTATCTCCCTGACAAGGAGCACTGAGAATACATGAATCTCAACGAAGTTTACGCGATCGACGAAAGCAAGTAATTAAATAGGTACCTCAAACTCGAATCAGCTAAGTTTAATGTTTTATGGTTCAGAGGAGAAACCAAAGAACCCAGATCCACAAGCGTGTAAAACATTAAACAACTCCCGAAGGATTCTACTCACGAACTCCCCTGCGAAACCGATCCGTCGTCTCCAAAGTCTGGTGGTCAAAAGGCACCGATCTCTCGTTACAATCCAGCAATTGATCTCCGATCGATCAACATGTGCTTTCGAGAGAGAAAGAAGATCGGCTTGTCCATCGAACAGACAGAGACAGAGCGAATATGGGGCGGGCTAGCTAGAGCGAGGAGTCTCCAACCCAGCGCCTAGATAGGTCGCCTCGAACCAAAAGCAACGCATAAGCAAAGACCTTGACATGTGAAGGGCGGCAGGCCGGGGCGCCAAAATTCAAACGTAACAGATGGAGAATTTGAGTAGTTAGTGCCTAGAGAAAGTATCCAAAAGTGTCGCTCAACTCTAGTTTACCATTCAGCGCACTTTTGAATGTGAGTTTAAGAGGCCTGGGTGTACATAACAAGACGCTCACCATTCTTCATGGTGTTTTTTTTTTAATTTAAAATCTTCTCACTAATAGTAAGATCCATTATTTTCTTCACATTTTCTTTGAGTATTTCTACCCAAATTTCATTGAAGTCGTTACTTGTTTGGATTGTTATCCTTCTTTCTGTTCCAGCTTCTTTAAATTTTCCCTTGGCCCAATTCTCTTCCTTCCATACGTTCTTTTCTTGTTTCCAATCTACATATTGCATGAACTGAGAAAAGAAATGTAATTTAATATATAACTGATATTACATACATAGTAATCTTAGATGATGTATTTACCCAAACAATATTAAATCAATGTTACTTGGAGTTGGAAGATATTTCTCTTCAGGTCTCTCAAGAGAAGATTGTTCTCATACTCTGCCTTTGCACTGTTACTGTCAGTGTCATCTGTTTTAGTTTTTGAAAACATTATTTTCTGATTGCAGAAAATGACAACCTATCACATGACCTTGGTAAAACATTTAAAATGGAACAAACGGAAGAAGACGACGACGATGATGAAGAGGATCAAGATTGAAAGTGTGTACCAGTCATAGGATTATGTGAGAGTAAGTCGAACTCAAGTGTCTTCGTTATTTGGAAAATGCCAAAGGCTGAATTACCTACGTAGATTGGTTGAATTGTATTGCCAATAGCTTACCTAGGCATTCCCATGCTGCTGCATTCTGTAGACCCATTTACCCTACTTGTGAGGGACCCCAGCATCTTTTACATCAATTGACTTACAAATTTCATTGCTTCTATTCATTTTAAGAGTCTACGATACTTGATGAAATCCATGTCTTATGAAGCACAAAAAGGCGGCCCCTACTTTTTTCTAAGCGGCTTTACCGATTGTCTTCAAATTTTCACAGGTTATAGATAAAAAGTAGATCTGTGTCTCTAGTGGCCCCAAAGTTTAATTTTTTGTTTAGTTATTTCGGGGCAGAGGTGCCAAAAGACTCAAATATTGCCCATGTTAGCACTTCCTCAAAACGAGAAAAAACATTTTTTATTATTTTTTTCGATCACTAGAGACACAGATTTACTCTTTATCTCTATGCTGTTAAATTTTGAAAACAATCGGTCAACCCGTTAAGAAAAAAGTAGGGGCCGCCTTTTTATGGTTTTTTGTGGTTTTCAATATTTGATTTAAAATAACTTACTTCACAGCAGCATATGCAACATGCAACACACGATTAAATGTCACAAATGTCACGTACAACCCAGAGCTAATGCATTTTCATGCATTTCTAGGATTTTTTTTACATCGAAATCGAAATTTTCTGCGAGTCCTGTCGACTCTTAAGAGGTTCTGACCACTGACCCTCGAATAAATTTTGAGGAGTAGTAGTAGTAGTAGTAGTAGTAGTAGTATAATACATTTAAGATTTTGTTAACTTTGTTGAATACTACGGAAGACATGGGGAGGGTTCGACCGAACGGGCCCGATCCAGAGGAGTCAGTTCAGAATGATGACAGACCGTGGGGGGGGTGGGGGATGCTTCGGGCCGGTGGGACCCGATTTCAGGGGATCACCATCTTGATGGGGGAGGCTGGCCCGAGGGGCCCGCGAATTTGGGGACTAGGTCGACCCTGGACTACACTTAGTTGGGATCAACTCGTAATGTGAGGCGGCTCCTTAATCCCCACCACCGCGTCAAGGTAGCAGTTCATCGGCAAGGATAAATTTTGATATTTGAACAAAATAAATTTGAATTGCATTCACAGTATTCTTACAAACAGTAATTAGTAGGTAATTAAATTACAGTCGCTTGCTTTCCTAAAATTGAATTGTCAGGATTCCAATCATGTTGGAATGGACTATTATAGCTAAAAGTATTATTTAGAATTAAAATATTCATGAATTTTAATAGAATTGTTAATAAATATCTCATTTGACCTGTCATGTAATTTCATTCAACCAGTACCTACCTACCTATTTTCAAATGAGAACTAGTATCATCATTCATCACATTCACTTGTGGTTTTTTGCTCGGTCGGTACTACATCCGAAAGAAGTCGAAACCTCCATAAAGTTGAGTGCACATAAGAGCTGTCAATATGTAAATAAATACAAAGAACTTGTTAACGTTAATGTTCTTGGAATACTAGTTATAAAAAATATAATTTGTTAATGCGTTCTTCTTAAAAGTTCCTTTCCCAACACTAAGAATGCATCGAGGGATCTAGGTAGGCTGGAGGCTGTATTAACATTTCACCAATACTAGTGTGTTTCTTTTGCATTGTCACAATAGTATTATTAAACTGTTTATGTAATATTCTTATTATGAACTCGAAATATTTACAAAAATATTGATTATATAGATTCTATTTTAAAATGGTATCGCACAGTAGGTGAATAGAGCTCTAGTGACAATTTGTGGGAGCAAAACTGACACTACTGCACGGTAGCATATTACACATTATTCCTAGATTATAATCGGATTTGTACTTTTGCCAGTCTCTGTAAAAGTGACTGGTGAGCCTTTCTATTATCAAGTGGTAGCAATTCAGACTATGAAAAACATTTTTATTGGATGAGCAATGAACATTATATTACTAATTTAATACTCATTTTTGATGCACGTTGATGTTTTTTAATTAAATCGTACTTTTGTATTCTAACTTATCATCTGAGAATGCAGATGAATTAAAGTAATTGACCAACTTCAGATAGTCCATACATTTTCTGAAGTGGGACCTGCCATTTTAATTTGCAATTTTTTGTGCAACTCCGTTTTAGTGAGAATTATTTTATAACTGTAAACAAATGCACTGAATGCAACTGAGAACTCTTTTACCTATATTTGTTTGCTCATCCATGAAGCTCTTCAAATTCTATTTACTCGATTATTGTATGCTTTTCCTAATGTAAAGGGAGTGTACTCTACCCACAGACACAACATTTTTGCACGTCTCTCATGAACTTTAACATGGACAAATGTGCAATTTTTGTGTCTTAACGTATTACTTTACAAATATTTATTAGGATGTGTTCACAAATTTACCATCGTACCTAAGTACCTATCATTTTAGGTGCTGGATGTGTGTATTGATATTTTATCTACTTGGCATTATTTAATTTTGAAAGTTTGAAACCTTAGATGTCAGAGATCTCATCTCTTTGCTGATTTATTACATTAATTAATTTATCATTGGTCTTTTCAGCAGTGTTTTTCCAGATAACAAAAAAAATTATCTAGATAAAGATAAGATAACTCAGTTTTTTTGTTATCTAGATAAGATAATAGATAATTTTTTAAGACTTTATCTAGATAAGATAATAGATAACTCTCAGTTATCTAGATAATAGATAAGATAATTTTAATAGAGGAGTTTTAGGGAAAATGCTTGAATTTTGTGAGGCTATTGAGTTCACTAATCAACGTGCTTATTTCAAAAGGACTAGCCTGTATTGTGCTTTTAAACAGAGTCTAATAACTCTATAGGAAAGGCAGAATTCATTTCAATAGGCCCAACTTTCAATACTCTGCTAAATTTTAAACAGACGATTAGAAATATAATGTCATGGCAACAACCAATGACATTTCTTCAATGATCACTAGTGTTAACGTATTTAACAGAGTATTGAAAGACCGATACCCTTGTTGTAATCCAGATTCAAGACAAGTATACTTTGAAAAAACATGTTGTTTTACGTTACATCTGGGAATGAGGGCGTTCGATTTGAATAAATCGCGGGATAATATTTAATATAAAATATTTTTTTTAGACACTGTGTAGTCAATTTGGCTGAAAAGCAATATTAAATTATTGTTATCTATTATCTGGGATTTAGATAATAGATAACAGATGTATTTATCTAGATAAGATAATAGATAAATGATGAAATATTGATCTAGATAAGATAATAGATAACAGAAAGTTATCTAGATGAGTTATCTAGATAACTTTATCTAGATAAGGAAAAACACTGCTTTTCAGTAAAAAGTGATTAAAGTGTATGTACGGATTTTTCAGTGCCTGTTCAACCTACATACTAGACGCCTTCAAATATAAATACTTCTTTGTAATATATTAATTATTTACTATTAGATGTTACTACATAAAGCAGGGTCACTTAGTCATAAAACCATTATTTTTAAGCACAATCTAGTGTGAGATAAATAATTAGGCTATTATAGACTGGCAAGTCTTCCTTATTACCTATATATTGAGAATCCGTTTGCAAATGATTCATGTAAAATCTTTGAAAGTACATAGAGACATTATACATTTTATTGATGTTAGATCTGGATTTGTTCTTGTGGACTCAACTTAACTAGCAGATATACTCTGAATTAGTAGGTAACTAACTACCTACTAGCAGAAGCCCTAATTATGTTTAACTTTTAATACTACCTATGTCGACTACCTATCAAATAGTTCAGTCCTCAATTTTATAATATAAATTGGATGTAAACGAAATGATTATTGAATGTATTATTTTTCTCAAAGTTTGTACTATAAATTGACTCAATTGCTAATTAATTTAATAAAGTATAGACATACATAATTTATAACGAACGCATTCTTCTTTCTATAAAACCCTCAGTGAAGATGCCCATACTTATTTTTAAAAGTCAATGGGTAACAATAAAAATACTAACTAAGGTTCTATCAAAATTATTTCGCACTTGTTAAATTTTCCTGTCTTATAATTGGGGCTAGGATGTTCAGGACAAATCTTAATTTTTTATTCAGACACGTCTAAAAATGATAAATAAATAATATTATGTTTCATGTGTTCCTGATTTCGAAAGTAATTGTTTTATTTTGCCTGTAAATGCCATTTTCTTAATTTTTTTATGAATTCAGTCCTTGTCTTGCGGTGATTTTGTATTTCTTTTAATTTTTGGTTTTTGGTGAAAATAATATCAAATATTTGTTTCAAGTTACAAATAAAATTGTTGTCTTCACAAAATTTCCATCCTCCACTTGGATGACCAAAAACGATACTTGACACATTCATACAATAATTTAAGCTAATTTTAATATCTTACTCCAAATTTAACTCCTAATAAACCAATAAATCGAATAATAGGTTGACGAATATTACAAAGCATAACATTTCATTGGTCCTTTATCGGGATTTTATGGTCCTTTTTTAATCGTTTTAAGGTACTATTTGCCTGCCTCTTTGGAGTGAACGTTTCATAGGTCCTAAACATTCTAGCCTTACTTATAATTATTCACAAATGTATATTATGTTAAATTGAAGATAAGATAAAGAAAACAACTGAAACTGTGATTTCCATGTTGAGTAGTAGGACATTTTTTATGTCAAGGACAAGGCCAACCAAGGTCCCAACTTTCCATTGAACATTTAACAAATCAGTTCGAAGGTGTTGTTTAAATTATTTCGTTTTGTTTTTATATCATAGATTTGTGTCTTGTTTGGCTTAAGGATGGTAAGTAACGACCTTTTAAAATGTACCTACCTAATTGGCGCCAGCCAGTTGACATATTTGAAGCGCAATGTTTTGAATCCTAAAGGATTGACAGCTGCGCCCCAAGGTTTTTACATAGTAGTACTGCGACCACAGGATCGTGTTGTTCCACGTTTCTTAGTCCAAGGTAGGCATCTATACAAACATTGGACTATTGATCAACCCACAATACATTGTCGTGAGGAAGCAAAATATTGTTGTAAGTAAAGTACCTACCTACTACATAGAAAAAAGTAAGTAGGTAATTTCAGTTTTAGCTAAAAAAAAATAACCAGTAGAATCGAATAATACTTTTAAAATTAAAATCGTAATAATGTATAAGTAATTTTTTTATAAATTTTAATTAGGGTGTATTGTATAAGTATTATTATATTGTTACAGTATCTAATTACCTGAACATTTTTAAGATTATTGGAATTGTGGTTCGAGTTTGAACCCACACTTTTTTTGATCAACAAAAACAATGGTAGGTACCTAATTAAAGGACAACATACATGTAAGTATTTGAAGACTCTCAAGTCTTGTACAATGTTCTGCGTCTCGTTTACAATAACAAACCAATGAGATGTAATAGGTAGTTACCTATATTTCAAATTTCCAAATGAATAAATTAACTAAATACTCAGTTGTCATTTGTTCCAAATATTATATTCTAAATTCCTGACGGATGAATAAAGTAGGGGTGCATTTGCATTTCGCACATAAATAATGTCAATAATCTTGCCGGATAAGTCATAATAGATACCACTTCGTTAATCTTATAACTCCACACGATCAACAGTTCAATTGGAATTTACCGTTCAGGCAGCAAATATATGTACACCACACATGATGAACGTCGTGAAATCGGGAGGATCATTTCAATGTGAAGAATGAATACGTCGTATCTGTCGTATAGGTTGCCGATTAGGATGGCTGATGATAGTTAGTAGTACCTATGCTAAATTTAAATTATTAAATAATATTGATATTAACTTAAGTTTAGCGTAAAAGTTGTGGGGGTTTGTGATTAGGTCATCATTGAGTTCAAAATGTTTGATAGACAGAAGAGAAGACCAGTTTCAGCACAACTTATCTACTTTTGATCTACCTACATGATGCTATGAAAAACCACTCTGGAGGTCTGGATTCGATGCCCGCGACCGATCTTCCTGACGGAGGATTTTTGTGGTTTCACTTTCGAAAGGCAAATGCGCGACAGTTTCTAGGTACTAATAGGAAACGACCTCCTCATTCATTCCACTTATCTCACATTGTCATCCGTATAGCCATTAACTAAGTTGCAGAACAGAACAGTATAATCTGAACTCATTACAAAATAAAAACTCGTACACTTGGCAAAATAAAAAGTGATCGGCGATCAAATTTGAATGACTACTGGTCATGTTCCGTAATAGTCAATGCTTGTTATTGTCATTCAAATGAGAGTTCACCTACTACAGAGTGACACAAGGAGTTCGCTTGGGCTATTTTCAGGTAGTGCAATCTCTATAAAATTAGTCAGTCATTCACATTTATTGAGCGATAATTTTTAGCTGTACCAAGCCATTAGCCAAGTGTATTCGGACTTATTTCCCTCGGCCGAAATCTTACAAAATATTAATGCTACTTTAGTAATTCTGAGAGTACCAATAGGTAGTTCAATCATGTTCAATGAATAAGTAATAAGTGAGAGATGCATAATGCGACGTTGCAAATCAATAATGCAATGCATTCCAATTTCCAATGCATTCCAATGCAAGCCGATGATGTTGGCTAAAGACAAATTGGCAAATACGAAACAAATCAATATGATATCAAACCCTTCTTACCTCTATGATGATATTTCAATAATAGCTACCTACTGAAATTAATTAAAGAACATGTGTCTATACATAAAGTATGAACATAAATTACAAATAGGTATAAAACGGTATTTGAAAGAAATTGATTATCTGAAAAAATGTGATGGCATCATCAGAGGAAGTCTTTTCTAACTCGTCATTTACCTCTAGTAGGCGAGTTCTGATTTCATTGATAATAACAAGGATTGATTGTCAAAGAACCTGACCAGCAGCCAATCCGATTCGTTCAAATACCGTTTTATGACTTGTTGGGTGTAGTATGTACTACACTATGTTGTACATACTATACTGTGTTTTATTAATTTATTAGTAGTTAATTAAAAACTCATGTTGCTGGGAACATGGACTTTCTAACTCCATGATAATAGATACGTCTATGATAAGGTTGAATAAACTCTACTGGTTGATTGTTATACCGGGTGGCGCAAAATAAATCCCCCTGATTGAGAGGTCACTATATCGAAACTATTATAGATAGGGTTCTGAAATTTGTACACATATTAGAAAACATACCAAAATTTATTATGTGCAAGTTTCAAAAACATTACTATTGTAGGAAAAAAGTTACAGCTGTTCAAATTTGGTTGTCAAAAAATTGATTAAACGGAGCTCATTAGCGCGCGTCGAGAAAACTTCCAATGACCGGGACGCTGTTTCTTAAAAACTACGTACGATATCAAGCTGAAAATTTCAAATTATATTCAAAATAGATTAAGATCGATTGTGTAAAAATTTCAATCAATTTGAATGAATGGAACGAAAATTATGGAACCTTGAAGTTGAGCTTGGAAACCGAATAGTGGGAAAAGAATTACTTTTATAACGTGTGTGTATAATAAAAGTTTAGAAATAATCTTCATTTTCTGATTTTACGCTTAACTTCAAGATTCCATAATTTTCGTTACATTCATTCAAATTGACTGAAATTTTTACACAAATGACCTTAATATATTTTCAATATAATTTGAAATTTTCAGCTTGATATCGTACGTAGTTTTTAAGAAACAGCGTTCCGGCCATTGGAAATTTTCTCGGCGCGCGCTATTTGAGCTCCGTATAATCAATTTTTTGACAACCAAATTTGAACAGCTGTAACATTTTTCCTTCAATAGTAAAGTTTTTGAAACTTGCACATATTAAATTTTGGTATGTTTTCTAATATGTGTACAAATTTCAGAATCCTTTCTATAATTGTTTCGATATAGTGACCTCTCAATCAGGGGGATTTTTTTTGCGCCACCCGGTATGTATGTTCAAAAACAAAAACTTGTAAAAAGACTGCCAAGCACCTTCCCACCTATAAAATGATTGAGATCTTAAAGAAGGATCACGCATTAATATTGTTTAAACATTTTCGCACTTTAAAATTCGTGAAATAATTTCGCCCAGTTACTGCCGCCAAGCACAACACTTACCTAATTACCTAACGGTGTGCACACATTTTAGGAAAACATCTACGTGAACCATCATAGTAAACCTTAACACTAGGAAAACGCTCTGTGTAACGCGTTGATGAGCGAGCACGGATACGCGCAACACCTCGAACCGAAATTCTGTCTAGCGAAAATACCATTAAAAGCCAATAATTCATGAATTTCGTCAGACTTGACGTATAAAAAATATCAAAATATTCCGTAAACATTAGTCCCAATGACCATTCAAGTTTGAACCTTTTGAACCTTTATGATTGCCCTGTTCCTTTAATATTCAAAAATCACAGGATCTCTTAAAAAATATATATACCTATGATATTAGTGTGTATACTTACACAATATTAGATCGATCTGTTGAACGGTCATATCAGTTTCATACGTTTGAAAGTTTCTGCTCTAATGCTTTAACTACCTTGGAACTATGAAAAGTCGAAGTTGCCGTGATCAACATTTTCGAGAAATTTGACAGCCAACACGCAAAATGTCCGTAAAAATGTCAATAAATTTTGAATTTAAACACAGAATAGTCTGAAAATTGTAAAAAAAAAAAAAATGGTTTTAAATTTTAACCAATGGGTGGATTTGGCTGAAACTTTGTAAGATTGGGGACAATGTTGGTCGTAATGACTTGTCAAAATTTCAAAGTAATCAAACCAACCAATCGAAAGATAATTTTTGTAAAATTTGAACCAATCACAGGATCCCTTTTAAAAACGATCCCAGAGACCACATAGATTACGTGATTATGTGCACATAGATTTATGTGCACAAAATTTCAGATCCATTGGTTGTGCCTTAGAGAGGAATTAGTGCCGTGGTGGCACCACTAATTCCTCTTAGGTTGTACGGTTTGACTTGGGAAGTGCAGGCAAAAAAACAAACAAAAAACACACACACACACACACACACACACACACACACACACACACACACACAGAGAGAGAAAGTATCAAGAGTTTCGTGGTGGCGCTCGCTATGCTCGTTCAAAAATTTTACAAAAAGCGAAAAATACAAATTCTTCAAATCTTAAAAATTAAACAACATTTATTTAAAAGCAAAATTTATGTTTTGAATTAATTCAAAACACAACACAAAAAATTAATTAATTTAAAATCAAAATTAAAACAATAAAAATAAAGCTTTGGCGCATTGTGTCAAGAAGAAGGCAACATTAAGAATAAGATGACAAAGAAGGAGACCACGAAAGAAAGAAGATGACGATAAAGGAGCCGAAGAAAGACAGAAAGTAGGAAGAAGATTATGGAAGAAGTCTACATGGTCGGTGTAAATTCAATGCGTCAAGCTTTTTTTTTAATTTTGATTTTAAATTCATTTATTGTCTTCAATTTTATTAATTACTTATCTTCAATTTCAATGCAGCCAAAATGAAATCCATTTTTTAACTTCCATTCCTTGATAATATGTAGTATTGTCAATTTATGTATGTACACTCAAACCAATAATAATTGGTACTCAAGAAAAGAAATGGCTGCTGGTAAGGTTCCTTGACAATCAATGTTATTATCATTTATCAATGAAATAAGAGCTCACCTACTAGAGGTAGATGATGCGTTAACACAGCCTTCATGGGATGATGCCATCAAACCTTAATCAGCCAATCATTTTCTTTTCGAGTAGGTACCGATTTTTATTGGTTTGCAGTACCTTTTTTTGAATGTGCTAAAAATTATAAGTGTTAAAACTTTAATAAGTTTTAACATATATAATTTTTAGTCTAAATTAATTAATACTTACGCTGAAAAACTAAGTAAAACCCTTAAATATTAAATAGGTAACTTCACAGTCAGTCAGGTCTTACATCACAATCAGTCAGTCATACGCAGAGCTGATCACATGACACATAGCAAATTCCAAATAGGTAGGTTCTTACTTGGTTTAAAAATCTCCCGCCATAAACACATGATGGTTGAAATCAGCTGACCTCTCGGCCGTGTCTGACTGAAACATAACCAAGAACTTGGCAAAACAAAACAAACGTCACAGTTGCCTGCCATTAGTGAGCATTGTCCCATGATAATGAGTAGGTAGCCTGCCTTGGGCTGTTGTAATACAAATTTAAACATCTTTTTTATCATAATATATATTTAATTATGGCTGAAAAAACGATATTACTGGGATAAGTAACTTCGAAACATTGTCATTCAGGAACATGGATTCTGTCAACACATCCCTTTTAATTCATAACATTACCTTCAGTGGTAAGTATTACAAACTATTTAAAATTACCCACCAGTTAAGTGATTAACTATGCAATAAGTGGAAGTGGGTATATGTATAGGAAGTTATTGATATATTCTTGTTGTCATACTTCTTACTGAAATACCTATGCTTATTGTCGTAACTTGTACTACCTACCTACCTACTAGGTAGGTAGCTATACTTGGCCGTAAAGGTCCCATGATTGACATTCATCGCAAGTGAATAAGATGGCATTCCATTCTCCCCCGAGATCTCTAACCCATCACCATCAATCTCTCTCTTCTTCGAACCCTTCTGTTTCTGGCACAGTCTAGCGTCTTCATACGAAGAATAGGTAGATGCTCATATTTGCGTCTGCAGGCTGAAAAAAATATACAAATGAAGCAAAGAAGTTTAGTGGTCTGTAGGGAAGTTAAAGCTGTTTGAGTTGTCGTCATTGGTGGTATTCTTGGAAATTAGCAGGTTATTGAGCTCTTTTGTGTAATAGTTGATTTTTGCTATCGAAGGGTAGGAGAAAGGAATGAAGAGAGTGCTTGAAGAAAGTGATACTCAAACCCTTGCCAGTGTGGTGTGGTGTGCCTAATGTCTATTCATCCGGTCGTGCAGGCGCGTAGGAACTACTTTTGTCATGGGGGGGATTGCAAAACCCCAAAGGGGGGTCTGGGGGGCAAAGCCCCCCAGTTTTAGCCCCGGAGGGCGTTTTTTAGAATTTAAACCATTTAAAAGTGATTCTGGGGCTCTAAAATGCCCAAACTGAAGCGAAACCCTCCAATTGTTGTCCCGCAGGGCAGTTTTTATAAGAATTTAATCCTACGCGCCTGCGGTCGTGCATGGATGGCACCAGGAAGTTTTGCAGGGTTGGCAGTGCTTGACAGGCTATTATTTAGGGTGGGCACACAATTTTTCTGCTATAAGTAGGACCAATGTGTAAGGTTAAAGAGGAGCATGCCCCACAGCCCACAGGGCATTTTTGTATTTTTACATAAATAGAAATAAATTTGGGTTGCTGGAACGACACCTCTTGGGGTAAAAAAGTGTTTACCTAGAATACCTAGCATAAATACAATCTATAAATATAATTTGGTAATATTTTACGTAAACTAAATTTTGATTAATTTCATTATTTAATTAAATAAACCGTGTGCGCCCACCCCTAGTGCCGTCCCTGTGGCCGGGTACCTCAAATGGTATGATTCACACCCAGCCATTGAGAGTCCCGGGTTCAAGCCCACGTTCAGCCGAATGTTTTTCATCTTGTTTCCCCAGTGATGATTCCAGGCATACCCAAGGGGGAGCAATGCCCCCTTTTGGGCCTGTCAGTGCCCCCCTTGGGGAGTTTTAAAATTAAATTAAATTATACAAGTTATAGAAATTGTGTAAATATTCAGTGAAAACAATTGTCCCAGCTATCCAAATTCTAGAGAAAAATCATCTATAGAATTTCGGTGCTATGCATTGAGCACGTTTTGTTTTAGAATTCTGCTGAGAAAATTGAACATCAGAAATGCTTAAAAACCCTGTATAAATCCAATCCAGAAATTCAAAATTTTCTTGGAGCTATGCGCCCCGGACCCGTATAAGACAACCCAGCCCTTCACGCAGTCTCCTAATTGTTTTTATGCGTATCACTATTATGTAGTGTTCGAATGTTCGGCATGTTGTTTTTTTTACATTCAGCAAGTTAGATATTTCTATTATGTTTAGCATACATTTTGCTGTGCCTACCCTAAAATTTGGTTTGCCCCTCTTGTGAAAATGTCTGAAATCATCATTGTGCTTCCCTTCATATCATCCAGACTGTCCTGGAAGTTTCCATAAAACCTTTCTCAAAGTTGAATAGTAGGTAGGTACACTCGGCCAAACAAAACTTGAACGTTGACCAAATTTGAATGACTGCTGGTCATGTCCCATAACCAATCAAAGCTTGTTATTATCATTGAAATGAGAGGTCACCTACTAGAGTGAGACAATGAGATCGCTTAGACTGACTTCTGATGGTGCGATCTTACATTTATCAGCCTATCAGATTTATTGAACGTTCAAGTTTTGTTTGGCCAAGTGTACCTACAGTAAAGATGTATTGGTACTAGATATATATTTAAATAGTTCGTCCTAGGCAATGTGTTCCTAGAATGTTATTATTTTGCTTGCCACAGTTTTAACTAAAGTTAGTTAGGTACCTACCTAGGTACCTAGTTAATCTATTAATCTTATTTGCTGTGAAGAGCTATGATGATTGATTGATGACTGATGAGGATTCCCATTACACTGAATTTGCAATATTTCAGACTGGATCTCCTCGACTGGAACTGGAACTCTACCGTTTTCATAGTCCATTCTCCAACTCTAGGTAATTACTAATTACCTACTTACACTGTAGGTATCTATTGTTATCTGTAGGTATTGCAATAGATTGTAGAAAATTATTTAGTACTTAATATTTCCTGAATATATTTCCTGGTATTGTGAATGGAAGAGATAATCTATTGTTTGTGGGTGTGCCATTTCCTGTAATGATTCATGTATCCAAAACAGTCTTTGCAGTATACAAATTGTATATTAACTGTACAGTGTTTTTACTTCTCCTAAGGACCGACATGAATGGATCTGACAACAGTGAAGCAAGTTTTAGTTTGTTCAATAAGAAATGGCGATACAGAGGTGAGGGCAATGCTAATCTGGTGCTGTCTCTTACTGAGGTGTGTAATACTAATCAATAAATCAGTTGATAATCCGTTTTTACTGAGATAAGGTAAAACTGTACATAATTTTTTTTTTAATTCCAGGAGCGTCTAATTGTAAGATTTCGCAAGGATTGTGGTGGAACTGAAAGCAATGTTGCTATGGAACGAGAAAGAGTGTGGCGAGAAGCTCGATTCTGTCGTAGCATGATGGCTGTTTTACTCGGCAGCTGCTACGTTCAGTCTCCTACTGTTGGATACATCGAAAGCTCCGAGCTTCGTCACATTGATATGATGCTGCAAGCGCAGCGACCATGTAAGCATCCCACTTCTTGCTTTGTAGCCATGCATGAATGGCAACGTATTACATTTACAACTTGGAAATGTTCTGAGTAATTCATAAGGTATCGTTCCAATCATCAATAATATTATATTCAATCTAGCAATTATGAATTTATTTATTTATTTCATTAGTAGGTATGTAGTAGGTACCCCATAAAAAACACTCCGTGTAAAAATACCAGCCAAGTCTCTTCAATTAAAAAAAAATAGAAGAAATCTAAAAATTCAGCACTGAAAAGTAGTGATATCAAAAAATTGGCCAAGTCAAAACTTTTCAAAAAATACTTGGCGCATCGTTCATATAAATAGTATAGAAGTAGGCAGGAAATGAAATGTACTCATCTACACATGTCCTAAAAAAACGATGCGCCAAGTATTTTTTGAAAAGTTTTGACTTGGCCAATTTTTTGATATCACTACTTTTCAGTGCTGAATTTTTAGATTTCTTCTATTTTTTTTTAATTGAAGAGACTTGGCTGGTATTTTTACACGGAGTGTTTTTTATGGGGATATCACTCCTTTTTTCAGTTTATTATTACAACTTGTAACATATTGTGGCACCAAAGATTATAATTCTTTTAAAAAATAAGATTTTGTGATTTGGTTGCTAAGAAAAGTTGTGCTTGTTACTGTGTTAATGCTATAAATAATATGTTACAAAGTATAGCAAAAGTTTCGTTCCAATCGGTCCAGCCGTTCTCGAGTTACGGCATCACTTCCGGTTTTCAAAATGGCGGTTGACATCACTGCCACCTAAAATTTGTATCTATTAATGTTATGTAACATTATAAGCCTTCTGAATATGTAGTTATTGATATAACAGATGATTTTAGTCAGATTTGTAATTTTTATGACGTCATTTCCGGTTTAGGTTATAGAACATTTCTTCTTTCACTATTGGTATTCCTTATAGATGACCTTCTAAATCGAATGGCGCTAATTTCGTTCTAATCAGTCCAGCCGTTTTTGATATATGACGTCACTTCCGGTTTAAAAATGGCGGCACAAAAAATTTATAAGAACAAAGGTATCATTAGACGCCAAAAGTGCACATGTGGTAAAATTTTCATATCGATCGGTTCAGCCGTTTAGGCTGTGGCAGTGATAGCAACGTTTCCTGATATCTGAATCATCATCATCAGATAGCTTTTAAAAGGGGTGTAATTTCACTGTTTTCACGGCCCTCTAGCACCCAAACGGCATAACGTATTGTTCCCAAATTAAGTTATTTCGCAACAATGTGAGATTTCCCAATTTTGAGATCCAGTAGGCCGAAAATGCCATGTTGTTGCTTACAGTAAAAGTGTTTGGTCTGCTCCTCAGTTTATTAGGCATTTACGGTATGTTGAGTGAGTGTGAGTGTATAGTACGACTTGGCTGGGTGGAGCGACCGCTCCACTAGATATTACATGTTCCACTTTTCAAAACTAAATTGATACCTAAGATTCTGGTTTATTGACTGATTTACTTTTACTGCAGTAAACAGTCGTAAATTGTATTACAATGTCAATATGTACATCAACATCAGTAAATGCGTCAAAATCAAAAACCAGTAAGAAGTCAATAGAATACTGCTTATTGATAGAGTCACATATTTCGCGAGCGCGATATCGCGATAATAAAAAAATTGTTTAGATAACCCTCTTTTTGCTCAATGTGCACGAGCCATGTAATTTGAAGTTCAAACATGTAAGAATTTATTCGCGAAATAAAACGAAATTGAAGAAAGATCAACAATAAAAACGAAATAGGTAAATTTACTGCGAAATAAGGACGAAATCGCACCATATTTTCCAAAATAACATTATAAATGCAACAAGAAATAATAGCCCTTGCTGTCATTCATCAATCATCAGAGGTAATATTATTATACCTCAATCTGACATGACTAAGCTATATACATTATTAACTAAATGCAATTAGTATCCTCTTTTAAATTTACTTCCTTATACACCGAAGTGACATAAATTTATAGGCCCAATATCTAAACTTTTTTAATTTTTCAGGGCTGTGGTAACAAAATAGAGGGTTATTTGAATAACACCGCCAAATCGCGAAATTTCTTATTTTTATAACGAAATTTGTTAAAAAATAAATCCACTTTCACGGGACTCTACTTATTGAATAATTGAAGTACCTACTTAGGTTGGTACCTATATTACTTAGAAATGAAAAGTACCATGAATTCTTAGGAATTTGTTAATGAAAGTCATTTAATGATTTAAAGCTTTTTTAAAAGGCTCATTGACAACATTGTGTGTTTTGCTTGTGGAAGCTTGTGAAGCTTTCAGCCAGACTTCATAAAGCAATTTGTAAATCTTGGACAACTCTCCTCTAGAGAGAGTGGTCTAGGTGGTGTTGACTAGCTTGAATAGTGCTAAAATATGATTTTTTAATGAACACAAAAGAACAAGGCTTTTAAATGTAGGTATAACAATTTAAAGATGAAAACACAATGATAAAAAGTAATAAAATTGCATGCCTAATAACAAAACTGACCTTGCATACTGTTGGAAGTATAGTACCTACTGTAAAGATTGAATGGTTGTGGTACCTACATATTACTTCTGCATCTATTAAAATACATTCAAATTCAATGCAAACGTTAAAGGAAAAGATAGGTAGGTAACTAGGTAAAGTCTTTGATGGTCTATAATCTGAATTGTAATTGAGGAAGATAATGTTCTTTCGAAGTTCCTGGGGGTAAAAATCTTAGTTTAACGACACTAGGTAAACGAAAGTACGAGTCTCTTAGAATGTTTGACCTATGATCTACAGTTCATCGCCACCACAAGGGTTTGAGGCTGGGCCATGTGATGATTTACCCCGACTACGCGATGCTGCCCATGCGGGTCGACACCTGTGCCACTACGTTCTGTGTGGAGGTGAAGCCGAAGCAGGGCTGGCTGCCAGTCACCGACAGACGTCTTCCCAAGTGCACCTACTGCCTCAACCAGTTCCTCAAGGTACGATACCACTGGTCCAGACCGCACTCGTAACCAGGAGGTTTCTATGCCACGAAACCCAATCTTCCTGAAATCTCACAATTGTAGAACGCTCTGTACATAAATAATTAAAACTTGCTGAACACTACTTAGAAATAGAGGTTTGTTGTGGCAAAGTAGTGTCGAATTTGTATTTTCGAAAGGTAGTTCGGTAGTTAACTAGATTTTTGTGCAATATATGGGTAGATCCTTCAGTTTATTATTTCTTCAGCTTGAGGATTCTCTGGTTAAGGTCGTCTAGTCTGATACGTATTGATAAAAAGACTAAGTTAAGTGTTAACATATTATAATACTGCCCTATCAACTATAAATTAAACCTGTTTCTAGTTTCAAGTATCAGAGATTGTTTCAATCTCTGATTTGCCACTTGTAAAAGCCACAAATTCAACACAGGTTTTAATTTACTGATGGCCTGGGGACTTATCACATTATTTATAAACAGAGTAGATAGAAATGATCTTGTTATTCCAATGATACTAGTTGCTAAATCTGCTTTTAAACTGATTTATACAAACTGCTTTTTGACATAATTTAAAAGATGGGTAGTACACTCAACAAATAATAAAACATGATTTTTACTGAATCCCTCAGTTAGGTGAATGTTAATAAATACCAACTGCAATGTGAAAAGATTTTCCTCGAGTGGGACTCGAACCCACGACCTTCCGATATCCAGTCAGATGCTCTACCAGCTGAGCTATCGAGGCAGTTCACAGTGCAGCGGCTGTGTTCCAATATAAGCTGCGTTAGCAACTTACCGATTTTGAAGATAGGGTCAGAAGACCGTGAATTTCATCCACGTTTGACAACTGACTAACTTCATTCGACTTGGTATTCTCATAAGCAGATGAGTGCGCATATGTATGAAATATGATTTTTACTGAATCCCTCAGTTAGGTGAATGTTAATAAATACCAACTGCAATGTGAAAAGATTTTCCTCGAGTGGGACTCGAACCCACGACCTTCCGATATCCAGTCAGATGCTCTACCAGCTGAGCTATCGAGGCAGTTCACAGTGCAGCGGCTGTGTTCCAATATAAGCTGCGTTAGCAACTTACCGATTTTGAAGATAGGGTCAGAACTGCCTCGATAGCTCAGCTGGTAGAGCATCTGACTGGATATCGGAAGGTCGTGGGTTCGAGTCCCACTCGAGGAAAATCTTTTCACATTGCAGTTGGTATTTATTAAATAATAAAACTGTTTTTGAAAGTAATGAGTTGGCTGAAAAAAATGTGATGGCATCATCGGATGAAGTCTATGCTAACTCATCATCTACATCTGGTAGTTGCGTTGAGCTCTCATTTAATTGATAATACATAACAAGGATTGATTGTCAAGGAACCTGACCAGCAGCCAATCCGTTTCATTCAAATATCTTTTTATGATTTGTTGGGTGTACATTGGCAAAATTCTGGCTTCTGTATTCTTGACACAGCATCCCTATTCATGTGTAGTTTTCTTATTTGCAGATCAAGAACGGAACCATACGATCAAGGAGCAGATATTGCCCGCTGGATCTTTTCTCTGGGTAAGTCAGCAATATCTCCTATGAATTGAAGAAAATGTCAATGTGTGGCAAGAACATGTGTAATATCGACGGGCCCTGTTTCAATATACTGTTGTGTGCAAATGAGATCGCAAGATATGATGTAATGTAAGTTGTAACACAAGAGTGTGGACATTGGGCACTAGACCACCTCCTATATGGTTGTATCAAACATAAAGTGAGACTTGGAAAGGAAATACTAGTTTTCGGAATGTGTTTCTGGTAAAAGCAGTGACAACAAGGATCTAGGCTTGATCGCCAGTGGAGTATACTGTATACTAGGAAAACGCTCAGTGTAACGCGTTGATGAGCGAGCACGGGTACGTGCAAATTCTCGAACCGGAAATGCGTACACAACGCAAAGAAAACATTTACATCCATATTTAATTGAAATATGATCACTCAATCAATAAAAAAGTATATGCTTTTCATCGAAACTTGAAAATAGCATCTAAGCACCCTGGTAAATATAGCAAATCAGATTCAATTCAAGTGGCACTGGAAAACATTACTTTCGATACTTCATTACTGACAGATATTAAAAATGTCAAAAAGTTCATACGTTCTTAACTGATTGGGATGAAATTTTGTAAAATAAGAGACAATGTTGGTCTTAACTAGGAAAACGCTCTGAGTAACGCGTTGATGAGCGAGCACGGATACGCGCAACACCCGAACCGAAATTATGTTTATCGAAAATGTCCTTAAAAGCCAATAATTCTTGAATTTCGTCACAGACTTGTATGAAAATCTCCAACAATTCCTAAAATATTGGTCCCAATAACCACGCTGGATTGAACGATTGAATCGATCGATTGAACCTTTATGATTGAACGATTCCTTATGAATTGCCAAAAATCACAGGATATCGTCCAAAAAAGTGTTAAACGGTCATATCAGTTTCATAATACGTTTGAAAGTTTCTGCTCTAACAACCTTGAAGTGAAGATTCGAAGACTCCGTGAAATATGAAATTCGAGAAATATGATAGCCAACACGCAAAATATCCGTAAACTGTCGATAACTTTTGAATTTAAACACAGTTTAGTCTGAAAATTGTCAAAAATACAGATAATGTTGGACCCGATGACCATACAAAATTTTAAGTTGATCGGTCAAACGGTTCTGGATTAAATTTCAAAAAGCACATGAAATATTTTTTTAAATTTTAACCAATGGGAGGATTTGGCTGAAAATTTGTAAAATAAGACACAATGTTGGTCCTAATGACCATGCAAAATATAAGGTCGATCACATTTGTCGAAGTCCATTTTCATTTTTCAGCCTATCAGGAGATATTTATTTAAATTTCAACCAATGAATGGATTTAAAAAAAATTAGGGTCTGCAAACAGAGAAGGTTGGTTTTACATGTGTGCAAAATTTCATATCGATCGGTGAAACGGTGCGACCTGTGTATCGGCTATTAGCAGCCAAAAACAAAAACAAAAACAAAAACAAAAAAAAACACAAAAAAAAAGACACAGGTCCGTGCCAAAAGAGCCAAAAGGAGACGCTCGCTTCGCTCGCTCAATGATCATGCAAAATATGAGTTTGATCAGAATTATCGAAGACCGTTTTCATTTTCAGCCTATCAGGAGATATTTATTTAAATTTTAACCAATTAATGGATTTCAAAAAAAATTAAGGCCTGCAAACAGAGAAAGTTGGTTTTACATGTGTGCAAAATTTCAGCTCGATCGAAGAAAAACTTTGACCTGTATAGGCAAAATATGAGTTTGATCAGATTTATCGAAGACCATTTTCATTTTTCAACCTATCAGGAGATGTTTATTTAAATTTTAACCAATTAATGGATTTCAAAAAAAAAATTTGGGTCTGCAAACAGAGAAGGTTGGTTTTACATGTGTGCAAAATTTCAGACCGATCGCTGAAACGGTGCAACCTGTGTATCAGCTATTAGCAGCCAAAAAAAAAAAAAAAAAAAAAAAAGAGGTCTGTGCCAAACGAGCCAAAAGGAGACGCTCGCTCAATTATATTATACCGGTTCTCAAAATGCCCTTCTTTATTATATTTCCTACAGTTTACAAATAGTGTTGGTAGACTTCATTATTACTAAATAACCCTCTTATGAGTGATCCTGATGATTGGTAAAAGATAATTAATAATAATAATAATAATTAGATTAGATTAGATTATTTATTTTTTGTTTGTGACCATTTTCATGGTATAACACGTCAATTACAATATTATATCATAATAAAAATAACATACTGCCATACAATACATACATTAAAATCATAATTCATAAATAAGCTAAAACTATAAACACCATGTACATAAATTAATGATCAAAAGATAAAAATTCATCAAAACTATAAAAACAATTTTTAATAAGGAACATTTTTAAGTTACATTTAAAAATATGAAGTCTGTCATAATCAACTGTTTCCTTAAGAGGCCTTATCATGGACGATTTTTTGATCTTTAAAAATGTGAAACTTCGGCAACTTCTGCCGGCCGATCTATAAGAGATAAAAATCCTGTCTAAATGGCATTATGAAGATCATTCTATTTCCAATGATTCTTAGTTGTTAAAATTTGTATTAAAGAAAATGTAATTTAATTGCATTTATTCCAAATTACGTCTAAAATTCATTATTTTTAGTCTTTTTCGAAGCTTCATTGTGAGTTACCCAAACATGCTAGAACAAAATGACAAACGCACATTACATTGTTTATCTTTTTTCTTCACAACCTACTTTTTTCATCATTACAGGTATAATATTGCCTGAGATTTTTCGTGCAGTAATTGTTGGTAATTTTGATTATAAATTGGAGATTTGTCTGGCCTTCCGTCTTCGACTGGCTTTCGAGGCAGTCAGGTGGAAGGGTTGAGGACTATGGAGCTAATGAAGCGGACGGTTGGTGTCCGGAGGACAATAGACAGGAGATCCTCGCCTTTTCCGTAGCCAACCCTTCTTGACAACATATTTGAGAACCCCATATTGTAATATATAAACTCACTAACTACTCTAAGATAAAAATGCCCGTGTCAATATTCATTTCGTTATAGATATGTTATTTTTTTGATGTCTATATATAATGGTACTTATAATAGTACCAAATACCGATTTAAAATTATATTGTGTACACATTTGTAGCCACTGAATTTGATTTTTCTTTATCACTTGTGATATTATGAGCAATATTCTATGAGATTGATGGGAGAAAGAAATTATGCGATAATATTCATTTATAGTAGTAAAGAACAATACATTACTGCTGTAAACATCCAGTGGTCAGTATGGAATTAATTTTCTGTTTTCGCGCTTGTGCAATGAATAATGAACACATTGGACTTATTTCATAATGAATTACTATTAAAATTGTTTGGACAAAATGTCTTGCCAATAACTTGTTTTGAAGATTGCATTTCTCTTCTTGTGATGTGTGATCTAACGTGATAGCACATAATTAATTTGATTCTCAATGTGTCTTTTGAAATATTGACCCAAAAAGGGCCGAGCCACTACTTGACACGTCACGACTGTGACACACACATGTATTTCGCACATTTTTAGTTATCGGTTTTTATACGTTTAAACAGTTGAATAAGTGTTGAGCAGAGTGTTTCTTCCAAATATTAGAATATTTTACTCTAGTGGGCATTTAGCAAGTATCACAGGCACGTATTCACTTGATTTTGATTTGTTGGTGAGGGAGGGGGGGGGGGGGGGGGGAGTAAATATATCAGGGATCGACGGATATGATGTAAAGGTAGTGTCCCTATGGGGAGGGGGGGGGGGGGGGGAGAGGGATGGCCCACATGGCCCTTTTTTCATATATTTAGTAAAAAAGAATCTAATGTAAAATGTGACTGGTAAGTCGCATAAGCATATTCATGAGGAATCTTGAGACAATTGCAGCATAATCCGTATTTGTTTTTGACAGGTCACCCCTCCCCCTTCCAGTTTGCCGCACATGACATATTTTAATTTTCGATCAAAATAATCATTTAATGTGATTTTCGTATCCTTTTCAAAGAAATGAACAGTGTTTGTTAGGAAATTTTAGGCAAACTTGTTTTTGGACTTAAATTGGTACCTATGTGTAAATATAAAAAAAATATTCATGAGGATGATTAATAAGGATGCATGAGGATTCGAGATTAGGCACCCAGAAATAATTGTAAAAATGATTGAATCAGGTCTTCTCACACCGAGAATAAATTATAAACGAATCGATTTGAAATTTTTGACACTATACAACACGTATGGCTCAAGTGAATTTGTATACCTTTTGTTCGAAATTCTCTGAAAAGTAAAAATGTTTATCGGATCAACTCCATATTTTGCATCTTCATTGGGACAAACATTTATTTAACTGATTGTTCTATCAAGATTGTAATTCTATCAAGAATTTTAAACTCGTTTTGTTGTCGATATTTGATATATCGAAAAGGATATGCACCGCGCCGTGATCACTTATTTTTCACTCCAAAAGGTATAGAGAGCTTTTTGAGTTGAAATGACGAGTTGACCAGACGCAAAGTGGGACATTTTGTATTCTTTAATATAGTTCACGTCAGTTGTTTAGTCGTTTTATTCATGAGAGGTGATTTCAGTTTGGGGTAATGCGCGTGCCGGTGCTCGCTTTTTAACTTTACTTATGATTTTACTTATACTTATGCTTATTGTAATGATCAATACTCAAAGAGCGTCCAGAGCGTTTACCAGCTGAGCCAACTTGCTTCGTACGCATCTGTTCAATAAAGTCACTGAGATAATTAGAGGATGAATACCACTGAAGCGCAAAATTTGAGTGTGAATCAATCTCGGGTTTACTTGGTATGTATAAGATTATGAGAGAATAAATTATCTACAAATTGAAATTGAATTGAATTGTAAATTGAATTGAAAGACTGAGAGCAATTCGAACAACTTTTTACATCATTCAAAACTTGTGAAACGCAAGATCGAGAACATTGACTTCCGCCCTTCTACCTCAGTAGTTAAGAATCTTAGCCAAATATGTACCGAAATTCAAAAATAAAAAAGTTATTTGTATCGATGTTCAATATGGCATTAATTTTTTTGTCAAAATGATTCAAATCGCAATTCTATAATAAAGTTCATGAATCATTATACTGATGTAGCGCATGAGCGGGCAGATTATACCCTTTCTTTAACAATAGCCGAGCGAGCAACCCCTGGGTACCGATGGTCAAGAGCGAGCTGAGCAAACCTTTTTCTACTTCATCCGTGGACATTGAGAACAATACAAGACAACTTCCATCTCTCTCGCGCATTATTATACTTCATTGAGCCACTAATGTGCCTAGGACTGAGGTTGGATTTGGTCCGGCATGAGGCGGCCTCAAACTTATTATAAAAAGAAACACCAACCGCTAAAGGATTTTGCTTAATATATTTCGAATTGACTAATCCTGTTCTTAAATCTGTATTATTTCTTGTGAAGTGCGAATGCACTTCATTGACCTCATGTGTTAAATGTTTATTCTCAATTACGTACATAACAACATGAAAAATGTAAATACAAGGCAACGTCATGATATTAAATCGAATGAATAAAGGTCAACAAGAATCTTTATAGAAAACACCTGCTGTGCACGGGTCAAAATTTGCATCCGCCAGGTACCGTATTGCTCTCTTTTGCAATATAAAAAGACGTTTAGTATGCGATGAGTGTCCCCACAATATTATTCCATATGACAATCTGGAATGTAAGAATAATATACTAATCTAGCAGTATTAAAATTGCTGATAGTCATAATTCTTTTAATTAAAAAACACCCTGATGCAATTTTACTACCAACATCTTTAATATGTTCTTTCCAAGTCAAAGTGTTATCAAGTGTGAGACCCAAAAACTTAGTAAATTTCTTTGTCACTATACTTTTGTTATGCAAATATATTAAATGACTAATCAAGTCAATATTCCTCCTATTTGGTTGAAAATGCAACAAAACAGTTTTTGATATATTTAAACACAAATCATTATTCTCAACCCAAGATGCTAACTGTTTCACTGCAATGGTATTGTAACAATTCGAATCAACGTTAGGAGCTGCAGGTCCAAACATATTTCCACTTAAAAAATGTGTTGTATCATCAGCAAATAAAGTTAAACTACCATTTTTTACCAAATTTGGCAAATCATCAGTGAATAATATAAATAACAAAGGAGCAATTGTAGACCCTTGTGGCACACCAATATTTATAATTACCTCATGAGAATAATGAATTCCAGTGAGATTTATTAATTTAGTACCTAACTTGCTTCCTATCTGTTATATAGGGTTTAATCCAATTAAGAGAGACCCCATTAGTTCCAAAGTTTGTTAACTTGGTTAATAATTTTTTATGATTTACCATGTCAAATGCTTTCGAAAAGTCATAAAAAATTCCGATCGCCGAATTCTTACTGACCAATGAATCGAAAACATTATTTATGAAACTCATGATTGCTGAAATTGTTGATTTACCTCTTCTAAATCCATGTTGACTGTTAGTTAGGAGAGAGAACTTTTCTAAAAAATATATTAATTGATCACAAAATGCTTTTTCAAAAATCTTAGAAAATACGGATAGTAATGCTAATGGTCTATAATTATCAACTAATTCCTTATCCCCCTTCTTATAAAGTGGAGTAATAATTGCTTTTTTTAATTTATTGGGAAAAATACCAGTTGAAAATGATTTATTAATTATGAAAATCAATGGTTCAGCTAGATAAAAAGCTACGTGTTTTATAATATTACAAGGAATCTCATCGTAACCAGCAGATGTTTTAATAGTAGCTTTATCAATTATATCATAGAACACTTTTTTATCCAACGTCGACAATAAGAAATTTACACCAACAGGCGCAAATTCCCTATCAAATTTACTATCATCAATCATCATCACTAGTATACCTCCTACCACAATTTCCTAATACAGTAGAAGCAGCATTTTTGAAATACATATTAAAAATGTTCGCTACTTCAGTTATTTCTTCAATTTCAGACCCATCACAGAGTAACTTAATATTATCATTTCTATTGACATTAATGTTTGAGTTATTCACATTACTTTTGATTAAATTCCAGGCCGATTTTACTATGTTACTAGATGAATTAATTATATCAATATTCATAAGTTTTTTACTTTCTTTTATTGCTGCCTTATATTTCCTTTTAAGTTTCCGGTAATTTTCTTTGGAAACCAAATTATTATTACATTTAGAGATTAAATATAACTTTTTAACTTCCTCAGACATTCGCTTTAACTCAGACGTAAACCAAGCATTCACCCCCCTCTTAGTATTACGTACCTTAAATCTTTTAATGGGAAATGCATAATTAAATTTCTAATTGAACAATGTCATTAACTCATTAAACATATCATCTACATTCTCCAAAGCATAAATACTGTCCCAGTTGGTGTTACTTAATAATAGTGTGAAGTTATCAATTTGATCCTTTTTAAACGTTCTCTTATTTATGAACAATGGCTTAGTCACATAATCATTACATTTAATATTAAGAAATTGGACACAATGATCAGATAAACCAGCATCAACTAAAAGATAGTGATTATACTAACTGAATTATCAGTGGTAAATCTGCAGGTTTTTCTTTTTGTTTTTCAGCAATCTCCGCAGAATGAAGAAATCTTTGCAAGCTTTGTTGGACAATCCCCAGAACAATCTCAAGATCTTTCAGGACGGAGTGTTGGTGTATGGCGATGAAATGATCAGTGATTTGAGCTGCATCTTGCGCAAGTTGTTTCCACTCAATGCTGACTGGTATGCTGATTACGTCTTTAAAGCATGACTATTTAATAGCAAATTAGCAAGCATATTTAAATAGTTGAACAAGAAGAAAGAATTATTCCTTAAAAGATAGGTTTTGGTGATAAAAATAGCTTAAATTTCATAAAAATGGCTTTAATTCATTCTTGAAATTCAAAATTTTCCCGGGCCTGCCCGGCCCGGACCCGCGTGTTGTTGGGAGACCCTCCCCCAGGACCCAATTGATGCCATAGCAAGGTGTACCCCAAAAAGTTCACATTTCGGGTATTCCCCCCCCCCCCCCCCCCCCCACAACCGCCATCACGAAACTGCATCACGAAAACTGTCCCGGATTGCATGCATTGCAAGGTGGCAACCCTAGTCTAAATGTGAATTAATAAATTATAGTAATTATTATGCATATTATTGAAATGCACTTTTTGAGCTCGACAATGCTAGGAAGGGGGAATAGCGAAAGTGGGAATGGGCAAAATAGGTAAAGAACCGAATAATCTGCCATTTTAAGATAAGGAAGAATTGGTTTCAGTTAGTAATGACTAGAGCCAGTTTTAAATGGTGATGCGCGAATTCGCGAATTGTTCTGATTGCACTATTTTCTTCTACTAAAATCCATTTCATTGTGTATAGATCCCAAATCTACCATTTTTACATCGCGAAAAAAAACGAAATCCAACCCTGATCGCGATATTCAACATTTTCCGCGAAATGACCACGAAATAAAGGTTTTCTATTAAAATTACTGCTTTTATCCCCCTAACAGGTCACACAACAACAAACGAAACCAGTTTCTTTCCATGTGCTACTCACTCAACCCCCTCCCCCTCGCCAGACACTTTGCTACCCACCCTCAAAGTGAACCAGACCAGTCTAACCAGTTGATGATGCCTCCAGGCTGCTTTGTTTTGCGCCCCCATCTGTTCAAGGTCGTCCGGTTTTCCCAACCCCCCTTCCACCCTCAACCAGTCGCAACTATTCATCAATAGTCTACTTACACAGAAGGATATTTTGGAACAATTACTGCACTGAAAATTGTTGGATTGGGAAAGAAAATATTGTCAAACTATACATTTTGCGTCGTGAAATTTTAAATATGTATCATCTATACAGAGAAAATGTGGGTTGGGGAAAATACAGTACAGAGCATTAAAGACGCCATTCTAGACAAGCCTATTTCAGTGCTAATAGTGCATGACCAATCCATTCCAATCCCTCCTCCAAAGTGGCATACATGTTTTTCATCTAATTATGGTTTCTGGGGGCTATTACAATGTGTTTTATAACCAATTTAATATCACCACAAAATCGCGAAATCCCTCTTCCAGAAAAAACACAAAAAACGAAATTGATGATTTTAAAAACGAATTTTAAGAAATAAAATCACCACTTAAAACTGGCTCTAGTAATGACTAATGATTTTTAACATTTCATACCTTGGCTGTCCCTGTCACAATATTATGCATATTTCAAGATTTTTTTAGTGCAGTGCGTTAAATAGCTTTCAGCTGATTAAAATGTGTATTCAATAAATGCGATATAATGCATCTAGGTAATGCATTTTATCAGAAAGGTACCCTGTAAAACCCATAAAATCCCATTGAAGGATCCATATTTTTAAGCAAAATTGCCCATAAATTTTTGAGACCTGACTGGGAACCCTGTAAACTCTCTAAGGCAGACATTTTGAACATGCTTACTTCAAAATAATCCTTGTCTGTAAACTATTAACACCGAGCTAAAATCTAACTTCCTATGCTAATGAGTAATGAATGACATAAGAGCACAGAGTGTATTTGCATTGGATTCTCAGCTGTCATTATTGCAATAAATAAATATAAAAATATGAATATATATATGCAAATATGCAATATTAGCTTTTACCTTACTGTACCTCTTACCTACTTATATTTTTGCAACTCATTCGTTATGGCCAAGGGTTCTTCCTCCATGTTGTAAAATGCTTTATTTAGGTGTATGTAGTTAGTTATTTAAGCATACTGTTTTAAAAACTGTGTTTCATATTTACCAGAGAGTATAATATTAGTGTCTTGAAAATCATTGCAGCATAGATCACACTAAAATTAGAAAACATTTTTTAGACTTTGATTTCATAGATTAAAAGGAAGTAGGTACTTTGGCAGATAGCGTAATTATATAAAATACAACTTATCTGTGAGAGATTGACATTTGATTTCATATCAAATCGTTTTATGTGTTCTCAGTGCCGAAGACAAGCTCTGCGACCTCGTCCTTCAAGCTCTGACTCGCAACATGTCTTCCCAGAACCTTGCGGTGATTAATCACAAGCCCATCTGCCACTCACCGGTCACTCCACCGCTCATTGGCGAGCGACTTCCCAGCCAACTCATCAGTCAAGCCGCTTCTCTGCTCGCCGCTACTCCGCCATGCGACTGGTCCAGCGAAGAATTACCCCGCGACTGCATTCTCGATAGAATCCTCGGAATCCAGCGGTTGGAACACGAAGGCTCCGATCGAGTCTATGCAGATTACTTAGATCTCAAACCCAAAAACAACTTTGCTTACGTAGAAGAGATGTTAACCTCGGATTCTCTGACTCCTGTTCAACGATATCTTTTGGCGACTACGGCAAAGGACTGTTCGGTGATGATTGCTTTCCGTTGTTGCGATGGTCGGGTCTCGGGGGAACAGATCGTGTATGATTGCGACTCGCTGGCTTATGAGGTAAGCGTGGGGGTGTCTGATCTTGATCCTAAGCCGTTGGCATGCATCGAGAAACATCGGAAACGTGATTACGAGACATTGCTGGCTTCTTGCCAGATCTTGACGGAGCTCGCTAGCTAACACTGTGATATCCAAGAAACTTGATTACTATTGAGTCACTCTACCTCTCCATAGTCATAATCTCTGTAGTTAAACTTTTCATGATGACTTAAAAATTGTTCATTAGCATTAGTAGGTACATTCTCCTATACAAGAACTATGTCTGGCAATATGTATTATGTTCTCCTACCACAGTTCCAAAGTTGATATTGTGCGTGCTAGAATAATATTAGACAAAATGATTCTATTAGGTATCAAAAGAAAATAGGAATAGAGCATCTACTTTATATACCTGGTACTTCTTAGGATAAATTTGGTAAAATTTCAGTTTCAAAAAGATCATCCAATTCCTATATTAAGAGGGCTTGGTAGTGAGCGTGGCCTTGACGAGTTTTTTAATCGATTTTTATCAATATCTTTTTCCAGTGCAATTGTTAACAAAATAGGGCTATGGACGTGAATTCAGAACAGTTCACTGAAAATAATTTCATAGTTTGGAATAAGCTATTAGTTTCATTGTGTCCAACAGGTGTTTAAGACCCGAAAATTACTAAATTTTCGGGTTCTAAACACCTGTTGGACAAAATAAAACTAATAACTTATTCCAAACTATGAAATTATTTTCAGTGAACTGTTCTGAATTCACGTCCATAGCCCTATTTTGTTAACAATTACACTGGAAAAAGATATTGATAAAAATCGATTAAAAACCTCTTTAAGGTCAAACTCACTACCCACCCAGCCGTCTTAAATTTATTTCTCTAATGATTCTGTAAAGTTGTTTCTCTGATAATCTTACTCATGCATAGTGGAAACATGGAGTACATTCTAAACAAAGCCACAGTGTGATTCAGCATCAACATATTCCTGGTTTTGTGCACCATCAGCTACGCTCAGTGGTTAATTTAGGGGCGGACGAGGGCGGACGCGTCTACTCACTCTTCCTTCAGGGTGGACGCCGTCCGCCCACTTATTTTTCATAGAAGTAAAAATTGTCTTAAAATTGTGTACAAAACACGTAGAAAGGCATCAAATTTGGTCCTGAAATTCACAATTTTCCCGGGGCTGTGCGTCCTGGACCCGCATTGTGTTGGGGGGCCCTCCCCCCAAACCCCCCATTGTTTTCGTAAGCAAATATGTTTCCCTGCTGACATCGTCAAACGTCCGCCCATTTATTATTTTACAAATTAACCACTGGCTAGGCTCAATGAGCAGATCATTTTAAATGGGTTTCCTGCTTTTTCTGTGTTATATTTTCATAATAAGTCAAGATATTGTCTTTTTTTCGATTTTGGTCATATTTGAAAGAGCATCAATTTTGCTGATATTTTAGTTTTTATGGGTCCTAGGATACATTAAAATAGTATTTGGGGGATGAATCTCTATTCTCTACTACAAAGACATGGAAACCGTATGAAACATTACGCAGGTAACATTGAATTTATGTAGTATTAATCTTTTGGCATGTGTTGTATGTAAGCTCTTTTAAGCTCTTTTTCAATATCCCTCTGACAAACTCATTCTCATATTTTGTGTTTGAACCTAATAGATTATTTTTCTTCAACAATGTTACCCGTTATTGGCCTAACTAGCGATTTGTAAACTTAATAAGATTATTAACAACAAGGAAGCCCCTTACAGGCCTAATTTACAATTTGTAAGTCTTTTATAATAGTATTACCTGATTATATTTACATCACATAAAAACAATGAAGCCTCTTTACAGGCACTAACAATTTGTAAACTTTATAATAGTATTATTACATGTAACGTAACAACAAGGAAGCCCCTTTACAGGCCTAACTAACAATTTGTAAGAGTCTAGTATATATTACATCAACAACAAGTTTGAAACAAGTTTGATTGATTACTCCTGTGTAGATCATCCTTTGTTCAAAGCATGGGTCCAAGCAGGGTCTTGTTGGGCATATTTCTGCGGCCTTCCGCTTGTGTTGCGGTATTCCCACTCAGTGGCGCCCCAGCCGGCCACTCCGTTGACTCGAAACCGTGCCAAGTTCTCCACCACCCGAGCTTCCCACTCCCAACCGACGTAGAACTCCGGTGATGCGTCCACTTGCACTTCCACCAAGTACTTTTTGCAACCTGCAAATCAAAGATCTTGAGTTTTATCAAGTGTGTAATAAGTTCTTGTATTGTGGATTTCTCATTTGCCCGAATTAATTATAATGACAGATAAATTATTAGAGAATTGGGGCTATGTTTAGATTTTTTTTTGTGAAACACACTTTGGACACAAATATCACATAAGCAGACGTAATATTGGCCTCATCAATGATTTTATAATCACAGGTTGTAGGATTTTTAAGATTGAATTTATTGTAGAATCAGCTGATCCAGTGGATTAAAGTCTTATCTGTGAAATCCTATTGGATTATCTTAGATTAAAGTGAGATTCGTTTGTATTAGTTTAATGCCAAGATCAACTTGTGACACTGAACATACCATACTGCATGGAAGTCCTGCTAGAGTTATACAAATCGTCGTGTCAGAGTGTAAGTGATCTATCTCCAATTTTTGAAATTTTGAGATTTTTGGTTTAGGTCATGTATTAGAATGTACTTGATCTATATCAATTGAAATTACCACCAATTTATCACTTCTACGGTAATTATGAACAGAAAACGTTTGCTCTATGTCCAGTCATCCATGACTTGTTCGGATGCATCTGCTCTATGTCCGCATCGTCCAATCAGAGCGCTCCCTCACGTTCAAACAGTCAAGTTGGCGCGCATCTGGGATATTAGTAAACCCGCTGTTAATTCCTTAATTCGAAGGTCACGTCAGAGTAAGATTAAAATTATGTAGTTAGATATTATTTGTATGATTTATTTAAATTTATTTTGTGTGGAATTGAGTTTTTTGTGTAATTTTATAGTTTTCTCAAATATTTAATGCAATTAATTTTTTATTTATATGAATAATTAATTATTAATCACTCTGAAACACTAACTGATACAATATCTTCAGTAATATTCATGAGAAATAAAAAATATTATTGTACCACAATAGCATTGGCCATTGCATTGATTTCCAAATGCAGAAGTCCTATGTCCACATTTCTAACAGACACTCGCTAAGAAATGTGCACAAAGTCCTATGTCCAACCGGAAATTACCTATTTTCGCTTCGTTTGTTACTGAAACAGCAATGAACACATAAATAAGTGTTCTCATTCGAATAAGTGATGATATAAACTTACAACTACAGTTAGTGTTTATACTTTTATAGGGTTAATAAAATCATAAAGTTTGACCCTCTGTTTCTCCGGTTGTGAAAAGTTGGACATAGAGCACTTACACTCTGAGGCGACGAAATGGTGCATCCAGGAAACCAAGCTACTAGAGATTTTTATGGGTTGTATTTCATCTAAAATTATTTTCTCATAGAATTTTCACAATACTTGGAAATTATTTTGCCACTATTTCAACGCTGAGGCAAGGTTCCCTCGAATTGATAGTTGATCATCTTGTAAATGGGTCATTCAACAGAAATCGGAACATTCTTGTCCCGGACTAGTTGAGACATGTTCCACAAAAAAATTTAATATATAATATTTTTTTTAATTTAAGATGTGGGGTCATGTTAATAATTCTTGTCAATAATATGCAATTAGTTGAATTTCTCATTACATAATACTATGTTAATTAGCTCAAATGTCCTTTACATGGCTTGTCCCTGGACACATTTGGCAATATCAAAGCTGTATAGCAAAGTATTTACACATTCCAATAATGTTTTAATGGTGGCTATTTTATACCCTATACTAACTGATCTTAAAATTATCATAAACTCATTAATTATTTTCTTAGTTTGTATTGTACGCCATTTTGAATGTCTGTCCCCAAGTTTTTTGTCTTTCAACTTTGAATACCCCGCCAATTTGTTATAAAAATCTGGGGATTTTATTTTTATAATGTTGGCTACCACTGTAACGTATATTATCACTACATGCTAAATGTTTAGATATAATATAATAATGATACAAATGAATTCGGCGCAACATAACCTCGTCGTTGAAGCGCCGTTAAACCAGAGCGAATGGAAATCACAGCCTAATAGTGTATCCACTGAGCACAAAAACGTGTAACATTTTTTGAGAATAAAATATGACCTTGAACTGTCTCGAGAACGACGCGATCCTGGCGGCATATGGGGGAACTACATAGTGTTAAGATTTTATTATCTTATTTACCCTTTGTTATTGCATTTATTAAACCAAAGTTGTTTTATTTAAATAATAATATAATAATAATTCAAAATATGTTCCTAGAATGGCATTTTGAATGAGAAATTATATTAAAATTTCATAGTTGAATCTTTGACCGCAGCGCAGACTAGCGCTGCGATCGAGAGACAATCAAACTCGCCGCCCAAAATCATCTACATTCAGCCCAATGTTAAATCTAGGACGATAGCTTGGCTTTTTCAACTTTTTCAACTTTTCAACTTTAGCTTTTTCAACTGTTATAAAAGCGCGGCATTTCCGTTATCACACACATGGTTTGCAAGGTCACACGGGATGCCAATCCCCCCCAGTAATCGTCCTAGTTTAAATACGTTCAGTGGATACACTAGTTTTCCATTCACGTTAAACCATAATAATCTAATCTTAGGGAAGTCTTTCCCATGGCTACCCCTGCTGATGATCTTAATTATATATTGTAAATTTTTTAATCAAAATCCGTTCGTAGTGATGTATTGACAAGTCTTAGCCTCTTGCACTAGCAAATGTACATGGCGCCTTTCCTCCATGGCACTTCAACCAGGAGGCCAAGTCTTGAAACTTACGCTTTCAGGACGCAAACGCTCTTGGACGTCAATAAGTCCCATTTACTGTAAGAGTGATTGACATTGAAACATAAAGTCAAGCCACTTATTTGATTGTCATCCAGCAATCTATTGGAAACAATTTATTAACATTATAATTATTATTATAGATATTATACAGTCATAAAACCTTATTCAAAATTAAGCTAAACAGTTGAAGGTGGATTCAAGGTCATCATTCTTACAGTGAATGGGACTTTATGACGTCCGAGAGCGTTTGCGTCCTGAAAGCGTAAGTTTCAAGACTTGACCTCCTGAGAAATGTCCCTTTCATGGACAGATGGACTTGTCTTTCTCATGGATATTCAGGCACTAATTAACCAAGGATTCTAATTAACCTGATCTTGCCCTTTGATATATTATTGATTGGTAGCACTTACATGACATGTTTACAAAAAATTAGCCAATTCTGACTTAAAATATTTTTCATAAAAATTATATTCAAAAGTTCCAATTTCTGTGGAATGACCCAAATATGGATGCAGCACAAATTAAAACTTGTTTTGGTTTTAACTCGTCATCCAAAAAAAATGGGTACATATAGCTTGTGTTTATTTAGTCAATGTTGCACATTGCTATAACCAAGGACCATACTTGACAGAAATGCTAAATTACCTGCTTGAAATGAGAATGCGTAATCCAGTGGTGGACTTCCGTCTTCACCGTGCAGGTATAGTTCCAAGTCACACGACTGTACTGGTATCAAGGTGCCGTCTGCAAGGTACATGTACCCGATGACCATCCTGGAGAAGGCAACGGGAACGCAGACTATTCCGATGGAAACTCGCGATCCGTCCTCTAAGGTGATGAAGTGTAACGCGTAACGATGGAAGTTCTTCCACTCGCGTCTTCTGCCGTAGCTGTGGTCGCGGACGCCTTGCATCGAGAGTTGGAACTCTTTGTTGCCGATCACCGCAGTTCCCTGTAGGTCACCGTGCTGTTCGTAATGCGTTTGATGAAAACTAGAAAAGGTTTCAGTTGAAAATGTGAAATGCAACTAAATTGAATTAAATTGTTTTCAACATTATTATGAAAATTAAATTTATTTTTTCCAAATTCCATGAACTCAAGTATTGATGACTGAATAAGTTTTAACTATATCTTACTTATTATTGATTTCCTTCTTATGATTTTGACGGTTGATGCCTAAGATATTTTACTTTTACAACTTTCACATTTTTATGCTCCATTTAAAATATTTTCATAATTCTGATGAATTATTAGGCGGCGCCTTTAGAACTGCAAATCTATAGGTATCATTTAAATCTTGAATGATGCAATTATCATGCATTACTACTTAATTTAACATTAAATTAAATTATTTTTTCTTTTATAATTGCTACTGCCCAATACTTTCACAACGTTTATCAACAAAACGTGTTTTTTACGAAAATATTGACATTTTACATTGGGATGAACACTGGCGTAACTTCAATGTTGCAGTCGCCGGGAGGGGGGGGGGGGGGAGCGGGCAAGGGGACCCAAAATTTGTGGTCGAATGAATTCCATAAAAACAAAAATGTCGATAATCTATAGCAATAAAAATAATATTATAATTTAGAAAATTTTGTTGATCAAATCGACCAAAATTTGTGTTTACATAGCGTTAAAATGTATTAACTTTTATAGTGAAAATCAAAAGGTTTTCCGGACACGCAGCCCGGACCCGCGGTTGGTGTGAGACCCGATTGCCGGATGATTCGCCTGCGGAAGATTCGCCTGACCCAAGATTATACCTGTCGAATGAGAGGTTGGAAGATTCGATTTTCGGGTTCTAAACACCTGCTAGACAAAATAAAACTAATAACTTATTCCAAGCTATGAAATTATTTTCATTGAACTGTTCTGAATTCACGTCCATAGCCTTTTTTTGTTAACAATTGCACTGGAAAAAGATATTGATAAAAATCGATTAAAAAACTCTTCAAGGTCAAACTCACTACCCAGCCGAGTGAGTTTGACCTTGAAGAATTTTTTAATCGATTTTTATTATTATCTTTTAATAATGTAATTGTTAACAAAATAAGGTTTTGTACGCGTCTTTAGAACTGTTCAATGAAAATAATTTCATAGCTTGAAATGGTTTACCGTTTATTAGATATACTTTGTCCTACTAGTACAGTCAGTTAGGTAAAAAAATAGGGGTTTGATGATAAACCTGTAAAAATTTCACCATATACTCAGAAAAACTAGCTTATCAACATAGGCTACGGTGCATATCAAATTTTTTCATATTTGGGGGGGTAGGGGGGGTCAAAATTTTACTTTCAATA
>OW203763.1:39915470-40055059 GCA_934045905.1 Leuctra nigra
AGGATATAATAGACAGCCTGGACAAGGGCACAAAAGTGGATGCTGTCTTTCTAGACCTAGAAAATGCATTTGACAAAGTGCCACACGCCAGACTAGTCAAGAAGTTGAAGGAAATAGGATTAGACAGGAGAGTTGTGGGCTGGATTAAAGACTTCCTAGAAGGAAGGAACCAGAAAGTGAGGGTGGGAGAGGGGGTCTCAGCAGAGATCAAGGTGACGTCAGGGGTGCCGCAAGGTAGTGTGTTGGGGTCACTGCTCTTCCTAATTTATATTAACGACATTAAAGGAACACTTAACTCGAGAATTAGATTATTTGCAGACGACACTGTTATATATAGAGAGATTGAAAAACAGGAAGATGAGAATGAAATCCAAAGAGACTTAAACAAACTATGGGGATGGGCGGAGGAAAACCAGATGAAATTTAATGTAAATAAGTGCCAAGTAGTCAGGTTCGTGAACAAGAATCACGGGGAGGAACCAAAGTATGAAATGGGTGAAGTCACATTAGAGACGAAACCAAGTTATAAATATTTAGGGGTAGTGTTAGATAAAGAGTTAAATTGGAAAGATCACACAGAGAAAATAACAACAAAAGCAACTAAAACTCTTAACTTTGTTATGAGAAACTTGGAAGGGACATGCGAAGCTGTTAAGGAAAAGGCTTACATGACGTTGGTAAGACCAATCGCGGAATATGCGGCGGCGGTGTGGGATCCGTATCAAGTGGGGCAGATCAAGAAATTAGAAAGCATACAGAGGTGGGCAGCGAGAAGAGTCACAGGGAAGTTAAGGAGGAGGAAATGGATTATTAAAGCTAAGAGGCAGGAAGGGCTAAATATTAAGCTGCAGAGGGTACCAGAGAGTGTGACTAAGATGATCGAGGAGTTGGGATGGAAGTCGTTGGAGAGTAGGAGGAAGCAAATGAGGATGTGTAATATGTACAGAGCAGTCACAGGGCCAAGAGCGTGGAGGGAAATAGGAAATAGATTAAAGGAACCAAGATACTATGGAAGAAAAGATCACTGGGCAAAAATTAGGCTAATAGAGGCAAGGCTGGATAAAGCAAAATACTCGTTTGTAAATAGAACTATTAAGGAATGGAATGGACTGAAACATAGTGTTTTTAAGGAGGCATCAGGCAATATAGGGGATTTTAAAAGAAAACTGTTAACTAGTGAAAAATGACTAGGATGAAAAAATATAAAATGGAAAATAACAGCGCTTATTTCATAGTTACTATTAAATTTTATAATGACAATAATGTTGTTACTTGTAGATTTAGATTTATACTTAGCTTACTTCCATTATGTTATAGTTTCATACCTTGCCATAACTACAATCAAAATATTATCCATAAGTAGTTATAAGAAACATTAGTCTTAAGATGTTACCACCTGTATTTATGCTATTTGTAACAAATAAACAATCTGAATCTGAATCTGATGACAACAACCATTTCCTAATATTTATTTTAATTTCATAATATTTTTCGAATTGTTTTAGATTTAAAGGCATATTTTTTTTTTTGGAATAACATATGAAAGCATCCTCTTTACATGTTTATTATTAAATAGTGGAACCTCAATGAGATTCTGAATTCCTTACCTTGTAAATCGATTTCTACGCACATATACTTTATCCTCAAAATAATTTCTTAGAATGAATCTATATTTACGAAGTGCCTTAAAAAGTAGAATATTGACGACATGTTCATAATATTAGTCAACATCAAAGTTACATTCCATCTAAGAATGAAATCAGCATGAAAGCACTATGGACATTTCTCGATCATCATGTTGGCTTTTGCTTTGCCATTGCGCTTGGTCATTTGATCATATACACAGCGGATTTACAGCGGATAATAAGTTTAGAAAATAAAATGATAAGAACTAGATTCCTCCTCATTTCCTACCACTTTTTGTATCATTATATAAATATTCTTCCCTTCGGAACTATTTAAATTCAAAATATTACTTCAATATTACTATAGGTTTAGAGTAGAAATAATTTTGCGAATAACAAGAATACGGACTCCAGAAGTTTATTAATTAAATAATCCCTGAATATAACATGAGTAAAAGACAAGTTGCTATTATCGTTCAAAAATTTTAATATGTCTTCCTGATAGTTTGAAATGTTTGGACACTTATAGTAAAATAAAAAGAGAAGTTAAAGATTGGTTTCTTAATAATTAACCCCTCTAATATTTTTGTATTTCTATTTTCTTAATAAAAATAAATATAGTAACATTAAATATGTATCCATTGTGCACAATACTGTTCCTATTTTTGGTTTGGCTGTAGATAATGTATTTTAGTTATTATTATAATGGTGTGTAGTATATTCACTTCTATCTGATGTAATTTTGTAATTGTTGTAATATTTTGTTCGCCCTACGGATAAGCTCCACTTGAGATTCTAGGAATTTTATAAGTTGCATATTCTGTATATTTGTTTGTGTTTTGTGTGATACGTAAAAAACAAAAAAAATACCCGGACCCGTACTGCAGTTTGCACTATTTTAGTATTTTCATGATCTCCGGTCAGACTTTGGTTCCTACTTGCTAATTGCACCAATCGCTTCTGATTCTAATAGATTTGACACAGCATCCAAGATAAGAAATTAGAAAAAAAATAGATAATTAATTATAAATAATTAATAATAATAATAATAATAATAATAATAATAATAATAATAATAATAATAATAATAAAAATAATAATAATAATAATAATAATAATAATAATAATAATAATAATAATAATAATAATGATAATTAATAATTAATAATTAATTAATTATTAATTAGCTAATTAGAAATTAGCTAAGATTAGAAAACCAATCTGACTTACTTGAACCATGATATTCAAAGATTCAATTGTCTACCATCTGCTAACATTTCCATAATAAAATATTTAATGAAAATATTTAACACAGCATAGCATGCCATTATTCATCTATGTTATAGATGCATTTCTATCTTGCGTCGGCATTTCATAATATAAATGCTCCCAATGTATCTTGTGTATGTTGAATTTCAAATAGGTACAAAATACGAGTCAATATATTGCAAGTCTGTTATAGCCGAGCAGTAACAAACCTCTATCTCGTCAAATAAAGAAGTTTGTCACATCGGTCTTATAATAAGCTGAAAATTTGCACAAATGTTCTTCGCACCCTAACACATCCACCATTCAAAAAAAAAACAAAAAAAAAACACCGGAAGCCACCCCAAAAAAATAAAAACAAAAAATTATGGACGGCCAGAGGACCCGGCCATTTCAAACATACAATGCGTTATCCTCGAAAGTAATTGGAATAAAATTATGAAAAAAATACAGTACACAAAAAACATATTGGTGAAGACATTGGTGCAGATGTCATTGGCCAAAATCTTTTTGTTTTGATTGTATGCATTTTTGAACACATTTTTGAACTGCAATTTTTTTGACCGCACTTATTTTGTATTTTAATCGTTTGAGAAACATTTCTCGCGATGACCTATTATTTATTTGGGTGGGAAATGAAGAGTATATATCCATGAAGTTTTGTGATTTTTTTGAGATTTATTGGACGCGATCTTATTAGTGATATGGTATTTTTAGTTCGCGGAAGTTTTTTCTTGTCCCGCTGCGCCTGACCTGGCAACACACTGCGCTAGTAGTACGTATGCGTTAGGTTTGGAAGGTTCGAAGCCATAACCACTCGACACATTTTATAGTCTGTCATAATAAACTTAACGATTCAGCTTTTAGAATAAACAGTTGCATCATTAAAAATAAGTCGGTCTCCGATGTTACCCGAACTTTCATTGTATCATCTGATCGTTGTTGTGCAGCGTCTATAATGCGTTGTTTAAGTGAAGTTGGATTCATATTTACAAGTGAAAATTTGCGGTCAGTCTTCTGCTTGTCCTGAATTTAATTCCAGATAAAACAATGCATGTTCCATTTAAAGGGTGTTGTGTCTGTCCTCGACAATCGTCTGAGGGGAGGGTGTTGGTGTTTCTCTGTCTGCACTTTCTTCAAGCTTTCTTTTGGTGGCGTATTCGAGTTGTCTTTTGTTTGAGTATAACAATTTACATGTTCCATGAAATTTAAATGGAAAATCTTCTGGTTTTCTCTTTCTGTATTGTAAAAGTTTGGCGACCACATCATCATCCCGGACCGTACAAGCTTTGATAAGAGACAGCAGTCCCTTTTTGTGATTTTAACTATCGTGTCATTTTTAGTCAATTTAATATTACAATATACACATGAATTGTGGTCGGTGGTTTGTTCCTCGATTAGTTCTAAACAAATATCTCTGATTTATATGATGATGTTGATAGTTTATTCAGATGTGTGACTTTACCATCTTCTTTCTCTATATTTGAGAAAAGATTCAATCAGTCACGTATGAGTAGTACAATTGAACAGCTTATAAAAATGTGTAGGTATTTTAACTTACCCATTATTGTTCACGAATGTGACTGTGATTCTCACCCACACATTTAATATTAAATATAATAAAATATAGAATTGTAAGATGATAGGAAACAAATTATAAGCAAATAGCTATGCACTATAGCACACTATAGATATACACTATACGCAAAACAATTTCACTGCACTTTGAAAACTGATTAAACGGAAATGCACATCATTCCTCCAGGAGTTCTGAACTGAATGCATTATCCTGTAACACAACATACCGCAGGACAGTGGGATCTTGATATTTAATGTCTTTTTCCAAATGTATCAACTTGTCAATTTTAATCACTACACGTGTTTAACTTCAGTTTTGGGTTTTTGAAATAAAAGTGAAGTTTAAAAGCCATGTCCTGCGGCAATGAAGAGTCAAATAAATGAGATTCGGGGCTTGTTAGTTCTAAACCTATAAAATGTAATGTCTTTCTTGGGGGTCAGATCTAAGGGTAGACCATCTGGTCAATGTCAAAGGTCAAGAGTTGAGGGTGGAATGTAAAAATCTTTATATTTGAGGGTGGTTTCAAGTTAACTTGAAGCCAAACACTGCATCTGATTCTGGAAGAGCTCATACCATTGGCCTGTGTCAACCAATCATAAATAGTTTTTATTTTTAAGAATTGTGAGAAACATGGTAGGTTTTTAGAGAGTAAAGAGAACATAAGAAATCGGACTGTGGAAATAAGTAACAACTGTAGTCAAGTGTGACTGTGAGTGCTATACGCTAACTGAATATTTCATAGTTCGTTGTTGAGTGTAATTGTGAAAGAAGATAGTGAAAAGTTGGCCCTATAGTTGTCCTAAGTGAAACCGCCCTCCCCTGCAGTTGACAACAAACATTGGATTACACAACTGACAATATCAACATCAGCAACATATACCGGTATCGTTATACAATAATAAATGACAGTCATTGCCTCGAAAACCTCTTAAACGAATCATAAAAATTATTTACGCAGCGCTTTATGAGCTCACATCTCACATTTCATACATAAATAGTTTCTTATTTTACATCTCTAAAAATAATTGAAAACGAAACACGAAGTTTGTTGTTTACAGTGTGAATGTTTTCGAACATAATGTTACCGATGTTATACTACACCAGAGTAAAAGTTATCAGTTATGATGTAATTTGTATTGCGAACCTTCCAAACCTAACGCATACGTACTACTAGCGCAGTGTGTTGCCAGGTCAGGCGCAGCGGGACAAGAAAAAACTTCCGCGAACTAAAAATACCATTTCACTAATAAGATCGCGTCCAATAAATCTCAAAAAATTCACAAAACTTCATGGATATATACTCTTCATTTTCCACCCAAATAAATATTAAGTAATCGCGAGAAATGTTACTCAAACGATTAAAATACAAAATAAGCGCGGTCAAAAAAATTGCAGTTCAAAAATGTGTTCAAAAATGCATACAATCAAAACAAAAAGATTTTGGCCAATGACATCTGCACCAATGTCTTCGCCAATATGTTTTTGGTGTATTGTATTTTTTTCATAATTTTATTCCAATTACTTTCGAGGATAACGCATTGTATGTTTGAAATGGCCGGGTTCCCTGGACGTCCATAATTTTTTGTTTATATTTTTTGGGGGTGGCTTCCGGTGAAGTTTTTTTGTTTTTTTTTGAATGGTGGATGTGTTAGGGTGCGAAGAACATTTGTGCAAATTTTCAGCTTATTATAAGACCGATGTGACAAATGTCTAATTTTAATTCTATTACTGCACGGCTATTAAGCTTAAATTACGGACACGATTCTTTATTAAATTATTACCATTGCAATGCAATCGATATTTTTAATAACTTCTGAACTACACTAGGATATCTATCTTGTATTTGAAACACATGCCTCTAAATTTTTGTATCCTGCATTTCAAATACTCAGGTAGAAGGGATCAATGTATTTGGGGTTACAACTCAACTCTCATAGAAATTATAGGTGTTATTAGATATTTTATAAATAAATTTATATTCAAAAGTGTGCTAAATTGAAAGTAAGAATCTGAAGAGTCGACTACAAAATAATATCATTATTTTTCTTATTTTTAATATAATTGGATTGGTTCAGGAAAAAATATCACCGTACAATTTGCTTCTATATAAACAAGGTAGTGTAGTGTAATGTTCCTCACCTCAAAGGTTTACTATCAATCTGCATCTTGTTCATGGCTCTGCCCACTTCACATGCGATCCTGGCACTGCAGTCTTTGCCGTTGATCGACTGCACCACGAGTCTGGTGAGAGAATTCAACTCACTGGGCGCCCTCTTCAGCTGCGGTCCGGGGACTTTGTCTCGGTTCGCCTGGAGGTTCCCGAACTTCGGCAGGAACAACACGGAGACGACAAACACCAGGGCCATGCCGATGAAGCTGGACATCGCCACGAACAGAGGTTCAACGCGGCTCTGGGTGGACGACGCCATCGCCATCAGCTCCTACAACATGATCATCAGGGTCAGGAACAAGCCATGCCGATGAAGCAGGACAGAGGTTCAACGCGGCTCTGGCTGGACGACGCCATCAGCTCCTACAACATGATCATCAGGGTCAGGAATAAGCCATGCCGATGAAGCAGGACAGAGTTTCAACGCGGCTCTGGCTGGACGACGCCATCAGCTCCTACAACATGATCATCAGGGTCAGGAATAAGCCATGCCGATGAAGCAGGACAGAGTTTCAACGCGGCTCTGGCTGGACGACGCCATCAGCTCCTACAACATGATCATCAGGGTCAGGAACAAGCCATGCCGATGAAGCAGGACACTGACAGAGGTTCAACGCGGCTCTGGCTGGACGACGCCATCAGCTCCTACAACATGATCATCAGGGTCAGGAACAAGCCATGCTGATGAAGCAGGACACTGACAGAGGTTCAACGCGGCTCTGGCTGGACGACGCCATCAGCTCCTACAACATGATCATCAGGGTCAGGAACAAGACATGCCGATGAAGCAGGACAGAGTTTCAACGCGGCTCTGGCTGGACGACGCCATCAGCTCCTACATGATCATCAGGGTCAGGAACAAGACATGCCGATGAAGCAGGACAGAGTTTCAACGCGGCTCTGGTTGCTGGACGACGAGGGTCAGGAGCAAGTTGGAATTCCCGAGGTCTGAGTTTAAATCTCGAGACCGTGTCTCTGCCTGAGAAAGGATTATGCTTATAGCTTTGAGGAGACGGAAGCCTAAATTTTGCCTGATTGGTGAATGCTCGGTCAAGTTCTCCTTATAGAACATACCTACTTGGTGACTTGATGCATCTTGCTTAAAGAATGATAAGTATCTCATTCGACTCTTTAAAAAGTTACAAGAAAATAATCCTGCATAACTTGATTGAACATATTCATGGCATATTCATATTCACATTAGAATTAACTATGATTACATTAACACAATCCTGAAAGTTTATAAACAAATATAATATTTCAAACTGCTTTTCGTCATATTTCATAATCATGTATAAATTAATCTAAGTAAACATACCTCATCTTCTTTAGTTTTCTCTCCATCTTTACCAGCATCTTTGATAGGATAATAGTAATAATAATATCCCTGTGACTGTTCCCCGTCCAATCCCAGCTGTTGCTTGAATTCATCTGGTAAGCCACCGTGGAGCGGACCGCCGTTCTTGATATCCAACGTCGCGCCTTTCTTCAGAGCTTCCTCGTACAGCGTTGCAATCTCCGCGTTAGAGAGTGGCGGTGGTGCAGCCGCATCGCCCGTGTTCTCATGGTAATCTGACAACGCTGTGGGGGCTGATTGTCCACTGGTGTCGGGAGTTTCTGCCTGTCCACTGGGATTCGGTCCATCGAGGTGGTACTGATCATGGGAATGTTGCACCTGGTAATGCTGGAACAATATTACATTGTGGTAGAGCCATTGATCAAATAATAATAATAATAATAATAATAATAATAATAATAATAATAATAATAATAAAAAAATCGTGTAAGTACAATTTCAAAAAACGTCAAGTTTTTATTTAAGAATAAAATACTTATACAATGTCCTGTAGTTTGTAATTCCCGTTCAATAATGAGTTTTTAACATAATATCATCCATCAGAGAATGAACAAAACTTAAAACTTGTAATACGGGAGGTATAGGAAAATCATTTCGAATTGGATTTTAACTTTTAAAATAACACACGTTGGTATTGTTTTCAATGTTTTTCCTGATAGTATGTCCATATGTCTACCATAAAAATGTTTTTTGATCAAATCTATCTACACAAAAAATTAGATCTTCATTATAGCCTAAAATTGCCATGATTTTCCTGGCTGTCATGACTCGATTTATCTCAGAAACTATAGTCACGAGAAGTTTCTGTGTTACTTTTTCTAGGGATTGTGTATGGCATGATTATCAACAAATAACCAAAATTTAAAGTAAATTGGATTTACATGAGGTTGGTTGCTCTACCTAAGAAGGGAAGAGCGTCATCTTCGATAAAATCTCTGTAACTTGGCATTTATAGACAATTTCATTCTGCACCAGAATGTTGCCAAGAAACATGGCTTCGTAAACTAGTTTTTGAGACAAACCCATGTGTTAGCTTATGGCGGTGAGAGGAAAAAACGTGTATTTTCTAGTCTAAAATGAAGATCTAAATATTGTAACGATAAATTCAAACAAACAATTATTTTCTAGTAGTCATAGGTACCTACCAATCGACAAATATTTACAGGGAAAAAATGGAAACAAAAGGAACGTGAACCATTTTAATTGTTGGATGCCAAAAACAAAAAATGATTTTCCTATACCATCCAGTTCAAAATTTCCTCTTCTGTCATAAAATGTAATCTCGATATAAATCAGAGGTTTGAAGTTAATATTATCGGGGGGGGGGGGGGGGGGGGGGGGGGGGGGGGGTGGAAACATTCCATTTCTCATATTAAAATATTCTGATTAAATGTATTTTATCTTAGAGCGCACATTTACTAATGAGTATGAAAAATAAGCAATTCGCTGTGGTATAGAGACATAAATTAAGTACACAATTGAACTGCTTCTCTAAAATCTATAGCTCAAGGTGTGAAATTATATAATGAAATTCCAGTATAATGTAAATAATATGAAAAGGAATTAACGAACAAAGCAAAATGTGATGCATTTGTTCTGCTTTTATGATTTTGAGATGGATTGAGTATTGGATAGCCTTCTTTGTTAAATCTTTATTGTGTAATGTGTGTGCGGCTTTTAATAATTAATAAATAAATACATAATACACTTGAGAGTTGCCATAATCATGCATTATTAAACTCATCTATACAATAGAAGTGTAACACTCTAGATACATATTACCATATTTATTTCTTTGGTTGTGAATTAGCTCGTTCTGCTTATAGATTTTTTATTTTAGTGGTGTTTAACGTCGCACTGTTCTGCAACTAGGCTAATGGCGCCGGAAGAATGATTTATGATGATGATAGGGACACGATGAAGAATATGTGAGAGTGAATGGTGAGAAGCCATTCATTGGGAAGGTAGTAGGGAACCTTCCCAACATTTGCCTCTCGATTGAGACAAAACAAACACCCACAGTCGGGAATGACTGCCACTGGACTCGAACCAGGGACTAGATAAGTGCCTTATCATACAAGAGTACGTAACATCTATTGGCATTGATTGAGATTGGTGGGAACTGTCGACAGTGAATACTGATTTAACTGTAATAGCAGCTATTAGGGTTGGGCGAACCGGTTCGAAACCCGAACCGAACCGGCTTTAGATGTACGCGAACCGAACCTTTTTCGCAGCGCCAATTTGACATTTCCAGTAAACATTTCGTTCCAGCGTAGTGTTAGAAGGATGTGATAGATGGCTGTGTGACAAAGAAGAAAGAAAGAAATAGCCAAAAGAAGAAAGCCAAAGAAGAATTAATTATTGCAAAATATTACAGAATTAATAATTTTTTTTTTTAATTTCACTTTTTACTTTTCTTTTTATTCATTGATTGGAATTAATTTTATCAAAAATTAAAATGATGGGTATAAATTAGTTAATTGAGAGTAGGGTTGCACCAGGTAACAATTTTGCAATTTTGACGAAAACAGAGACCCGGGTCTCTGTTTTCGTCCAAATATCGCCCATTGGAATCAAACTCTAACCCAAAATTGAGGCAAACACATTTGGCACGAAACAGTGGGGTTTGAGGGGAAAGTTCCTGTCTGCTGTGGGTCCCGGCCGCATAGACCGTGAAACTTGTGTATTTCAAACATTATTTGGACCTTTTAGATATTGATCACTATCACTAATAGTAATCTCTAATACGGTTTAGATTATATTTTTCGACAATTTTATATTCTTGAAGTACATAGGAATTTGATATTTATGTCACTGCTGCCATAATGAAATTTTAATAACCGAGCCCTGAGCCATTGTAAATATATTGGCAGCTCTTCCCTGGGGCCCTATTCTAGAACTTTATAATTCACAATTCCACTGGAATTCGATTCCATGCAATGCGTATCCTTATGGCCGTGACCGGATTCCATCAGAATGGAATTGGGAAAACGTTCTAGAATAGACCTCCTGGATATTTCATAATTATAAATATACAGTAAGTAATTATAGCATTGCAATTATTAATTGTAGTGTCTGTCTACTGAAAATAAGAGTATAAAAAAGTAGTTTTTGTGTTGATCTTGACAATATAATGTAGGTGTTGTCGCATGTGGTAAATGCTAATGATTATAGAGAATTCTTGATATAGATGTGTTTTGATATTAATGCCAACTTGAAATGAAATTTCCTAAAGCCAACAATCTTTTGCTTCCATAAAATATTTTCTTCCAAACGGAAACCAGTAGCTCCAAGATATTGTACTGAAATGAAGTTACTCTTAATCCCTTGGAAGATCAGGCCAATTATCAAATCAATACTTTTTTATTGATGCAAAAATAAATATGAATTTGACCTCATTTTGTGGCACGATTGTGGTATTTGAAATGTTATAAATATTACTTTGGGAGTGCCATTATTATTGAATTACATCTCTAGTTTGTTTTTGTTATGTTCACGACACAGCAATGTACAGTTATATCAACCGTAAAGAACAGATTTTTTTGTATTTTAAATTAAAGGCAAACGGAAGACGTAAATACGTTATAAAAACTGGATTTAATTCGGCACCATTCTAAAAGATTGTGTCATCGTTGTCGAATCTGTAGCACTTAAAAAATCTCAATGAAAGTTTACTCAACACAAACATTGCTGGCATATACAGTAAGTACATTTTCACTGCCAGTAGCCATGTGCATCCACAGCAATTATGCAATGATGGGGGGGGGGGGGGGGGATGATGGGGGCACTGATTTGCCTTCCTGCAGTGTCCTCGCATATTTCGAGGAATTGCAATATCTGTGAAGTTCAGAACTCAGCTTTTGAGGATCAACATTTTTTTCAAAAGTGATACACACTGCACAACGAGTAATTCATTCTCTACAACTTTTTGTCTCTTCACAGCTGCGGTCACAATCTCTAAATTGGCGGATTCGACGATGATCCTTCCCCTTAACTTAATTCGATGTATTTTGGTACGTTTTGGATTGATAAATATTCAAATCAATACAAATAAATTACCGAATATTTAAAATATTTTAAATAATTCAATCAATTTCTTGTTGTTCGCTTGATATCTATCAAGATATTTTCCTGAACGACTTGACTCACATAGTTGTTGCTGAAGGGAGGATGAGGCGTGGGTCCTGAGATCTCTGCTCTGTCCATGCGCAGTCCAATGTTGTCAATCTTCAGCTGGCCGATGACTTTCTTCAGGAACTGAGCCCCGCTCTCGTGATGGTTCTCTGGGTCTTGCGCTGTCACTGCGGTCACACCCACCACCAGCAGACATAGGGCCCTCAGTGGCACTGAAACAATACAATCAAACATCATGGCGGTGCCGGTACCGCAGAGCTGTCCCTGCCGTCACACCCACCACCAGCAGACATAGGGCCCTCAGTGGCACTGAAACAATACAATCAAACATCATGGCGGTGCCGGTACCGCAGAGCTGTCCCTGCCGTCACACCCACCACCAGCAGACATAGGGCCCTCAGTGGCACTGAAACAATACAATCAAACATCATGGCGGTACCGCAGAGCTGTCCCTGCCGTCACACCCACCACCAGCAGACATAGGGCCCTCAGTGGCACTGAAACAATACAATCAAACATCATGGCGGTACCGCAGAGCTGTCCCTGCCGTCACACCCACCACCAGCAGACATAGGGCCCTCAGTGGCACTGAAACAATACAATCAAACATCATGGCGGTACCGCAGAGCTGTCCCTGCCGTCACACCCACCACCAGCAGACATAGGGCCCTCAGAACTGTCTGAAACAATACAATCAAACATCATGGCGGTACCGCAGAGCTGTCCCTGCCGTCACACCCACCACCAGCAGACATAGGGCCCTCAGTGGCACTGAAACAATACAATCAAACATCATGGCGGTACCGCAAACAAAACAAACAAAACTAACAAAACTTGAAACAAAACAAACAGTTTTGAAACAAAACTTGAACGTTGACCAAATTTGAATGACTGCTGACTGCTGGTCATGTCCCATAACCAATCAATGCTTGTTATTATCATGTACAAAAACAAAAACTTGTAAAAAAAACTGCCAAGCACCTTCCCACTTAAAACAATTGAGATCTAAAAGAAGGGCCAAGCAATAATATATTGTTTAAACATTTTCGCACTTTAAATTCGTGAAATCATTTCGCCCAGTTATGCCGCCAAGCACAACACTATAAACCTAACGTTGTGTCCAAATTTGAAGAATACAATCTAAGTGAACCATCATTGTAACAAATTATTCAAACTTTAACAAATTATAAAAATTAAAAACGACTTAAAAAATAAATTTAAAATCGAAATTAAAAAAATTGAAAATAAAGCTAGGCGCATTGTGTCAAGAAGAAGGCAACATAAGAAAGAAGATGACGATAAAGGAGCCGAAGAAAGACAGAAAGTAGGAAGAAGATAGAAGAAGTCTACATGGTCGGTGCAAATTCAATGCGCCAAGCTTTATTTTTTATTTTTTTAATTTCGATTTTAAATTTATTTTTTAAGTCGTTTTTAATTTTTATAATTTGTTAAAGTTTACAATGATGGTTCACTTAGATTGTATTCTTCAAATTTGGACACAACGTTAGGTTTATAGTGTTGTGCTTGGCGGTAGTAACTGGGCGAAATGATTTCACGAATTTTAAGTGCGAAAATGTTTAAACAATATATTATTGCTTGGCCCTTCTTTTAGATCTCAATTGTTTTAAGTGGGAAGGTGCTTGGCAGTTTTTTTTTAAAGTTTTTGTTTTTGTACAACATGTCATATGGGGTATAAGTTTATAGCAGCTTTCACTGTTCATTAAGTGTTACCTATCATTACAGTTAACGCCAACAACGTCACTTCTTGTCTAAAGTTTTCTGTTTTTCTTTCAATAGTTCTGAAGTTAGTATAACGAAAGGGTCAATTTCTTTTGGTTGAATTTGAGTTATCTCAAATTATAATTTGTTAAAAGTTCACAACTTTGAGTCATGTGAATAACGTAAATTGTAAGTGTATTGTTCCGGTGTAGACCGGAATTTGTGCGTTCATCTCGTACTACGCATATTTGTCGCCACTTGGTAAACTGAAAGGTACACGAAAGATAGATGATTGCAAATGCGTTTCCTCATTTTTAAATTCTCCCATGTTCACTTTTTTATGTCATATAAACTCAATTGGTAGAGCGCGTGCAGGCTTACAGATGTTTACAACACATTTTAAATAAAATCCGGATGGTTTTTGGAAGGCAATGTAACTTAAAAGGAACTTAGTTAAGATTAACTAGCTGAGCCACCTGGTGTTTATAGGAGCTGGTGGGAAGGAGTATGACGGGTGATGAAATTTACGCTACCCGCCTTACTCGCTTATGTACACGGATAGCATGGGCCGGCATATACCTGGCATCTCCACCTCTCTGCCTCTCACTGACAGGTCAACTTAATGTTTACATTTGTTTGTTCATGGCAAATACGATCGATGTCCATTTGCATTTAGTATTGTTGTTTTCTTCTATATAGGTTCTTGTAAACTGTTATCTAGCTTGCATTTTAATTATTAGTCTACTGATCTTATTTAGTGATTATTATATTGTTTTGTGATGTTGCTGTGGAAGATAATATTTTCATATTTTCAAACCAGGAAACTACTTCGTGCTATTGCCTATACTTGAAGAATATTATTGTATTGCCGATGTAAACAAGCCAGACCACTTCCGTATAACGTTCGCATTAAAACCAATGTTTATTTCATTAGTGTCAGATTAGGAGGAACATCAGTTTCAGGTTTATTTATTTCCATTAAACAATGTCACTTGATGAGACTTTTACTCACAGTTTAGAAATAAATCATGATAATTTAAAAGCGTTTTATTATTCTAACGTTTTAACGTAGGCATTGTTGGATGATGAAATGAAATTTAAATCTCTCATACCCACAGATTTCCATTAAATGTTTTACACACCTATAAATACACCTTGCATGGACCCTTTAGTGAAGTTTTTTGTTTATTGTAACCGAGCTTCTAAGATTGACAGATTACAACATCTGAAATAATGAAATAATTTTGACTAAGTTGTGAACACCTAATATACCTAGTAATGGAGCCATTTTGTGTGGTTTCTTGTTTCGTAACTGAACCATCAAGATTGACAAATTACCATAATTAAAATAATTAAATTTATTTTAGAAACTTAAAGTTGTGATCACGTAATGGATGCACGTAATGGAGCCTTTTTGTGTGGTTTCTTGTTTCGTGTTGTTCTTGTTTCTTGTCGAGCCACCAATATTGACAAATTAACTCTATTTTAAATAATGAAATAAGTGTGACAAATGAAAAGTTGTAAACACCTAATACACTGAATATTAGTAATGGAGCCTTTACTGAATTTTACTTATTACTTAATTAACTGAATTTTACATAATTAAATAATTCTGACAAATTAAAAGCTGTGACACCCTAATGCACCCAGTAATGGAGCCTTTTTTGTGTGGTTTCTAGTTTAGTAACTGAGCCACCAAGATTCTGTTGATTAGCATGATCACGAATTGTTTTATTGCACAACTTTACGTACAACGTGTACATTGACAATCATTATTTATAGTCCAATGAGTATAATATTAAAAAGAGTAACTATGTAATCGTTGAATGTATTCGGATTAACATTTTGAATATATACGTAAGAAGGTTAAACATTTTTTAAGTAAATAAAAAGATAAAAAATAAAACGTTTGTTACGGGGATTGATCACATCATGCCTCATGTGATCGAGCCAATTCGCCACACAGAAACCAAAGCAGTCTGTATCGTATCAAAGAAGAATAGCGGAACGTAAAACGACGTGCGAGTATATTCTGTTTCCCTGATATCTTCAGTGTTCACGATGGCAACTGGCGTGCCGCGATTGCGATGTTTCGGTCTATTGATGATCTTCACAGCATCCCTGGACCTCTCATTTGAATATATATCCATGAAGGTATCATCGCTTATAAAAATTAAAAAATAATATATGAAAAAAAAAGTTTTCCGGGATCGGGAATCGAACGCATTATGCAGAAGTCGAAGCCAGCTGCCTTCCTAACATGAGCTATCAGTCCGATGGGAATAAGAGCCGCTGTTTAGTGTATCAAAGAAGAAGGGCGGAACGTAAATAATGATAATTTCTCCACTTCCGGTTTAAAATTTTGTTTTTTTTCTTAAAGTGGAGTGTCTAGCAATACATTGTCTTTAATGATGCCAAATTTCAAAACTCTCGGTCGACTCGTTTGATTTTTTAAACTATTCAATTTAAAATTGGAATAACTCCACTTCCGGTCAAAATTTTCCAGATTTTCTTTCAAAGGTTCGTGTAATAATTATGAATCTATGTCTCTGCCAAATTTCAACTCTCTAGAACAAACCGTTCAACCTGTGGAGAGGGGCAAACAAATTGACCGTGGTAACCTAGCCAACTAACTAACTAACTAGCATGAAAAAAATCCATGCATGTTTGAGCCCCAAAATTCACCCCGAAGGGATGATCGCAGCACTTTGAAATTTGGTAGGTGTTGTCACGTGGCTAAATATACCCGATAACCATGGTTTTCAACTTTCATTTCACACTGCTTGCATGCGTACTGACACCCCGAAAACGAGCGTGAAGCGCTTGCAGTATACAGTATAGTGGTAGTAAGCTCGCCGCGTTTTAAAAGTAGACCTCGTATTGACACGGTGCTTGGCAGCGTCGAGCTAGCGCCTGACTAGATTGAAATGTGAGGTCACCTACTAGAGTGAGGCAATGAGATCGATTAGACTGACTTCTGATGGTGCGATCTAACATTTATCAGCCTATCAGATTTATTGAACGTTCAAGTTTTGTTTGGCCAAGTGTACATTTCAATCATTCTTGATATATCTCATAAACCAGGATTTCTGGATTCATCCAATCACATGCGTCATTGCTAATTGTTTAAGAGCATACTTCAATATACTTGACATAAGTCAAATGGCTGATAGAGCTTGAGTACATAATTTCAATTGTGTGCAACGCAATATCGAGAAAATGACTTCCGCCCATTTACCTCTGAGGTAGGTACAGACTGTACAAATAAACCAAAACGGAACAAAAGGAAAGCCTCTGGAAACCCAGGTTTCGATTTCAGATGCTGACGATACTAATAGGCCACGACCGTCCCATCTCACTTCATTCTTCTTCATAATCATTCGTCCGTCGTCATTATAGCCTAGTTGCAAAACAGTGCTATGTTAAACCACCAATACATACAAAAATATAAATAATACAAAAATCCAATCAAGTCGATTTTATAACGAACATTTGTATTTATAAAATTATATTTTTTTTTTTTTGGGGGGGGGGACCCTGTTCACCCTAAATGTATTGCAGATTGTATTGTATTGTATGGGTGAATTAGTACCTATACCTATTGCATATTGTACTGTATTAAATGTATTAATGTATTACTGAAATGAAATGTAATATATATGAAATGTAATGAGCAAAAATAGCATGATGCTGATAAACAGTTTACTCATTTGTCCCTCCCCCCACCCCAAAAAAAAGTCATTTTATAAATACAACTGTTCGTTATAATATGATTGCATTGTTCTCGTACAGCTATCATAATGTAAGTCCATTTCAGCTAAAAGAGGGAGATCGTGTTCATCCTACAATGGCCGTTCTGCCTTAGGCCAGAACATTTTTACAATAAATAATTAATACCGCTTTCTGCTGAAGAAACATGAATTGCACCTCAGAGCTGGCTAGACCATTGCCGTGACTGTGAGATGATGGGAACATGGGTGTGAGGTTGGGGAGGCAAGGGACATGCCCCTCCCCCACCCCCCCCAAAGATGTTAAAAAGAAAATGTACCTACCAGATTTGCATTTATTTAATACAATTAATATAATATCTTTGAAGAAAGTATATTATGTTACTTTTCGTCGGACTTATGTTATAGATAACTACCATTTAATATTCTAATGTTCAATGACGAACGAAAATCTTGATCGCTTTTAGTTCATTATCCGATTCTCCAAATAGGATTTATTAGATTTTGACTCATTATCGGAAATAGAATATTGGTACCTACTATAAGGATTACTAATAAAGGTATTCATTTTAGGTACCCCAAAAATACAATTTGTGTAACGCGTTGATAAGCGAACACGGATACGTGCAACACCTCGAACCATAATCAATAATATACGTAAAACAATTGAAATCTAGAAGCACGATCCATTAAATTATATTAAAAAAATGAATTTGCTTCTCATTGCAAGTAACACTACACTCATGTGTATTTATTGGAATATTTAGGTATTATGGATTAATACAAAATAAAAATACATAGATTCAATCCACAAAATAGACCATTATCTAAGTGCTAATATGACTGAGCAAACCTAATTTAAGAAATATTATCCAAACAGACCGTTCCGTTTAATAGAGCTTGCCTAACACATTGCTTACCTAACATAAACCTAACTCGTTGGATCTATAAGAAAAATATCGACTGAATAAATAAAATATTTTATAAAATTAATTTCAATTAACAACTAACCAAACTGTTTCTACAATCAAGCAGACTTGCCGGTCTACAAATAATTAGCTCAACCTTTAAAAGGATTTAAAGTAAGACTGCATGTTAAAACTCTTATAATAACCTATACCTACATTAATTACATCTTCTTCAAGAAAATAATATAAAACCTAAGTATAACCTAGCAGGTATTGCTATAACTATATATCATACCGTAAAACGTATTCTAACAATAAAATAGATAGGCAGCTGCTTGCTTCCGAGCTGTTTTGAATGGGGCGCATCGAGCGGCCGCAACGGACTCCTCGAACCTACAATGCTATTTATATGGGAAAACATGATTTTTTTTTTTTTTATGGACGGATCTTTCTCAAAAACTATACAGGTCTAAGTTAGTATGAGATGAAGGTGTGTGCAAAATTTCAGATCGATACGTTGACCGGTGCGACGTGGGTTGAACCAGCAAAAAAACAAACAAACAAACAAACAAACAAACACACACACAGAGAAAGTGCCGCAAGAGTCAAGTGGAGACGCTCGCTCCGCTCGCTCCGCTCGCTTAATATTGCTCAATGATACCTAGTAGCCAATCACTTTCGATTGTTATTCAATGAAAAATCATCACTGTATCCAAAAGATATACGAAATTTCGTAAATATAAAAATGTCCCCTTGCAGAAAAACGTATTTTTCTTCCACTATTTGTATATCTAGATATCTACTATTTGTGCACATGACAAGTTGACTATTCATTTAGATTTTAATAAAAACACACGGGTCAGGAGGCAACTAACTAGTCTTCTATTAACACATAACATTAAAACAACGATATTTGAACCAACAAGAATAGACCCATCCCACAATTCATCATCGACACTAGACAACATAGCCACAAATATAAAAAATGAAAAGTTCAATACAAAAGTAATAAACAACAACCTCTCAGATCACTTTGCACAACAAATGTTGCACAACAACTTTGCTCGTTGATAAGCGAGCACGGATACGTGCAAAACCTCGAACCATAATTCCTTAAAAGCCGGCAATAATATACCTAAAACAACTGAAATCTAGAAGCACGATCCACTAAATTATATAAAAAAATAGCTGAATTTGCTTCTCATTGCAAGTTATTGCAACAGTTATTGCAAGTCATTGCAACATGATAAACACTCATGTGTATTTATTTCAGTATTTAGGTACGTAGGTATTATGGAATTATTATAAATAAAAAATACAGAGATTCAAACCACAAAATAGGCTATTATCTAAGTGCTAATATGAGCAAACATAATTTAAGAAACATTATCCAAACAGTTACTTGCCGTTCCGTATAAAAGAGCTTATTTCTTCTAGCACATTGCTTACCTAACACAAACCTAACACATTGTATCTGATACAAATGAAATAAATATTTCATAAACATAATTTCAATTATCAACCAACCAATCTATTTCTACACTCAAGCAGACATTTCATCGGTCTACAAATAATTTGCTCAGCCTTTGAAAAGATTGGAAGCAAGACTGCATGTTAAAACTCTCATAAACAATAAATACCCATACCTATTAACTACTTATGCAAAAATAATAAAATAAACCCTAAGTATAACCTCGCATGTATTGCTTTAACTATTATCTAACCGCAAAGAAATAATTGTTACGTATTCAAACAATAATAGATAGACAGCTGCTTGCTTCCGAGTTGTTTTGAATGGAGCGCATCGGGCGGCCGCAACGGACTCCTTGAACCTACAATGCCATATATATGGGAAAACGCGATTTTTTTTATTTGTGAACGGATCTTTCTCAAAAACTATACAGGTCTAAGTTAGTATGAGATGAAGGTGTGTGCAAAATTTCAGATCGATACGTTGACCGGTGCGGCCTGGGTTGAACCAGCAAAAAAAACAAAAACAAACAAACAAACAAACAAACAAACACACACACAGAGAAAGTGCCGTAAGAGTCAAGTGGAGACGCTCGCTCCGCTCGCTTAACAACATAGCCACAAATATAAAAAATGAAAAGTTCAATACAAAAGTAATAAACAACAACCTCTCAGATCACTTTGCACAACAAATAACTTTATCAATGGATCCAATAGAAATAAATCAAAAAACATTTATGCGTCGAAAATTTGACGACAAAAGCATCACTGCCTTTAAAAAGAAACCTTAATGAAATTAACTGGGATGATGTCTACAACGCCAAAACACCGGATGATAAATACAATACTTTCGAGCAACTCTTTAAGACTACCTTTAACAATAGCTTTCCAGAAAGAAAAATAAAAATAAATACCAATCAGAAAAGGTTATCCTGGTTAACTACAGGAATTAGGATATCCAGCAAAAATCTGAAGTCACTGTACAAAATAAATAGACACTTCAATACCCCAAAAACTAATCTTCAATACAAATTATTCAAGAAAATGTATAAAAAAGTGATAACAGCAGCAAAGAATAGAGACATTCAAAATAAAATAAATTCCTGTGAAACGAGCACAAAATCAAAAAAAATATGGGAAGTAATCAACGAAGAAACAAACAATAACAAAACTAAAAAAGATGCAAATATAAAAATAGAAAGAGGAAATAAAATTATTAGCGATCACAATGTAATTGCAAATGCCTTCAATGAAGAATACGCATGCGTAGCTAAAACACTAACAAAAAACATGCACACGAGTAAAAATGCATACCAACAATATTTGAATCCAAACAAATTCTCACAAAAAACGATATTTCTAAGGGAAACTAATGCGCAGGAAATAATAATGCAAACAAAGAAGTTAAAAAATAAGCACTCTTTCGGCATTGATCAAATACCAACATCCCTAATAAAAAAATGCATAAAGTCCATCATTACTCCCCTTATAGACATATTCAACTCCTTTATAAACAGTGGCATCTTTCCCAACAAACTTAAAATATCAAAAATTATCCCACTTCACAAGAAAGGGAGGAAAGATAACATCAGAAATTATAGACCAATATCCCTGCTCCCAGCCATATCAAAAATTCTGGAAAAAATTTTACACTTTAGACTCACCTCATTCCTTGAACAAGAAAATATACTGTCTAACAAACAGAATGGTTTCCGACAAAAAAGGGAACATCCGACACCATAAGCAATTTCATTGAAAATGCAATACACGGAATAGAGAATAGAGAACTTATCTTAGGAATATTCTGTGACCTATCGAAGGCGTTCGACTGCATTGATCACAGAATATTACTAGAGAAACTAAAACACTATGAAATCAGAGGAAAAGCAGAAGAGCTCATTAGGTCATACCTGTCAAACAGAGTTCAACACGTGGAAATCACGACTTTTGACGCAAGGAACAGGGAAAAGAAGTTCCTCTCAGAGCCCGAAGCGATAACCGCCGGCGTACCCCAAGGGTCGATTCTAGGGCCGCTCCTTTTCAATGCATTTATAAACGATTTGCCAGATGTAATAAATAACGCAGAGCTGTTTGCTGACGACACAAGTATTATTATTAAGGGCATAAATCGAGACACACTATTATCAAACGCAGAAGCAACAATCGCCAAGGCCACTACTTGGTTCAGCGACAATAAACTAATACTAAATTCCAGTAAAACACATTTTATCCATTTTAATAGCTCAAATAAAACACGAAACATTTTAATAGGAAACATAAAAAACAAATCGACAATACAGAAATATCACAAGTAGAAGAAACTAGATTTTTAGGATTATTAATAGACAATAAATTAAACTGGAAGGCTCACTGTGATCATCTAGAAAACAAGCTAAGTTCCTCCTGCTTTGCACTAAAAATAATTAAACAAACCACGAACATAAAAACTGCAAAAATTGCTTACTATGCAAATTTTGAGTCGCACATATGCTATGGACTACAATTTTGGGGTAGTTCATGCAATACAAAACATATATTCAAAATGCAGAAGAGAGCGGTAAGAATAATATTGGGACTTAGAAATAAAGACAAAAATTCATTTGTTTAACCACACTGCAAACCGCATTTCATAAAACATAAAATACTTATTCTCTATAGTATTTACATTTTTGAATCATCAGTAGCCATTAAGAAAAACCTTCTTAATGATGTCGTGGACGTTTTCGGAACCCTCACCACTGGACTGCCACCTTGACGCGGTGGTGGGGCTTAAGGGACCGGCTCGCATAGCGAGTTGGTCCCAACCAAGTGCAGTCCAGGGTCGGCCTAATCCCATGCCCTCCCTTGAATCCCCACCGATGGCTGCCACCTTAGCGCGGTGGTGGGGTTTGCGTTGGCCAATGATCCATTGCAGCTACGCCGGCGAGCATATGCTCATGTGTAAGGGTTACCCATGCCGGACAGATCAGTGGTGAGGTCCAGACAAAGAGCAGCCAGGGTTGGCCTAACCATGTCCTCCCTTGAATTTGCGATCCCCTCCCTCCCCTCGGGCCGGCCTTCCCCCTCGAGATGGTGATCCCCCTGAAATCGGGTTCCGCCGGCCCGAATCCTCACACCCCCCGGTCCGTCCCCATTCCGGCCTAGCCTCCCCACCAGTGTTGGACCCCCCCGGATCGGGCCCGTTAGGTCGACCCCTCCCCATGTCCACCACTTATATCAACAAAGTTAAATGCATAAATGCAAAAATTAATGTGCGCAATATAACCTCGTCGTTGAAGCGCCGTTAAACCACAATAATCTAATCGTTTTCGGAACCATCTTGTAATGACATGGCAGTGGTGACGGTTTGTTCCGTTGGAGGTGCTGGTGGCCCTGATAAGGGCCGTTCGCGACGTTTCGAAGGATGTACTTCCTTCATCTTCACCTTCATCTTCAGTCAACCGCCAGAAGATGAAGGAAGTACATCCTTCGAACGTCGCGAACGGCCCTTATCAGGGCCACCAGCACCTCCAACGGAACAAACCGTCACCACTGCCATGTCAACCTTCTTAATCTAACTCAGAACAAGGACATACACACTCACAACACTAGACAAAGAGAAAATGTGCATGCAACAAATCATAGGATGAAACTAACACAAAAAAACTCAAATTATGAAAAGTTAAAATTGTACAATAAATTACCTGTAGTCATAAAGAATGAAGAAAACTTAATTATATTCAAACATAGACTTAAGACTTATCTTGGAACTATATAAAGCATATTATTCCCTTAAAGAATATCTAGACGATTAACTTCAAACATTGTTCCAAAGACAATATTTTTCTAGATTGCTATTTATCTCCCATCTATGCATGTTCATTCTAAATCTATTTTTAAGAGAGTGAATTAATAATTATTCCTTGCAGTATTCTGTGATAAGGATATAAAAATTAGATATCTAGAAAATTAGATACCTAAATATTCCTAATATTAAGTTCGTCCGTATCAACTGTTAGTGTTATGCATTGTATTACTAATTAATTACCATTTAATAACAATAGTAGTAGTAGTAGTAGTAGTAGTTGTAGTAAATAGAATATAGAAGAGTGCATGTATAATGTGATTCATCACTTATACATTTCCATATACCCTAAACATGAGAGCTTGCTACTCAAGGGTCATTGTTTTATGTACCTATACCTATGTAAAATAATTGGAAATAAAACTGAAACTGAAACTGAAACTACGTTAGGATTGCGGGAAGGAGGAAGTCGTGGCCTCTTAGTGAGAAACCTCCCCATCATTTGCCTCTCTACTTTGGTAACCCCTGGGCAAGAACGACAGCCGCGGGACTCGTATCCGGGCGTCCCGAGTGCTCAGGCGTTTTATATATTATTTAAACGTGTTTGTGTAAACCTGTTCCACGATGCAGTCTCGATTCGGTCACATCCACATCGTCATCTCGTCGAAAATGTATCTTATCAAATCAGATGAGATCTTCAGTGGCTGAACGGAATTGAACCAAATCCCAGCTGTGCGATTTAGTCTTGAATTCAGAAGAGCTCAGATTCATTTCTCTCGACTAGGTTAATATCTGGATATGTTAAGTACCTATAGGAAGGATGTTTACACCGGGAGGTGCCAAAAGAAATCACCCAGTTTCAGAGGTCACTACATCAAAACTATAAAAGATAAAGGACTGAAACTTTCACATGTTACAGAACAAATATGAACATTTAATATGTGCAATTTCCAGAAATATTCGAGAAATGCGAAAAAAGTTACATGAATTTGAATAAGTTGGATCAAACCCTCCATCCCCACATGCTCGAATCGCGTTTATCTCTGTGGTTTCGTCTGGATAATCAGGTTTGAAAAAGGATTTAGAATTGTGCAAGCAATTTATGTGACCCGAGTGTATACGTACTAAGGTTCTTCTCCTCCCCCCCTCCCCCTGGGCATTTTTTATCGGATCCAGACACAGATAGGGTAGTTTATACTAAGTTATCGATGTGCTCTCTACAGTAATTATTCAAAAAGATGTGCAGTAACTATTTATATGTTATTGTAAACTTCCCTTTGGATGAAAATTATAGCATCTGAAATGCGTAAAAACGGTAAACCCAACACCAATTTTGAAAAAAAAGTCCTTACGGGACAATTCTGGCAGGCTTGATCTTGGATCTTGAGCGTCAAAAACGCGTAAAATCGGTGCAAAAGCGGTGCTTTCCAAGGGACTTGTCCCCCTCCCCCCCCCCCCCTCCCTCCCTGTAACTCCAACAATGTATGGTTACGAATTTTCCTTAATAAATGCCCTGCCCCACACCCTTTTCACAAAACCATTCATGTTAACATCATAAGAATTAGGAAGTAAATGGTCTAAAAACTACACACAAAAAAACAAGAAGAAAAACTTAAAATATGCCCAAATATGATATCAAAATTAAAAATCCCTAAAAAGTCTATATTACTAAAATTTGCATTTAGTTATTATTATAGGTACCTTTGCATAAAATATTATAGAAAAGTATCGAGATACGGGTAAAAGATACACAAATAGTATCTGTAGTACTAGATACTTCCTGCACCACTACCGCTCCAAATCATCCTCATAGCACAGATCTGCTGATTAGGTCATGAGGGTGATTAGGACAGCTACGCGACCTAGCTCAAAGCTTCGCATCATCTCCAATCATCATAAAAGAATTAGATGCACCTTACAGTTACTTTAAGATGTACTATCATGAGATGACATGACATGACGGCATCTGCCACGGTCCGGGGTCGAGCCCAGAGTCGCCTCAGTTGTTTGAGAACTAAGAAGAAAATCTCAATCTTTTTTTGATTGCCTATCTTTCTCTGGTTATCAGAGATGGATTCTGCATGAACTGAGTGAACAACAAATCCTGACAACTACTGTAGGGGAGATGGGTGCCATTAGGACATGGGGTACACGTGGAAAATGTAAGCGTTTTGAAAAAAAAATCTGTACATATAGAAATATATAAATTAAAAATTGTTTTTATTCTATACCCAAAACAAATGTTCATGTGAAATTTGAGGTTTGAAATAACGTGTCCAACTTGGCCCCCTCTCCCCTACATGTGGACGCGTCAGAACTGCAACTGTGCATGCAAGACGGAGCGTGTGTCCATCTGATCTCTGCGATCAAAGATATCGTACTGATCTAGACGACTACTTGATTACGCGATGTAAATTCTGAACTAGTTCCAACTCCGCCTTCTTCCCGCTGGCCTTCTTTCCCACACATGATTGCCGATGAGTCCCACTCAGTTTCAGAATGATTCCGAGACGGTTAGTTAACATGCATTCAGTCATGATCACGGTGGTCATGATGCATGAACAAATCAAATCAAACTGCCATGGGCCATGGCCAAGGAAATAAATGACATCAAGACTCAGATTCATGGGTGCCTACCTGGGGGGGGGGGGGGGGGGGGGGCTTAGGGCTTGCCATCCTCAATATTTAAAAACTAAATTGAACAGATTAATTTTAATACAGTTTTTTTTAAATATGCTGCCTGTTTTTATCTCGAAAGAAGTATTATAAACTACAGTTCATCTTAAGAAATTATTACCGCTTATTTTACAGGTTTTAAAGAGTTCAGCACATAAATTACGTTTTTAAAGTGTTTAATTTAATTTTTCCTGCTGGGAGGTTGGGGCAACCCCCTCCCAACACGTAGGGTTGCCCGTTGTTGATATCACAAGTTATAGGGTGGAGGGGCGAGGGGGATGGTCAAGGAACCGAATTCGATTTGGGGCATGCCCTAGGGGAGCCCTTTGGGGAGCCCTAACTAACGCATGCTATTCCGAATCGTTTTCCATTATCTCCGTAATAAAATTTCCAAAATCATATCACTTATCAGCAACTCACAGAAGCAGTGCGCTTGTTGAACTGTAACCCCGGGCATTTAGCTGATTTTACCCAACGACGTATAACGTTTTACTTTCTAGAGGTTTTTGGTATATCTAAAGTTTTCTAAGAGATTAAGATTACACAGTCTCCGAATAAAATGATCTTCACCATTGGAACTCTGTCATGCTAGATTGCTGAGCTATAGATTGCTGATCCAAGGAAATGGTTTAGGCTAATCGTTTATTTTTTAATCACTAACGAATAATAAATCTTTGTCCTTGTCATAGCACCCAAAGTAAACAAATAATTAAGTCACCTGGTAGTACAACTACCATGAATTACCATGAGATCTGAAACGTGTATAGATAATATTTTCACCAATATGTCAAATGCCACTGCCGTGTCACTTGATGCTGGTTTGTCTGACCATTGTGTTCAGCTGTTGAGAGTAAAGGCATGTGCATCGACTGATAGCAGTCAGGAATTTGTATACAAAAGATCATTCAGTGATGAACAAGTAAATACTTTCAAGTTGTTGATGAGTGGTGCCAACTGGGACAGCATTTATGTCGAAGAAGGTGTTAATAATATGTTTAATGAGTTCATGAGGATTTTTAATCAGTATTTTGATGAAGCGTTTCCAAAGAGAAGAGTTAGAATAAAAAGACAAAATAAAAAAGTTAATTCGTGGTTCACTAAAGAATTAAAACAGATGTCTGAAGAAGTAAAGAGGTTGTACGTAATTTCAAAAAGAAATTTGGTGCACAAGGCACGATATTTAAAGCTGAAGAAAGATTACACATTGGCCATTAAAAATAGTAAACGTAATATGAACATAACATGTATAAATACGGCAAAAAAACAAGTCAAAGGCTGCGTGGAATTTAATAAAGAATAATATGAATGATTCAAGTTTGTGCAGCTCAAGAAGTGGGGATATTAAGCTGGTTCATGAGGGGAGGCACATCAGAGTTGGGTAAGTTACTTGTAAAAAGGAACTAGTTACTCTGTAAGTTACCTGATCTCAAAAGGAACTAAGTTACTTGGTAAGTTACTTGATTTGAAAAGTAACTGAGTTACTTTTAAGTTACTTTAAAGTTACTTTTCGGATTTTTTTTCGAAAAAAAACAAACGTGATTGAACTCCGCCGAGGGTTTAACTTGTTCGTCTAATAGGCGAGCAAAGCAATTTTATTATTTGTATTTACTCACAGTCATCGTGCTCACAGTCAAAAAAATAAATTTAAATTGCACTCGCGGTAACTGGTAAATTTATTGCATGCACCTCGTTCTCTTCACTTCTTTAAATGGTCCATCCATGTGGCAATCGCTTTGATTTGTGAAAGACTGCATCTGATTGGGTATAGGTACATTTTATGTAAAAACGACCCTTATTGGCTAGTAATGAATGACGTCATACTTGTTTTCACTTTGGATTGGTATGATTCTCGGAAAAACTTGCAGCGCATCTGCAAGCATCCCCCAGCCCAACTACCTGCTAATGACTTGTGGAAGGAAATAGATCAATGGGAAGGAAGGACACTCATTTCATTTCCTGTGATTTGTTGTCTGGGTTTATGATTTTCTCTCAAGAGGTAGATAGGGAGTTTGTAGACTGTGAAAATATTATATTTTTGTCAAATTATTTCACCTAAAAGTAACTTTTAAAGTAACGAAAATTAAGTTACAAGTTCCTGTAAAATTGTAACTTAGTTACTCACAAAGTTACTGAGGATGAAAAGTAACTAGTTACCCCAAAAGTTACCTTAAAAGTAACTAGTTACCAGTAACTAGTTACTTTCGTTAAGTTACTACCCAACTCTGAGGCACATTAACTCAGCTAAAGAAGTTGCTAATGTATTTAATGACTATTTTAAAAATGCGGCAGATATTGTTTTGAAGAAGAGCAAGGAGTCGAACCAAGGAATTAGCAACAGTTGTGGTAGTTACATCCAAAATATAAGCAGTACCTGTAGCGGTAACAATTTTTCCTTGTTTCCTGTTAGTATGAAGGATGTCTATGATGTAATAGATAAAGTAACGCATAAAAAATCCGCAGGATTTGATGAAATTCCTTGTCATATTGTTAAGTATGTTGCAGGGTACGTGGCAGAGCCTTTAGTTTTCATTATAAATGAATCATTCTCGTCAGGTGTGTTTCCTGAGAATTTGAAAAAAGCAGTAATTAGTCCTTTATTCAAAAAAGGTAAAAAAGACGCGGTAGAAAACTACAGACCGATAGCCTTATTATCAGTATTTTCTAAAATTTTTGAGAAGGCATTTTATAACAAGTTAATACTATTTTTAGAGAAATTTGACCTGCTATCAGATTGTCAACATGGATTTCGTAAAGGAAGATCTACTACTACTGCCATAAACAATTTGGTTAATAAAATATATAATGCATTGGATAATAAAAGTCCAGCCGTTGGAATATTTTACGATTTTTCGAAAGCCTTCGATATGGTTAATCATGACAAATTAATGAATAAGTTAAAACACTTTGGTATTGTGGGAGTCGCCAGCAGTTGGATTAAATCTTATTTAACGGAAAGAAAACAGGTGATAAAACTAGTGACTTCTTCAGGTGTTAATTTTTCTGATGAAACTACTGTTAATATAGGTGTTCCGCAAGGTTCGACAATTGCTCCTCTAATATTCATTTTATTTACTGGCGATTTGACACATTGTATTCAAAAAGGAAATTTAACATTATTTGCTGACGATACTTCTCACTTCTTGAGCAATGATCTTGATGATAGGTGCATGGAAGTACAGCAATTGGCTAGTTGGGTTGTTAACAACGACTTGTGTTTGAATGAATCTAAGACTGTTATGCTTCAATTTTCTCAAAGTACTAATAACAGTAATTTGTCCAGTCCATTAATTTACTTAAATGGGAGAAGTATATTGGTACAAAATTCAACAAAGTATTTGGGCATTACATTAGATAGTAAATTAAATTGGAAAGAACACATTTTTAATGTAGGTAATAAAGTGTCTTCCGGTTGCTTTTTGATCAAAAGAATAATGCAAATTTGTAATTTTGAGGCAGCTAAGTCCGTTTACTATTCCTATATTCATTCATTTATTTCTTATGGAATTGTGTTGTGGGGTCATTCCACACACACAAAAAGACTTTTTATTTTACAGAAGAGAGCTGTTCGGTTTCTGGCCAGTGCTAGTTACGATCCGTGTACTGCTGGTGTTTACTTCAAAGATTCATGTAGACCACTTTTTATAAGTTTTAAAATTCTCACTCTTCCTTGCATTTATATTTATAATACTATTATGTTCGTGATAGAAAATAAGCATTTAACAATTGATAACAAGGAGGTACATAATCACAATACCAGGTTAAATTATAATTTAAGTGTCAGTCTTTTCAATAAATTGAATTCATCATTAAAATCTAAAATTGACTATGAGAGATTGTATATTTTTAAATCATCACTGAAAGAATTTTTAATTATTAATTGTTTTTATTCAATTGACGAGTTTCTCAACGCAAAATGTTTATAGTTATTATGATTTCTTGTACAAGCCTGAATTTAATTTGTTTGCTTTACCTAATTGTTATGTAATTGACGTGTCCAATATCATTTGTATATGATCAAATAGGGATTAATAAAACTTGAAACTTGAAACTTGAAACTAAAATCGGTATTTGAACGAAACGGATTGCCTGCTCCTTGACAATCAATCCGCTTGTTATCAATTAAATCAGAGATGACAAGTTATTAGACGTCATCGGATGATGACATAAAATCTTTCTCAGTCAATCCTGGTAGTCAATCCTGGCTTGATAATATCCCGATAGAGTTGAAATATTCATTAAAAAGTTGTGTCCAGGCGAAATAAGACACGACTTGTTTAAGAAAATACGTTTAGCCTCGCACTGTTACGCAACGTCACGGGTGATGGACGAATGATTCTGATGATGAAGAAGAAGATCCGGTCGTAGCCTTAGAAAACTATCCTATTCCTAGAATTTGCTCCTCGACTGAGGGAAACCACGACAAATTCTGATTGAAAGTGACGGAAGCTTCCAGAATACATCAAATAGCGTTACTTACAGCTCGAGCTAACATTCTGTATAATATCAGGAACTTGGTTGGGGTAGGTATGTGGAACCTGGCCTATTGGTTTAACCATTGACGTACTGAGCGGTCAATGGTTTAACATTGAGTAAACAAAATAACGAATATTTCCGTGATGAGTGGTAGTTATCCAGGACCGAGGCACGGTGTCCGGTGAGGGTGACATCAACATCAGTGAACGATGTCAACAACAAACAACTTATTACACAAGCCAACTCATCCAGAACGTCATATTTATTCAGGCTAAGTGATATTATTATCTAGTTTATGTTATGCTTATTTAAAAGTCCGTGAAGTTCTTTTATATGGAATGTCGTTTTTATTTAGACAGACTGACTTACTTTTTACCGTTATATAATCTTTTTGGCGCATGACAAATATATTTTTGACAACATAAGATACAAAGATATTTTCTGTAAAAGAAGATAAAAGAAAGAAGAAGCCATGCAATTTTATATTATACCTATAGTCATTCTCTAAATCTCTAAAATATTCTCTAAAATATAAACCGTGAATGTAGGTACATTTACTCGTATTAGGTACATGGCGGAATTCAAAGATAATTTATATTTTCCATTCAAGTTTTTTTACCACTTTTATGCGTTGAAAAAGTTTCATTTTAAAAGTTCAAAGAGCTAAAAAGTTTTTGTTCGGTATGAAGTATACTGGAACAATCGACTGTGATGTTCTAAAACTCTAGAAAATAAAAATTTCAATTTATGTTTAAATATTTTGTTAAATTAAATTGACCAAGGCGTGCATTTTTAAAGCTCTATTATTAACATTACAATAGCATGCAATATGATATAAATACAAGTATTTTCAGAGTATAAATGGTTTGAATGTAATAATAAAATAAAACAAATGAAATATTAATCTTTTGTTTGGGAATCAGAAACGAGCATCAAGGTAAAAGGTGTAGAAACTAGTAATTATTTTTAAATATTTGTTCCTTACGCCACAAACAAGTTGTTTGTGCACTGTTAGTTGTGCACAAAAATTTATCAAAATTTGGAAAAGTGTTTTTTACCTCAGAAGGGACGATAGTATTTGAAGTATCAACTAAAAATTTAGAGCAGAATAGAACCTGTTAATATGTAAGGCTCGACCTAATGTCAAAGACCGATTGCCACCGATGACCTACTGGAATACCCAGCATTTTTTAACTCCAAAGTCTACAAAAATTAAAGATAACTTTAAATCTAAATTTTAAATTTAAATCTTTAAATCTTTAAAGATAACAGTTAAAGATAACTTTTAAAAATGTCATCCTTTCGGCATTACCGGATCAAACCAATGTCACAACACAATAAAACCTTTATTAAAACATATTTTTAAATGTGTAATTACCCATGTTTTGTCGTATTTCGGCAGCAAATCCTCGTTCTGAAGTGAACTTGAATGTGTCAAGGTAGGCGCACAACTAAACTACTAACCCATTAACTGAGGAATATAGCGGCATAGCTGTATTGCCTAGAGCTACCTACACTACGAGACTGAGCACATGTAGTAAGAAATCATAGCAGGTTAAAAAGCGACCTAGGTCAACGAACATACTTGTTAACCCTACGACCCCAACTACTGTCATTTCTGACATTATTTTGCAAAATATTACTGAATTGGCATTGAACTTGGTATTGATGGTAAACTGGTTTTATATGTTGGATGGGTATTAAATTATGGAGATAGAATTAATAGATAGATTTAATTAATTTCGTCATTAATATCTAGGAATTTCCATTCGTTGCTATAATATTGACATATAATTTAAAATGTTTGTTCTAATTTAACGAATGGAGCCAGGACCTCGTCATAACATCAAGTTATAATAAACACCCCTGGACACAATATGAATAAATTAATCATTGTTAAGAATATGATATACTGTGTGTATTAAAACAATTATTGATAAGACCATCAAGACCATTTTGAGATGAAGGGAAATAGTTTTAATTTTTGACAATTGAAATTATAATGTAGACTTTCAAAAAAATTCAAGGCACGGACCTCGGTTTCTTTTTGTTTTTCTTCTGCTAACCGATAAAAGCGATCCCGATACACAGGTCGCACCGTTACACCGATCGATCTGAAATTTTGCACACATGCGAAGAAAACCTTTTCTGTATGCTGACCCAATTTTTTTTGAAATCCGATCATTGGTTCATTGGTAAAATAAATATCTGATAGGTTGAAAAATGAAAATGGTATTCGAGAAATCTGATCAAACTCATATTTTGCATGGTTATTGTCTGGGGGGAGGCCTCCCAATAAAATGCGGGTCCGGGGCGCACCGAGGCCTTCGGGCGCACAGCCCCGGAAATTTGTTGAATTTCAGGCATGCATATGGTACATTTCTACGCAATTTTTTAAGCATATTTTTATCTGGACATATAAATGTATAAGAACATAGATCAGTGGGGCGATTTCCCCCCATCTCCACCCCCTTCTACGCGCCTGTCAACCTCTGGACTTCCGGAGTGCAGGTCCAGAGTATTAATGACTGAGCCATCTTGCTTGGTTGGTCAAGCAAGCAAACCTCTACCTCAGTCAACCCCCCCCCCCCCCCCCCCTCCCAGCGGGCCACGACCACATTCTTCCCACGTTCCATCCTCAGTCCTTACCCTATCTCATAATCATCTTCTCAGTCATCTCCTGCCATCAGAATATTGGACAATAACAGTGCGACGTTAAACACAATTATATACTAATAATGAAAAGTAGAAGGAGAAAAGAACGAGACCGTGAAAAATACTAATCAATAAACATAAAAAGTGAATCCCATTTTATCTTAATTCAATAAGTATTTGGCTGGGTAGTGAGGTCCTTGAGGCTTTTACACCGATTGTTATCAATATTTGTTACAAAATTGTACCTACATGGTGTTTATTGTTCATAATCTAATTCTAAATTATGCGAATTAGATGCTCTAACTGAAACAGTTTATGATCTTTTGTTCGTTCTACAACTAGTGCGTGAAAAATTTACAAAAATATCGCAATGAACATCTGGTAGATAAAAGTAAAGTAATAAAACATTCCAATCTATGTAATTACTTTTATTGAACAGTTCTTACGACGCGTACGAAACCTAATTTTATAATAATTATCTTTAAAAGATCTGGGTTAAAATCGGTCTAAAATCACTTCGAAGACATAGGCTCACTGCCCAGCCAACCGTTTTAAAAGAGTAATGAAGATTTGCTACATTGATAAAATGGCAATTCGGCTTGTTACAGCAAGCAGCATAAAGTACCTACGAGAGTAGAGTACCATTTATCACCCGCCAAGGATGTGGAATTTCATCTTAACAGCGAGTTGCAGAATCAACGACTCCAAACATTATTAGACCATGTATCCTCACTTTGATCCAACACTGGTCCTCAAACCAGTGTTGAATTCAGACTTTCTTGTGCGGGGGGGGGGGGGGGGGGGGGGCTATCGAAATTCCCGAGGTAAAACTCATGTCTATAGACTAGAAGACAATTGGGGGTGATCATTTTTTCCTCAAGATCACTCAAATTATGCGATTTGGTTACATTTGACAAATCAAATGCCATGTGTTTTAAAATGAAAAATCACACTCTTTGTTTCAATATCGAATGGAATTACCACTAAGTATGCATATAAATTGCTTTGCTAAATGCAGGTTATTGCACGAAGTCAATCAATTCCTCTTCAATTGTACCTACTACAAGAGTTTTTACACATCTCAAAAATTAAGATGTTATTATAATTACTTGTTCCTACAAGGTAAATCATCTACCTAACTGCTCAAAAATATTTAAAATACATAGGTATATAATTTTCTAAACCAATGGTTAACATTATTGATATTTATTATTTTGTATGAAGAAAATATGGCCCGGGGGGCGATGGACCAGTTGCGGGGGGGGGGGGGGGGGGGGGCTTCGCCTCCCTGCAGGTATGCGCCTGAATTCAATACCAAACGTAGTTCGTAAAATAAGAAATTATTAAATTATTATAAAATGAACGCATTTTCAATGTACTACACAACAACTTATTGTGAACACCAAATACGTTGAATACAATTACTAGCTTCTTTCTTGAATATTTGGTACTATTTTTGATTAACTAAACTGAAAATCTATCATAATACCTGAATATCGCTTCTTTTCATTATATGCAAAAAATTACATTTCTACCTACAGGAAAAGAACTAATTTTGAAAAATTAGTTTAAGTTGCAATCTTGCAGTGATTATTATGAGCTTTCAGAATATACTCTCGGTTTTTAGAAAATATCGCCACAAAGTCTTGAAAAACGCAATTGAAATATCGATTTGTATGGACCATGGTATGGACGAACGATCGATAGATACAAGTTAAGTTTCAATATAAAACTTCGTTTATCTCAGTTTCATCCGAATGTGACTTATAGCGTTCTTTCCCTGTACCCTTCATTTTCATTGTGATAATGATGATAAACCATCATAAACACTAAACACTGGACTACTGTTCTTGAATACAGTGATGATTCAGACATTTTCAGAAGAGGGGGCAATCAAAATTGTAGGGGGGGCATAACAAATATACATATAAAACAGAATGTAAATAAGGACTCCTTTAATCTGACAAGGAAAAATGGTTCAATCTGGCCCCGGCAAATCAATATGAATGTGAGCCCTAAAGTTATGGGAATGCAAAACAATTCACCTACCTTCAGCGTTTGGTATATTAATGTGTTTAGGGTTGCCATAAGCCATGACTCGAAAACGAGGACATCAGATCTAGAGAAGGAAATTGTACATAATATGCTATCCTAAAACGATATCCTGGGGAAAACACTTTGCTCACGACACCAATGGGGGTTCTGGGGGAGGGCCCCCCAGCAGCACGCGGGTCCGGGCCGCACAGGCCCGAGAAAAATTTGGATTTAAAAAAATAATTTGAGCTATTTCTATGCGTTTTGGAATAATAATGTTCAGAGATTTTGATTACGTAAATCTGGTATTTCCACAATTATGGACATTTTTCTAACAGCATCTAGAAGTGAATTATCACTAAATTACGAAAATTTTGAATTTCAAAAATGAATTCAAGTCATTTCTGTGCGTTTTGAACTATAAAATTCGGAGAAAATAATTAATTTTAATTCATTACTAATTAATAAATGGAATTTTTTATACAAATATTTAACAAAAAATTAAAAAACCCGGACATTTCCTCAAATTCCTAAAAAGCCGCCCGGACAAAAAAAGGACACCCAAAAAAGAGGACATGTCCGGGTAAAACCGGACGAATGGCAACCCTCAAGCGACATGAGTAGGTATAGTCCAACATTCTCATAACATTCTATCCTTAGTTTATATGAATATAATTTGATGATAGATTTGATAAGTTTTCGACAGACACATCTATAGAGTATCTAGAGTATATTTCCTGATCATATTTTCACAATTTACAAAAGTTTTAATTTATTTAATTTTAATTTTATTTAAATTTTATTATTTATTTATTTTTATTATAATCCTATATCCTTCCAAGGGGGAGCACTTATGACTTCAAGGGGGGGCTTTGCCCCCCCTTGGGTATGCCTGGAATCATCACTGCGTTGAATTTATTTGAATAAGTTTGGTATAGATTTGGGTTTGAGCTTTTCAAATAAAAGGTGGGAAATTCTGACCAATGGCATCCGATTCCGCTTACAACGCCGTTAGGGTGTAACTAAGCAGCACCATCCAGACCTTCCATCTGAATTCACACTTTGCCAACCTAAACTCTCCAAATAAAATCCGCTAACTTGAATGTGCCACCTAGTTCTAGCTGATTTTCATTTTGTAGTGTTGGTGCTAGCGTAGTACATCATTTTCGTTGCCATCTTCACCACCATAATCATTGTACAGAAGATTTGAACAAACTGTAGTGTCTGGAATCTGGAGACGGGAGCATGGATTCAACAAATGTGAATGTCAGTTATTCAGTGAATGCAGGGAATTTAAAAATATTAACATGGAATATTAATGGTATTAGATCATTTGCAAAACGTACTTTAAAAGAGAAGTTAGACTCTTTAGATGCTGACATAATTTGCTTACAAGAAACAAAGGTTACCCGTAAGTAGGTAGTACCTACCTACCTAGGTACCTACCTACCTACCTCCCTACCTACCTAGTAAAGTAGTAGGTAGGTAACCTAGTATTTGCGATTTCATTATTCGACCTACAATTATCGCAAATAATTTTAAATTATATGTTCGTAGGTGATATGATAGATGAAGAAACAGCGTTGGTGGATGGATATACAGCATTTTTCTCTTTCTCCCGCAAAAGAAGCGGTTATTCCGGTAAGAACAAAGAAGCAACATAACCTCTATATTTGTATTTGTATTTGTATTTATTATTAGCTGTAATCAGCTGAAGTTTCACATACACAGTACTACATGTTATAACAACTAATACAAAGTCACAATTAACAATAAACATTTATACCCTACACCTTCGACCTGCATGACAAAATATACCTACTCTTTCAATTTAAATTTAAAACTACCCACATTATTTACACTTCTTATTTCAATATCTAACTTATTATACTCTTTCACTCCAGCAATGAAAATTGATTTGTCCGTTTTAACTTTATTTGTGTTCTTCACTTTCATTTTACCATCCATCACATTTCTCGTTCCATACGTTTCATTTTCAATCAGAAAAGATTCCAATTGCAACTTTAAGTAATTCGGGAGTAGCCCATTCTTTATCTTATAAATAAAAATTAAAACTAAATACAAAATTCCTTCTTTGACTGATAACCAATCTAAAATATTAAGCATTGCTTTAATTGGCATCACCTTAGGAACTCTTAAAATAGCTCTCATGGCATTATTTTGCAAAATCTGTAGCTGTTGTACATCCTTGTTATATGCTAGGAATAAGATTGAACCAATAAAATCGAAATGCGGCTTGACAATCGTGTTAAATATAGCACATCTAGTATGTCATTGATAAGTTTGTGCCTATTCTTTTCATATATCCAATTTTCTTTGCAATTTTCTTCCTTATATATTTTACATGACTGTTAAAATTCAGACCTGCATCAATCACTATGCCCAAATACTTGAATTCATTGACATATTCCAGTATTTCTTCATTTATTTTAATATTATTTTGCTGACACATCTGTACCTTTTTAAGTCGTACACCTCCCAACTGCATGCACTTAGACTTGCTTATATTGAGCTTTAATTTATTCACTCTTAACCAACTATCTACATTAACCAAGTACACCAAGTAACTATCTACATTAACCAACCATTGACATCTTCCTAGCATGTTCCTAGTACCTACCTACCTACCTGTCACCAACCTGTTACATTTTAGGTTTGTTCGTTCGCCAAACACTTTCTGACACTAACGTAAGTTACACCAGTTAACCAGTGGTTAATTTTGGGGTGGACGCGTCCCCTCCAGTGTCGGACTGGGGAAAATTTCTTACCGGGCAACAGATTAGAAACCGGCCCACGGTAAGAAAGCGGCCCATTTTCAGAATGAACTTTTTTTGGCAAAACTATGCTACAAGCCAGCGACAGGCGCGTAGGAACTTTATTTTGAGTTGGGGTTAAAATTATCGGTGATCAATGAATGTGAGGAAAAGATAGTGCGCTGCCACAAGGGGGAACAAGGTAGCCCCGCAGGGCATTTTTGAATTTTTGATATAAAATAAGGGGCTGTGCATAAAGGACGTCACGCTAAAAATTGGAAATTTGACACCCCCCCCTCCCCCCTGTTACGCTGTGTCACACTTTTCGAGACCCCCCCCCCCCCCTAAAAGGACGTCACAAATCTGTATCTAACCCCCCTTAAATAGAATATTTTTTACTGTAAAATGTACCATAAAAAACACTCCGTGTAAAAAAACAGCCAAGTCTCTTCAACTAAAAATAAATATGAAATCTAAAAAATTCTGCACTGAAAAGTAGTGATATCAAAAAATGGGCCAAGTCAAAACTTTATTTGAAAATCAAAAAATACTTGGCGCATCGTATACTAAATAAATTGTTGAGAAGTATAGACCAGATAGAAAATATACATCAAATATACATAATACATATAGTATACCTATAATGCCCTAAAAAAACGATGCGCCAAGTATTTTTTGATTTTCAAATAAAGTTTTGACTTGGCCCATTTTTTGATATCACTACTTTTCAGTGCAGAATTTTTTAGATTTCATATTTATTTTTAGTTGAAGAGACTTGGCTGTTTTTTTACACGGAGTGTTTTTTATGGGGATATCACTCCTTTTTTAGTTTTTTCTTAGAACTTGTGACGTCATATCGATTGAACAATTACTAAACCCTTAAAAAAAAGTCGCCATTGACAATTTGGTTAACTAATGAAAATCTGCGTATGGTACTATATAATTGCTTTAAATGATCTTTCATGAAGAAAAGCAAAGGTTTCATTCCTATCAGTCAACCTAGTTCCGAGATATGGCAACACTCGGTTTTCAAAATGGCTGCTGAACTTACTGCACTGCCACATAGAATGTATATCTATAATGATCTATAATGATGTATAATGATACATAATGATCTTAAAATGATCTATGTGTATCATTTTACGCTTTCTGAATATGTATTTATTATATAGGAGGGGATTATAATAATTTTTAAATTTGAATGACGTAATTTCCGGTCTCATAAATAGGAAAATTCTTGTTCGACTCTTCCTATTCCATAGAGATGACCTTCCGAATCGTTTGGCGGTAGTTTCATACCGATCAGTCAACCGATTTTCAAGATATGACGTTACTTCCGGTTTCAAAATGGCTGCTGAAATCACTGACCCTTGAATTATAATTTAAACATGATAAAATTTTATTATAAGCCGTCTCAAATAGTATATTTATTGTATCAAAGAATGTATATCTGTAGAATGTATATCTATAATGATCTATAATGATGTATAATGATACATAATGATCTTAAAATGATCTATGTGTATCATTTTAAGCTTTCTGAATATGTATTTATTATATAGGAGGGGATTATAATAATTTTTAAATTTGAATGACGTAATTTCCGGTCTCATAAATAGGAAAATTCTTGTTCGACTCTTCCTATTCCATAGAGATGACCTTCCGAATCGTTTGGCGGTAGTTTCATACCGATCAGTCAACCGATTTTCAAGATATGACGTTACTTCCGGTTTCAAAATGGCTGCTGAAATCACTGACCCTTGAATTATAATTTAAACATGATAAAATTTTATTATAAGCCGTCTCAAATAGTATATTTATTGTATCAAAATGTAAATTTGTAAGATTTTTAAAATGTGTGACGTCATTTCCGGTTTCGGTATGGGAAACTGCAAATATTATTAATGATAATACATAAAGTTGACCGTCTAAATTGTTTAGCGCTGGTTTCGTTCAAATCTGTTAAGCCGTTATTGAGATATGATGTCACTTCCGGGTTCAAAATGGCGGCTTCCGGTTGGTTTTATAATAAGTCAAATGAGATATCAAAAGTACATACGTTACATAAATAACAAAATAATAGGATCAAATTTGTTGCCGAAATGCCAATCGATGTATTTCAAATTTCATGACGTCATTTCCGGTTTCTTTAACATAATGTTTAGTCTTTTGCTACTTATCATGCATATAGATGACCGTCTGAATCGTTTGGCGCAATTTTCGTTCCAATCGGTCCAGCCGTTGACGAGATATGACGTCACTTCCGGTTTCAAAATGGCGGCACAAAAAATTCATGGGGTGAAGGTTAAATCAGACGCCAAAAGTGCACACGTGGTAAAAATGTGGGATCAATCGGTTCAGCCGTTTAGGCTGTGGCCTGTTTACCGGATTTGAATTCCAGGAGACTACTACTACTACTGAGATTATTATTATTATTATTATGAAAACCGCCCTAAAACACTGTTTTCACGGCCCTCTAGCGCGCAAAGGGCGTAACCTATTGTTCCCAAATTTGGTATATGTTGTAGGGTGGGCCATAGCTCGAAATTAAGATATATCGCAACAATGTGAGATTTTCCAATTTTAAGATCCAGTAGGCCGAAAATGCCACTTTGATGCTTACAGTAAAAGTGGGTTTGCTCCAGCCTTTTTAAATGAGTGTGTGCGCGCGCCGTACGACTTGGCTGGCGTGGAGCGACCGCTCCACTAGATTCATATCTTCATGTTTGAAACCTGATTCCCGACTGGTTCTCCATAACAAAACTACGTATGCAAGATCCATAAAAGTACATACTTTTTGGAATTGAGCAAAAAGTTTGAGTTTTTATAAGCTTAGATGCATTTTTAAGAATATGCTCAAGAAAATGCTCGTGCTCGAGAATATTCTCGAGAATATTCTCGAGAATATTCTCAAAAAGAATATGCTCGAGCATTTTACATCACTAATCCTGTGGAAACTTTAGACAAATGTGATCTAATCTGAAACTACTTGTTTTTAGAAACCCAATTGGCCCCGCAGGGCATTTTTTGAGTCTTTAATACAAAATAATGGACTTTAAAGCTATGTTGCATCCATTTCAAAGAAATTTAAAACGTGTGATATATTTTATAAATACAACTGTTCGTTATAATATGATTGCATTGTTCTCGTACAGCTATCATAATGTAAGTCCATTTCAGCTAAAAGAGGGAGATCGTGTTCATCCTACAATGGCCGTTCTGCCTTAGGCCAGAACATTTTTACAATAAATAATTAATACCGCTTTCTGCTGAAGAAACATGAATTGCACCTCAGAGCTGGCTAGACCATTGCCGTGACTGTGAGATGATGGGAACATGGGTGTGAGGTTGGGGAGGCAAGGGACATGCCCCTCCCCCACCCCCCCCAAAGATGTTAAAAAGAAAATGTACCTACCAGATTTGCATTTATTTAATACAATTAATATAATATCTTTGAAGAAAGTATATTATGTTACTTTTCGTCGGACTTATGTTATAGATAACTACCATTTAATATTCTAATGTTCAATGACGAACGAAAATCTTGATCGCTTTTAGTTCATTATCCGATTCTCCAAATAGGATTTATTAGATTTTGACTCATTATCGGAAATAGAATATTGGTACCTACTATAAGGATTACTAATAAAGGTATTCATTTTAGGTACCCCAAAAATACAATTTGTGTAACGCGTTGATAAGCGAACACGGATACGTGCAACACCTCGAACCATAATCAATAATATACGTAAAACAATTGAAATCTAGAAGCACGATCCATTAAATTATATTAAAAAAATGAATTTGCTTCTCATTGCAAGTAACACTACACTCATGTGTATTTATTGGAATATTTAGGTATTATGGATTAATACAAAATAAAAATACATAGATTCAATCCACAAAATAGACCATTATCTAAGTGCTAATATGACTGAGCAAACCTAATTTAAGAAATATTATCCAAACAGACCGTTCCGTTTAATAGAGCTTGCCTAACACATTGCTTACCTAACATAAACCTAACTCGTTGGATCTATAAGAAAAATATCGACTGAATAAATAAAATATTTTATAAAATTAATTTCAATTAACAACTAACCAAACTGTTTCTACAATCAAGCAGACTTGCCGGTCTACAAATAATTAGCTCAACCTTTAAAAGGATTTAAAGTAAGACTGCATGTTAAAACTCTTATAATAACCTATACCTACATTAATTACATCTTCTTCAAGAAAATAATATAAAACCTAAGTATAACCTAGCAGGTATTGCTATAACTATATATCATACCGTAAAACGTATTCTAACAATAAAATAGATAGGCAGCTGCTTGCTTCCGAGCTGTTTTGAATGGGGCGCATCGAGCGGCCGCAACGGACTCCTCGAACCTACAATGCTATTTATATGGGAAAACATGATTTTTTTTTTTTTTATGGACGGATCTTTCTCAAAAACTATACAGGTCTAAGTTAGTATGAGATGAAGGTGTGTGCAAAATTTCAGATCGATACGTTGACCGGTGCGACGTGGGTTGAACCAGCAAAAAAACAAACAAACAAACAAACAAACAAACACACACACAGAGAAAGTGCCGCAAGAGTCAAGTGGAGACGCTCGCTCCGCTCGCTCCGCTCGCTTAATATTGCTCAATGATACCTAGTAGCCAATCACTTTCGATTGTTATTCAATGAAAAATCATCACTGTATCCAAAAGATATACGAAATTTCGTAAATATAAAAATGTCCCCTTGCAGAAAAACGTATTTTTCTTCCACTATTTGTATATCTAGATATCTACTATTTGTGCACATGACAAGTTGACTATTCATTTAGATTTTAATAAAAACACACGGGTCAGGAGGCAACTAACTAGTCTTCTATTAACACATAACATTAAAACAACGATATTTGAACCAACAAGAATAGACCCATCCCACAATTCATCATCGACACTAGACAACATAGCCACAAATATAAAAAATGAAAAGTTCAATACAAAAGTAATAAACAACAACCTCTCAGATCACTTTGCACAACAAATGTTGCACAACAACTTTGCTCGTTGATAAGCGAGCACGGATACGTGCAAAACCTCGAACCATAATTCCTTAAAAGCCGGCAATAATATACCTAAAACAACTGAAATCTAGAAGCACGATCCACTAAATTATATAAAAAAATAGCTGAATTTGCTTCTCATTGCAAGTTATTGCAACAGTTATTGCAAGTCATTGCAACATGATAAACACTCATGTGTATTTATTTCAGTATTTAGGTACGTAGGTATTATGGAATTATTATAAATAAAAAATACAGAGATTCAAACCACAAAATAGGCTATTATCTAAGTGCTAATATGAGCAAACATAATTTAAGAAACATTATCCAAACAGTTACTTGCCGTTCCGTATAAAAGAGCTTATTTCTTCTAGCACATTGCTTACCTAACACAAACCTAACACATTGTATCTGATACAAATGAAATAAATATTTCATAAACATAATTTCAATTATCAACCAACCAATCTATTTCTACACTCAAGCAGACATTTCATCGGTCTACAAATAATTTGCTCAGCCTTTGAAAAGATTGGAAGCAAGACTGCATGTTAAAACTCTCATAAACAATAAATACCCATACCTATTAACTACTTATGCAAAAATAATAAAATAAACCCTAAGTATAACCTCGCATGTATTGCTTTAACTATTATCTAACCGCAAAGAAATAATTGTTACGTATTCAAACAATAATAGATAGACAGCTGCTTGCTTCCGAGTTGTTTTGAATGGAGCGCATCGGGCGGCCGCAACGGACTCCTTGAACCTACAATGCCATATATATGGGAAAACGCGATTTTTTTTATTTGTGAACGGATCTTTCTCAAAAACTATACAGGTCTAAGTTAGTATGAGATGAAGGTGTGTGCAAAATTTCAGATCGATACGTTGACCGGTGCGGCCTGGGTTGAACCAGCAAAAAAAACAAAAACAAACAAACAAACAAACAAACAAACACACACACAGAGAAAGTGCCGTAAGAGTCAAGTGGAGACGCTCGCTCCGCTCGCTTAACAACATAGCCACAAATATAAAAAATGAAAAGTTCAATACAAAAGTAATAAACAACAACCTCTCAGATCACTTTGCACAACAAATAACTTTATCAATGGATCCAATAGAAATAAATCAAAAAACATTTATGCGTCGAAAATTTGACGACAAAAGCATCACTGCCTTTAAAAAGAAACCTTAATGAAATTAACTGGGATGATGTCTACAACGCCAAAACACCGGATGATAAATACAATACTTTCGAGCAACTCTTTAAGACTACCTTTAACAATAGCTTTCCAGAAAGAAAAATAAAAATAAATACCAATCAGAAAAGGTTATCCTGGTTAACTACAGGAATTAGGATATCCAGCAAAAATCTGAAGTCACTGTACAAAATAAATAGACACTTCAATACCCCAAAAACTAATCTTCAATACAAATTATTCAAGAAAATGTATAAAAAAGTGATAACAGCAGCAAAGAATAGAGACATTCAAAATAAAATAAATTCCTGTGAAACGAGCACAAAATCAAAAAAAATATGGGAAGTAATCAACGAAGAAACAAACAATAACAAAACTAAAAAAGATGCAAATATAAAAATAGAAAGAGGAAATAAAATTATTAGCGATCACAATGTAATTGCAAATGCCTTCAATGAAGAATACGCATGCGTAGCTAAAACACTAACAAAAAACATGCACACGAGTAAAAATGCATACCAACAATATTTGAATCCAAACAAATTCTCACAAAAAACGATATTTCTAAGGGAAACTAATGCGCAGGAAATAATAATGCAAACAAAGAAGTTAAAAAATAAGCACTCTTTCGGCATTGATCAAATACCAACATCCCTAATAAAAAAATGCATAAAGTCCATCATTACTCCCCTTATAGACATATTCAACTCCTTTATAAACAGTGGCATCTTTCCCAACAAACTTAAAATATCAAAAATTATCCCACTTCACAAGAAAGGGAGGAAAGATAACATCAGAAATTATAGACCAATATCCCTGCTCCCAGCCATATCAAAAATTCTGGAAAAAATTTTACACTTTAGACTCACCTCATTCCTTGAACAAGAAAATATACTGTCTAACAAACAGAATGGTTTCCGACAAAAAAGGGAACATCCGACACCATAAGCAATTTCATTGAAAATGCAATACACGGAATAGAGAATAGAGAACTTATCTTAGGAATATTCTGTGACCTATCGAAGGCGTTCGACTGCATTGATCACAGAATATTACTAGAGAAACTAAAACACTATGAAATCAGAGGAAAAGCAGAAGAGCTCATTAGGTCATACCTGTCAAACAGAGTTCAACACGTGGAAATCACGACTTTTGACGCAAGGAACAGGGAAAAGAAGTTCCTCTCAGAGCCCGAAGCGATAACCGCCGGCGTACCCCAAGGGTCGATTCTAGGGCCGCTCCTTTTCAATGCATTTATAAACGATTTGCCAGATGTAATAAATAACGCAGAGCTGTTTGCTGACGACACAAGTATTATTATTAAGGGCATAAATCGAGACACACTATTATCAAACGCAGAAGCAACAATCGCCAAGGCCACTACTTGGTTCAGCGACAATAAACTAATACTAAATTCCAGTAAAACACATTTTATCCATTTTAATAGCTCAAATAAAACACGAAACATTTTAATAGGAAACATAAAAAACAAATCGACAATACAGAAATATCACAAGTAGAAGAAACTAGATTTTTAGGATTATTAATAGACAATAAATTAAACTGGAAGGCTCACTGTGATCATCTAGAAAACAAGCTAAGTTCCTCCTGCTTTGCACTAAAAATAATTAAACAAACCACGAACATAAAAACTGCAAAAATTGCTTACTATGCAAATTTTGAGTCGCACATATGCTATGGACTACAATTTTGGGGTAGTTCATGCAATACAAAACATATATTCAAAATGCAGAAGAGAGCGGTAAGAATAATATTGGGACTTAGAAATAAAGACAAAAATTCATTTGTTTAACCACACTGCAAACCGCATTTCATAAAACATAAAATACTTATTCTCTATAGTATTTACATTTTTGAATCATCAGTAGCCATTAAGAAAAACCTTCTTAATGATGTCGTGGACGTTTTCGGAACCCTCACCACTGGACTGCCACCTTGACGCGGTGGTGGGGCTTAAGGGACCGGCTCGCATAGCGAGTTGGTCCCAACCAAGTGCAGTCCAGGGTCGGCCTAATCCCATGCCCTCCCTTGAATCCCCACCGATGGCTGCCACCTTAGCGCGGTGGTGGGGTTTGCGTTGGCCAATGATCCATTGCAGCTACGCCGGCGAGCATATGCTCATGTGTAAGGGTTACCCATGCCGGACAGATCAGTGGTGAGGTCCAGACAAAGAGCAGCCAGGGTTGGCCTAACCATGTCCTCCCTTGAATTTGCGATCCCCTCCCTCCCCTCGGGCCGGCCTTCCCCCTCGAGATGGTGATCCCCCTGAAATCGGGTTCCGCCGGCCCGAATCCTCACACCCCCCGGTCCGTCCCCATTCCGGCCTAGCCTCCCCACCAGTGTTGGACCCCCCCGGATCGGGCCCGTTAGGTCGACCCCTCCCCATGTCCACCACTTATATCAACAAAGTTAAATGCATAAATGCAAAAATTAATGTGCGCAATATAACCTCGTCGTTGAAGCGCCGTTAAACCACAATAATCTAATCGTTTTCGGAACCATCTTGTAATGACATGGCAGTGGTGACGGTTTGTTCCGTTGGAGGTGCTGGTGGCCCTGATAAGGGCCGTTCGCGACGTTTCGAAGGATGTACTTCCTTCATCTTCACCTTCATCTTCAGTCAACCGCCAGAAGATGAAGGAAGTACATCCTTCGAACGTCGCGAACGGCCCTTATCAGGGCCACCAGCACCTCCAACGGAACAAACCGTCACCACTGCCATGTCAACCTTCTTAATCTAACTCAGAACAAGGACATACACACTCACAACACTAGACAAAGAGAAAATGTGCATGCAACAAATCATAGGATGAAACTAACACAAAAAAACTCAAATTATGAAAAGTTAAAATTGTACAATAAATTACCTGTAGTCATAAAGAATGAAGAAAACTTAATTATATTCAAACATAGACTTAAGACTTATCTTGGAACTATATAAAGCATATTATTCCCTTAAAGAATATCTAGACGATTAACTTCAAACATTGTTCCAAAGACAATATTTTTCTAGATTGCTATTTATCTCCCATCTATGCATGTTCATTCTAAATCTATTTTTAAGAGAGTGAATTAATAATTATTCCTTGCAGTATTCTGTGATAAGGATATAAAAATTAGATATCTAGAAAATTAGATACCTAAATATTCCTAATATTAAGTTCGTCCGTATCAACTGTTAGTGTTATGCATTGTATTACTAATTAATTACCATTTAATAACAATAGTAGTAGTAGTAGTAGTAGTAGTTGTAGTAAATAGAATATAGAAGAGTGCATGTATAATGTGATTCATCACTTATACATTTCCATATACCCTAAACATGAGAGCTTGCTACTCAAGGGTCATTGTTTTATGTACCTATACCTATGTAAAATAATTGGAAATAAAACTGAAACTGAAACTGAAACTACGTTAGGATTGCGGGAAGGAGGAAGTCGTGGCCTCTTAGTGAGAAACCTCCCCATCATTTGCCTCTCTACTTTGGTAACCCCTGGGCAAGAACGACAGCCGCGGGACTCGTATCCGGGCGTCCCGAGTGCTCAGGCGTTTTATATATTATTTAAACGTGTTTGTGTAAACCTGTTCCACGATGCAGTCTCGATTCGGTCACATCCACATCGTCATCTCGTCGAAAATGTATCTTATCAAATCAGATGAGATCTTCAGTGGCTGAACGGAATTGAACCAAATCCCAGCTGTGCGATTTAGTCTTGAATTCAGAAGAGCTCAGATTCATTTCTCTCGACTAGGTTAATATCTGGATATGTTAAGTACCTATAGGAAGGATGTTTACACCGGGAGGTGCCAAAAGAAATCACCCAGTTTCAGAGGTCACTACATCAAAACTATAAAAGATAAAGGACTGAAACTTTCACATGTTACAGAACAAATATGAACATTTAATATGTGCAATTTCCAGAAATATTCGAGAAATGCGAAAAAAGTTACATGAATTTGAATAAGTTGGATCAAACCCTCCATCCCCACATGCTCGAATCGCGTTTATCTCTGTGGTTTCGTCTGGATAATCAGGTTTGAAAAAGGATTTAGAATTGTGCAAGCAATTTATGTGACCCGAGTGTATACGTACTAAGGTTCTTCTCCTCCCCCCCTCCCCCTGGGCATTTTTTATCGGATCCAGACACAGATAGGGTAGTTTATACTAAGTTATCGATGTGCTCTCTACAGTAATTATTCAAAAAGATGTGCAGTAACTATTTATATGTTATTGTAAACTTCCCTTTGGATGAAAATTATAGCATCTGAAATGCGTAAAAACGGTAAACCCAACACCAATTTTGAAAAAAAAGTCCTTACGGGACAATTCTGGCAGGCTTGATCTTGGATCTTGAGCGTCAAAAACGCGTAAAATCGGTGCAAAAGCGGTGCTTTCCAAGGGACTTGTCCCCCTCCCCCCCCCCCCCTCCCTCCCTGTAACTCCAACAATGTATGGTTACGAATTTTCCTTAATAAATGCCCTGCCCCACACCCTTTTCACAAAACCATTCATGTTAACATCATAAGAATTAGGAAGTAAATGGTCTAAAAACTACACACAAAAAAACAAGAAGAAAAACTTAAAATATGCCCAAATATGATATCAAAATTAAAAATCCCTAAAAAGTCTATATTACTAAAATTTGCATTTAGTTATTATTATAGGTACCTTTGCATAAAATATTATAGAAAAGTATCGAGATACGGGTAAAAGATACACAAATAGTATCTGTAGTACTAGATACTTCCTGCACCACTACCGCTCCAAATCATCCTCATAGCACAGATCTGCTGATTAGGTCATGAGGGTGATTAGGACAGCTACGCGACCTAGCTCAAAGCTTCGCATCATCTCCAATCATCATAAAAGAATTAGATGCACCTTACAGTTACTTTAAGATGTACTATCATGAGATGACATGACATGACGGCATCTGCCACGGTCCGGGGTCGAGCCCAGAGTCGCCTCAGTTGTTTGAGAACTAAGAAGAAAATCTCAATCTTTTTTTGATTGCCTATCTTTCTCTGGTTATCAGAGATGGATTCTGCATGAACTGAGTGAACAACAAATCCTGACAACTACTGTAGGGGAGATGGGTGCCATTAGGACATGGGGTACACGTGGAAAATGTAAGCGTTTTGAAAAAAAAATCTGTACATATAGAAATATATAAATTAAAAATTGTTTTTATTCTATACCCAAAACAAATGTTCATGTGAAATTTGAGGTTTGAAATAACGTGTCCAACTTGGCCCCCTCTCCCCTACATGTGGACGCGTCAGAACTGCAACTGTGCATGCAAGACGGAGCGTGTGTCCATCTGATCTCTGCGATCAAAGATATCGTACTGATCTAGACGACTACTTGATTACGCGATGTAAATTCTGAACTAGTTCCAACTCCGCCTTCTTCCCGCTGGCCTTCTTTCCCACACATGATTGCCGATGAGTCCCACTCAGTTTCAGAATGATTCCGAGACGGTTAGTTAACATGCATTCAGTCATGATCACGGTGGTCATGATGCATGAACAAATCAAATCAAACTGCCATGGGCCATGGCCAAGGAAATAAATGACATCAAGACTCAGATTCATGGGTGCCTACCTGGGGGGGGGGGGGGGGGGGGGGCTTAGGGCTTGCCATCCTCAATATTTAAAAACTAAATTGAACAGATTAATTTTAATACAGTTTTTTTTAAATATGCTGCCTGTTTTTATCTCGAAAGAAGTATTATAAACTACAGTTCATCTTAAGAAATTATTACCGCTTATTTTACAGGTTTTAAAGAGTTCAGCACATAAATTACGTTTTTAAAGTGTTTAATTTAATTTTTCCTGCTGGGAGGTTGGGGCAACCCCCTCCCAACACGTAGGGTTGCCCGTTGTTGATATCACAAGTTATAGGGTGGAGGGGCGAGGGGGATGGTCAAGGAACCGAATTCGATTTGGGGCATGCCCTAGGGGAGCCCTTTGGGGAGCCCTAACTAACGCATGCTATTCCGAATCGTTTTCCATTATCTCCGTAATAAAATTTCCAAAATCATATCACTTATCAGCAACTCACAGAAGCAGTGCGCTTGTTGAACTGTAACCCCGGGCATTTAGCTGATTTTACCCAACGACGTATAACGTTTTACTTTCTAGAGGTTTTTGGTATATCTAAAGTTTTCTAAGAGATTAAGATTACACAGTCTCCGAATAAAATGATCTTCACCATTGGAACTCTGTCATGCTAGATTGCTGAGCTATAGATTGCTGATCCAAGGAAATGGTTTAGGCTAATCGTTTATTTTTTAATCACTAACGAATAATAAATCTTTGTCCTTGTCATAGCACCCAAAGTAAACAAATAATTAAGTCACCTGGTAGTACAACTACCATGAATTACCATGAGATCTGAAACGTGTATAGATAATATTTTCACCAATATGTCAAATGCCACTGCCGTGTCACTTGATGCTGGTTTGTCTGACCATTGTGTTCAGCTGTTGAGAGTAAAGGCATGTGCATCGACTGATAGCAGTCAGGAATTTGTATACAAAAGATCATTCAGTGATGAACAAGTAAATACTTTCAAGTTGTTGATGAGTGGTGCCAACTGGGACAGCATTTATGTCGAAGAAGGTGTTAATAATATGTTTAATGAGTTCATGAGGATTTTTAATCAGTATTTTGATGAAGCGTTTCCAAAGAGAAGAGTTAGAATAAAAAGACAAAATAAAAAAGTTAATTCGTGGTTCACTAAAGAATTAAAACAGATGTCTGAAGAAGTAAAGAGGTTGTACGTAATTTCAAAAAGAAATTTGGTGCACAAGGCACGATATTTAAAGCTGAAGAAAGATTACACATTGGCCATTAAAAATAGTAAACGTAATATGAACATAACATGTATAAATACGGCAAAAAAACAAGTCAAAGGCTGCGTGGAATTTAATAAAGAATAATATGAATGATTCAAGTTTGTGCAGCTCAAGAAGTGGGGATATTAAGCTGGTTCATGAGGGGAGGCACATCAGAGTTGGGTAAGTTACTTGTAAAAAGGAACTAGTTACTCTGTAAGTTACCTGATCTCAAAAGGAACTAAGTTACTTGGTAAGTTACTTGATTTGAAAAGTAACTGAGTTACTTTTAAGTTACTTTAAAGTTACTTTTCGGATTTTTTTTCGAAAAAAAACAAACGTGATTGAACTCCGCCGAGGGTTTAACTTGTTCGTCTAATAGGCGAGCAAAGCAATTTTATTATTTGTATTTACTCACAGTCATCGTGCTCACAGTCAAAAAAATAAATTTAAATTGCACTCGCGGTAACTGGTAAATTTATTGCATGCACCTCGTTCTCTTCACTTCTTTAAATGGTCCATCCATGTGGCAATCGCTTTGATTTGTGAAAGACTGCATCTGATTGGGTATAGGTACATTTTATGTAAAAACGACCCTTATTGGCTAGTAATGAATGACGTCATACTTGTTTTCACTTTGGATTGGTATGATTCTCGGAAAAACTTGCAGCGCATCTGCAAGCATCCCCCAGCCCAACTACCTGCTAATGACTTGTGGAAGGAAATAGATCAATGGGAAGGAAGGACACTCATTTCATTTCCTGTGATTTGTTGTCTGGGTTTATGATTTTCTCTCAAGAGGTAGATAGGGAGTTTGTAGACTGTGAAAATATTATATTTTTGTCAAATTATTTCACCTAAAAGTAACTTTTAAAGTAACGAAAATTAAGTTACAAGTTCCTGTAAAATTGTAACTTAGTTACTCACAAAGTTACTGAGGATGAAAAGTAACTAGTTACCCCAAAAGTTACCTTAAAAGTAACTAGTTACCAGTAACTAGTTACTTTCGTTAAGTTACTACCCAACTCTGAGGCACATTAACTCAGCTAAAGAAGTTGCTAATGTATTTAATGACTATTTTAAAAATGCGGCAGATATTGTTTTGAAGAAGAGCAAGGAGTCGAACCAAGGAATTAGCAACAGTTGTGGTAGTTACATCCAAAATATAAGCAGTACCTGTAGCGGTAACAATTTTTCCTTGTTTCCTGTTAGTATGAAGGATGTCTATGATGTAATAGATAAAGTAACGCATAAAAAATCCGCAGGATTTGATGAAATTCCTTGTCATATTGTTAAGTATGTTGCAGGGTACGTGGCAGAGCCTTTAGTTTTCATTATAAATGAATCATTCTCGTCAGGTGTGTTTCCTGAGAATTTGAAAAAAGCAGTAATTAGTCCTTTATTCAAAAAAGGTAAAAAAGACGCGGTAGAAAACTACAGACCGATAGCCTTATTATCAGTATTTTCTAAAATTTTTGAGAAGGCATTTTATAACAAGTTAATACTATTTTTAGAGAAATTTGACCTGCTATCAGATTGTCAACATGGATTTCGTAAAGGAAGATCTACTACTACTGCCATAAACAATTTGGTTAATAAAATATATAATGCATTGGATAATAAAAGTCCAGCCGTTGGAATATTTTACGATTTTTCGAAAGCCTTCGATATGGTTAATCATGACAAATTAATGAATAAGTTAAAACACTTTGGTATTGTGGGAGTCGCCAGCAGTTGGATTAAATCTTATTTAACGGAAAGAAAACAGGTGATAAAACTAGTGACTTCTTCAGGTGTTAATTTTTCTGATGAAACTACTGTTAATATAGGTGTTCCGCAAGGTTCGACAATTGCTCCTCTAATATTCATTTTATTTACTGGCGATTTGACACATTGTATTCAAAAAGGAAATTTAACATTATTTGCTGACGATACTTCTCACTTCTTGAGCAATGATCTTGATGATAGGTGCATGGAAGTACAGCAATTGGCTAGTTGGGTTGTTAACAACGACTTGTGTTTGAATGAATCTAAGACTGTTATGCTTCAATTTTCTCAAAGTACTAATAACAGTAATTTGTCCAGTCCATTAATTTACTTAAATGGGAGAAGTATATTGGTACAAAATTCAACAAAGTATTTGGGCATTACATTAGATAGTAAATTAAATTGGAAAGAACACATTTTTAATGTAGGTAATAAAGTGTCTTCCGGTTGCTTTTTGATCAAAAGAATAATGCAAATTTGTAATTTTGAGGCAGCTAAGTCCGTTTACTATTCCTATATTCATTCATTTATTTCTTATGGAATTGTGTTGTGGGGTCATTCCACACACACAAAAAGACTTTTTATTTTACAGAAGAGAGCTGTTCGGTTTCTGGCCAGTGCTAGTTACGATCCGTGTACTGCTGGTGTTTACTTCAAAGATTCATGTAGACCACTTTTTATAAGTTTTAAAATTCTCACTCTTCCTTGCATTTATATTTATAATACTATTATGTTCGTGATAGAAAATAAGCATTTAACAATTGATAACAAGGAGGTACATAATCACAATACCAGGTTAAATTATAATTTAAGTGTCAGTCTTTTCAATAAATTGAATTCATCATTAAAATCTAAAATTGACTATGAGAGATTGTATATTTTTAAATCATCACTGAAAGAATTTTTAATTATTAATTGTTTTTATTCAATTGACGAGTTTCTCAACGCAAAATGTTTATAGTTATTATGATTTCTTGTACAAGCCTGAATTTAATTTGTTTGCTTTACCTAATTGTTATGTAATTGACGTGTCCAATATCATTTGTATATGATCAAATAGGGATTAATAAAACTTGAAACTTGAAACTTGAAACTAAAATCGGTATTTGAACGAAACGGATTGCCTGCTCCTTGACAATCAATCCGCTTGTTATCAATTAAATCAGAGATGACAAGTTATTAGACGTCATCGGATGATGACATAAAATCTTTCTCAGTCAATCCTGGTAGTCAATCCTGGCTTGATAATATCCCGATAGAGTTGAAATATTCATTAAAAAGTTGTGTCCAGGCGAAATAAGACACGACTTGTTTAAGAAAATACGTTTAGCCTCGCACTGTTACGCAACGTCACGGGTGATGGACGAATGATTCTGATGATGAAGAAGAAGATCCGGTCGTAGCCTTAGAAAACTATCCTATTCCTAGAATTTGCTCCTCGACTGAGGGAAACCACGACAAATTCTGATTGAAAGTGACGGAAGCTTCCAGAATACATCAAATAGCGTTACTTACAGCTCGAGCTAACATTCTGTATAATATCAGGAACTTGGTTGGGGTAGGTATGTGGAACCTGGCCTATTGGTTTAACCATTGACGTACTGAGCGGTCAATGGTTTAACATTGAGTAAACAAAATAACGAATATTTCCGTGATGAGTGGTAGTTATCCAGGACCGAGGCACGGTGTCCGGTGAGGGTGACATCAACATCAGTGAACGATGTCAACAACAAACAACTTATTACACAAGCCAACTCATCCAGAACGTCATATTTATTCAGGCTAAGTGATATTATTATCTAGTTTATGTTATGCTTATTTAAAAGTCCGTGAAGTTCTTTTATATGGAATGTCGTTTTTATTTAGACAGACTGACTTACTTTTTACCGTTATATAATCTTTTTGGCGCATGACAAATATATTTTTGACAACATAAGATACAAAGATATTTTCTGTAAAAGAAGATAAAAGAAAGAAGAAGCCATGCAATTTTATATTATACCTATAGTCATTCTCTAAATCTCTAAAATATTCTCTAAAATATAAACCGTGAATGTAGGTACATTTACTCGTATTAGGTACATGGCGGAATTCAAAGATAATTTATATTTTCCATTCAAGTTTTTTTACCACTTTTATGCGTTGAAAAAGTTTCATTTTAAAAGTTCAAAGAGCTAAAAAGTTTTTGTTCGGTATGAAGTATACTGGAACAATCGACTGTGATGTTCTAAAACTCTAGAAAATAAAAATTTCAATTTATGTTTAAATATTTTGTTAAATTAAATTGACCAAGGCGTGCATTTTTAAAGCTCTATTATTAACATTACAATAGCATGCAATATGATATAAATACAAGTATTTTCAGAGTATAAATGGTTTGAATGTAATAATAAAATAAAACAAATGAAATATTAATCTTTTGTTTGGGAATCAGAAACGAGCATCAAGGTAAAAGGTGTAGAAACTAGTAATTATTTTTAAATATTTGTTCCTTACGCCACAAACAAGTTGTTTGTGCACTGTTAGTTGTGCACAAAAATTTATCAAAATTTGGAAAAGTGTTTTTTACCTCAGAAGGGACGATAGTATTTGAAGTATCAACTAAAAATTTAGAGCAGAATAGAACCTGTTAATATGTAAGGCTCGACCTAATGTCAAAGACCGATTGCCACCGATGACCTACTGGAATACCCAGCATTTTTTAACTCCAAAGTCTACAAAAATTAAAGATAACTTTAAATCTAAATTTTAAATTTAAATCTTTAAATCTTTAAAGATAACAGTTAAAGATAACTTTTAAAAATGTCATCCTTTCGGCATTACCGGATCAAACCAATGTCACAACACAATAAAACCTTTATTAAAACATATTTTTAAATGTGTAATTACCCATGTTTTGTCGTATTTCGGCAGCAAATCCTCGTTCTGAAGTGAACTTGAATGTGTCAAGGTAGGCGCACAACTAAACTACTAACCCATTAACTGAGGAATATAGCGGCATAGCTGTATTGCCTAGAGCTACCTACACTACGAGACTGAGCACATGTAGTAAGAAATCATAGCAGGTTAAAAAGCGACCTAGGTCAACGAACATACTTGTTAACCCTACGACCCCAACTACTGTCATTTCTGACATTATTTTGCAAAATATTACTGAATTGGCATTGAACTTGGTATTGATGGTAAACTGGTTTTATATGTTGGATGGGTATTAAATTATGGAGATAGAATTAATAGATAGATTTAATTAATTTCGTCATTAATATCTAGGAATTTCCATTCGTTGCTATAATATTGACATATAATTTAAAATGTTTGTTCTAATTTAACGAATGGAGCCAGGACCTCGTCATAACATCAAGTTATAATAAACACCCCTGGACACAATATGAATAAATTAATCATTGTTAAGAATATGATATACTGTGTGTATTAAAACAATTATTGATAAGACCATCAAGACCATTTTGAGATGAAGGGAAATAGTTTTAATTTTTGACAATTGAAATTATAATGTAGACTTTCAAAAAAATTCAAGGCACGGACCTCGGTTTCTTTTTGTTTTTCTTCTGCTAACCGATAAAAGCGATCCCGATACACAGGTCGCACCGTTACACCGATCGATCTGAAATTTTGCACACATGCGAAGAAAACCTTTTCTGTATGCTGACCCAATTTTTTTTGAAATCCGATCATTGGTTCATTGGTAAAATAAATATCTGATAGGTTGAAAAATGAAAATGGTATTCGAGAAATCTGATCAAACTCATATTTTGCATGGTTATTGTCTGGGGGGAGGCCTCCCAATAAAATGCGGGTCCGGGGCGCACCGAGGCCTTCGGGCGCACAGCCCCGGAAATTTGTTGAATTTCAGGCATGCATATGGTACATTTCTACGCAATTTTTTAAGCATATTTTTATCTGGACATATAAATGTATAAGAACATAGATCAGTGGGGCGATTTCCCCCCATCTCCACCCCCTTCTACGCGCCTGTCAACCTCTGGACTTCCGGAGTGCAGGTCCAGAGTATTAATGACTGAGCCATCTTGCTTGGTTGGTCAAGCAAGCAAACCTCTACCTCAGTCAACCCCCCCCCCCCCCCCCCCTCCCAGCGGGCCACGACCACATTCTTCCCACGTTCCATCCTCAGTCCTTACCCTATCTCATAATCATCTTCTCAGTCATCTCCTGCCATCAGAATATTGGACAATAACAGTGCGACGTTAAACACAATTATATACTAATAATGAAAAGTAGAAGGAGAAAAGAACGAGACCGTGAAAAATACTAATCAATAAACATAAAAAGTGAATCCCATTTTATCTTAATTCAATAAGTATTTGGCTGGGTAGTGAGGTCCTTGAGGCTTTTACACCGATTGTTATCAATATTTGTTACAAAATTGTACCTACATGGTGTTTATTGTTCATAATCTAATTCTAAATTATGCGAATTAGATGCTCTAACTGAAACAGTTTATGATCTTTTGTTCGTTCTACAACTAGTGCGTGAAAAATTTACAAAAATATCGCAATGAACATCTGGTAGATAAAAGTAAAGTAATAAAACATTCCAATCTATGTAATTACTTTTATTGAACAGTTCTTACGACGCGTACGAAACCTAATTTTATAATAATTATCTTTAAAAGATCTGGGTTAAAATCGGTCTAAAATCACTTCGAAGACATAGGCTCACTGCCCAGCCAACCGTTTTAAAAGAGTAATGAAGATTTGCTACATTGATAAAATGGCAATTCGGCTTGTTACAGCAAGCAGCATAAAGTACCTACGAGAGTAGAGTACCATTTATCACCCGCCAAGGATGTGGAATTTCATCTTAACAGCGAGTTGCAGAATCAACGACTCCAAACATTATTAGACCATGTATCCTCACTTTGATCCAACACTGGTCCTCAAACCAGTGTTGAATTCAGACTTTCTTGTGCGGGGGGGGGGGGGGGGGGGGGGCTATCGAAATTCCCGAGGTAAAACTCATGTCTATAGACTAGAAGACAATTGGGGGTGATCATTTTTTCCTCAAGATCACTCAAATTATGCGATTTGGTTACATTTGACAAATCAAATGCCATGTGTTTTAAAATGAAAAATCACACTCTTTGTTTCAATATCGAATGGAATTACCACTAAGTATGCATATAAATTGCTTTGCTAAATGCAGGTTATTGCACGAAGTCAATCAATTCCTCTTCAATTGTACCTACTACAAGAGTTTTTACACATCTCAAAAATTAAGATGTTATTATAATTACTTGTTCCTACAAGGTAAATCATCTACCTAACTGCTCAAAAATATTTAAAATACATAGGTATATAATTTTCTAAACCAATGGTTAACATTATTGATATTTATTATTTTGTATGAAGAAAATATGGCCCGGGGGGCGATGGACCAGTTGCGGGGGGGGGGGGGGGGGGGGGCTTCGCCTCCCTGCAGGTATGCGCCTGAATTCAATACCAAACGTAGTTCGTAAAATAAGAAATTATTAAATTATTATAAAATGAACGCATTTTCAATGTACTACACAACAACTTATTGTGAACACCAAATACGTTGAATACAATTACTAGCTTCTTTCTTGAATATTTGGTACTATTTTTGATTAACTAAACTGAAAATCTATCATAATACCTGAATATCGCTTCTTTTCATTATATGCAAAAAATTACATTTCTACCTACAGGAAAAGAACTAATTTTGAAAAATTAGTTTAAGTTGCAATCTTGCAGTGATTATTATGAGCTTTCAGAATATACTCTCGGTTTTTAGAAAATATCGCCACAAAGTCTTGAAAAACGCAATTGAAATATCGATTTGTATGGACCATGGTATGGACGAACGATCGATAGATACAAGTTAAGTTTCAATATAAAACTTCGTTTATCTCAGTTTCATCCGAATGTGACTTATAGCGTTCTTTCCCTGTACCCTTCATTTTCATTGTGATAATGATGATAAACCATCATAAACACTAAACACTGGACTACTGTTCTTGAATACAGTGATGATTCAGACATTTTCAGAAGAGGGGGCAATCAAAATTGTAGGGGGGGCATAACAAATATACATATAAAACAGAATGTAAATAAGGACTCCTTTAATCTGACAAGGAAAAATGGTTCAATCTGGCCCCGGCAAATCAATATGAATGTGAGCCCTAAAGTTATGGGAATGCAAAACAATTCACCTACCTTCAGCGTTTGGTATATTAATGTGTTTAGGGTTGCCATAAGCCATGACTCGAAAACGAGGACATCAGATCTAGAGAAGGAAATTGTACATAATATGCTATCCTAAAACGATATCCTGGGGAAAACACTTTGCTCACGACACCAATGGGGGTTCTGGGGGAGGGCCCCCCAGCAGCACGCGGGTCCGGGCCGCACAGGCCCGAGAAAAATTTGGATTTAAAAAAATAATTTGAGCTATTTCTATGCGTTTTGGAATAATAATGTTCAGAGATTTTGATTACGTAAATCTGGTATTTCCACAATTATGGACATTTTTCTAACAGCATCTAGAAGTGAATTATCACTAAATTACGAAAATTTTGAATTTCAAAAATGAATTCAAGTCATTTCTGTGCGTTTTGAACTATAAAATTCGGAGAAAATAATTAATTTTAATTCATTACTAATTAATAAATGGAATTTTTTATACAAATATTTAACAAAAAATTAAAAAACCCGGACATTTCCTCAAATTCCTAAAAAGCCGCCCGGACAAAAAAAGGACACCCAAAAAAGAGGACATGTCCGGGTAAAACCGGACGAATGGCAACCCTCAAGCGACATGAGTAGGTATAGTCCAACATTCTCATAACATTCTATCCTTAGTTTATATGAATATAATTTGATGATAGATTTGATAAGTTTTCGACAGACACATCTATAGAGTATCTAGAGTATATTTCCTGATCATATTTTCACAATTTACAAAAGTTTTAATTTATTTAATTTTAATTTTATTTAAATTTTATTATTTATTTATTTTTATTATAATCCTATATCCTTCCAAGGGGGAGCACTTATGACTTCAAGGGGGGGCTTTGCCCCCCCTTGGGTATGCCTGGAATCATCACTGCGTTGAATTTATTTGAATAAGTTTGGTATAGATTTGGGTTTGAGCTTTTCAAATAAAAGGTGGGAAATTCTGACCAATGGCATCCGATTCCGCTTACAACGCCGTTAGGGTGTAACTAAGCAGCACCATCCAGACCTTCCATCTGAATTCACACTTTGCCAACCTAAACTCTCCAAATAAAATCCGCTAACTTGAATGTGCCACCTAGTTCTAGCTGATTTTCATTTTGTAGTGTTGGTGCTAGCGTAGTACATCATTTTCGTTGCCATCTTCACCACCATAATCATTGTACAGAAGATTTGAACAAACTGTAGTGTCTGGAATCTGGAGACGGGAGCATGGATTCAACAAATGTGAATGTCAGTTATTCAGTGAATGCAGGGAATTTAAAAATATTAACATGGAATATTAATGGTATTAGATCATTTGCAAAACGTACTTTAAAAGAGAAGTTAGACTCTTTAGATGCTGACATAATTTGCTTACAAGAAACAAAGGTTACCCGTAAGTAGGTAGTACCTACCTACCTAGGTACCTACCTACCTACCTCCCTACCTACCTAGTAAAGTAGTAGGTAGGTAACCTAGTATTTGCGATTTCATTATTCGACCTACAATTATCGCAAATAATTTTAAATTATATGTTCGTAGGTGATATGATAGATGAAGAAACAGCGTTGGTGGATGGATATACAGCATTTTTCTCTTTCTCCCGCAAAAGAAGCGGTTATTCCGGTAAGAACAAAGAAGCAACATAACCTCTATATTTGTATTTGTATTTGTATTTATTATTAGCTGTAATCAGCTGAAGTTTCACATACACAGTACTACATGTTATAACAACTAATACAAAGTCACAATTAACAATAAACATTTATACCCTACACCTTCGACCTGCATGACAAAATATACCTACTCTTTCAATTTAAATTTAAAACTACCCACATTATTTACACTTCTTATTTCAATATCTAACTTATTATACTCTTTCACTCCAGCAATGAAAATTGATTTGTCCGTTTTAACTTTATTTGTGTTCTTCACTTTCATTTTACCATCCATCACATTTCTCGTTCCATACGTTTCATTTTCAATCAGAAAAGATTCCAATTGCAACTTTAAGTAATTCGGGAGTAGCCCATTCTTTATCTTATAAATAAAAATTAAAACTAAATACAAAATTCCTTCTTTGACTGATAACCAATCTAAAATATTAAGCATTGCTTTAATTGGCATCACCTTAGGAACTCTTAAAATAGCTCTCATGGCATTATTTTGCAAAATCTGTAGCTGTTGTACATCCTTGTTATATGCTAGGAATAAGATTGAACCAATAAAATCGAAATGCGGCTTGACAATCGTGTTAAATATAGCACATCTAGTATGTCATTGATAAGTTTGTGCCTATTCTTTTCATATATCCAATTTTCTTTGCAATTTTCTTCCTTATATATTTTACATGACTGTTAAAATTCAGACCTGCATCAATCACTATGCCCAAATACTTGAATTCATTGACATATTCCAGTATTTCTTCATTTATTTTAATATTATTTTGCTGACACATCTGTACCTTTTTAAGTCGTACACCTCCCAACTGCATGCACTTAGACTTGCTTATATTGAGCTTTAATTTATTCACTCTTAACCAACTATCTACATTAACCAAGTACACCAAGTAACTATCTACATTAACCAACCATTGACATCTTCCTAGCATGTTCCTAGTACCTACCTACCTACCTGTCACCAACCTGTTACATTTTAGGTTTGTTCGTTCGCCAAACACTTTCTGACACTAACGTAAGTTACACCAGTTAACCAGTGGTTAATTTTGGGGTGGACGCGTCCCCTCCAGTGTCGGACTGGGGAAAATTTCTTACCGGGCAACAGATTAGAAACCGGCCCACGGTAAGAAAGCGGCCCATTTTCAGAATGAACTTTTTTTGGCAAAACTATGCTACAAGCCAGCGACAGGCGCGTAGGAACTTTATTTTGAGTTGGGGTTAAAATTATCGGTGATCAATGAATGTGAGGAAAAGATAGTGCGCTGCCACAAGGGGGAACAAGGTAGCCCCGCAGGGCATTTTTGAATTTTTGATATAAAATAAGGGGCTGTGCATAAAGGACGTCACGCTAAAAATTGGAAATTTGACACCCCCCCCTCCCCCCTGTTACGCTGTGTCACACTTTTCGAGACCCCCCCCCCCCCCTAAAAGGACGTCACAAATCTGTATCTAACCCCCCTTAAATAGAATATTTTTTACTGTAAAATGTACCATAAAAAACACTCCGTGTAAAAAAACAGCCAAGTCTCTTCAACTAAAAATAAATATGAAATCTAAAAAATTCTGCACTGAAAAGTAGTGATATCAAAAAATGGGCCAAGTCAAAACTTTATTTGAAAATCAAAAAATACTTGGCGCATCGTATACTAAATAAATTGTTGAGAAGTATAGACCAGATAGAAAATATACATCAAATATACATAATACATATAGTATACCTATAATGCCCTAAAAAAACGATGCGCCAAGTATTTTTTGATTTTCAAATAAAGTTTTGACTTGGCCCATTTTTTGATATCACTACTTTTCAGTGCAGAATTTTTTAGATTTCATATTTATTTTTAGTTGAAGAGACTTGGCTGTTTTTTTACACGGAGTGTTTTTTATGGGGATATCACTCCTTTTTTAGTTTTTTCTTAGAACTTGTGACGTCATATCGATTGAACAATTACTAAACCCTTAAAAAAAAGTCGCCATTGACAATTTGGTTAACTAATGAAAATCTGCGTATGGTACTATATAATTGCTTTAAATGATCTTTCATGAAGAAAAGCAAAGGTTTCATTCCTATCAGTCAACCTAGTTCCGAGATATGGCAACACTCGGTTTTCAAAATGGCTGCTGAACTTACTGCACTGCCACATAGAATGTATATCTATAATGATCTATAATGATGTATAATGATACATAATGATCTTAAAATGATCTATGTGTATCATTTTACGCTTTCTGAATATGTATTTATTATATAGGAGGGGATTATAATAATTTTTAAATTTGAATGACGTAATTTCCGGTCTCATAAATAGGAAAATTCTTGTTCGACTCTTCCTATTCCATAGAGATGACCTTCCGAATCGTTTGGCGGTAGTTTCATACCGATCAGTCAACCGATTTTCAAGATATGACGTTACTTCCGGTTTCAAAATGGCTGCTGAAATCACTGACCCTTGAATTATAATTTAAACATGATAAAATTTTATTATAAGCCGTCTCAAATAGTATATTTATTGTATCAAAGAATGTATATCTGTAGAATGTATATCTATAATGATCTATAATGATGTATAATGATACATAATGATCTTAAAATGATCTATGTGTATCATTTTAAGCTTTCTGAATATGTATTTATTATATAGGAGGGGATTATAATAATTTTTAAATTTGAATGACGTAATTTCCGGTCTCATAAATAGGAAAATTCTTGTTCGACTCTTCCTATTCCATAGAGATGACCTTCCGAATCGTTTGGCGGTAGTTTCATACCGATCAGTCAACCGATTTTCAAGATATGACGTTACTTCCGGTTTCAAAATGGCTGCTGAAATCACTGACCCTTGAATTATAATTTAAACATGATAAAATTTTATTATAAGCCGTCTCAAATAGTATATTTATTGTATCAAAATGTAAATTTGTAAGATTTTTAAAATGTGTGACGTCATTTCCGGTTTCGGTATGGGAAACTGCAAATATTATTAATGATAATACATAAAGTTGACCGTCTAAATTGTTTAGCGCTGGTTTCGTTCAAATCTGTTAAGCCGTTATTGAGATATGATGTCACTTCCGGGTTCAAAATGGCGGCTTCCGGTTGGTTTTATAATAAGTCAAATGAGATATCAAAAGTACATACGTTACATAAATAACAAAATAATAGGATCAAATTTGTTGCCGAAATGCCAATCGATGTATTTCAAATTTCATGACGTCATTTCCGGTTTCTTTAACATAATGTTTAGTCTTTTGCTACTTATCATGCATATAGATGACCGTCTGAATCGTTTGGCGCAATTTTCGTTCCAATCGGTCCAGCCGTTGACGAGATATGACGTCACTTCCGGTTTCAAAATGGCGGCACAAAAAATTCATGGGGTGAAGGTTAAATCAGACGCCAAAAGTGCACACGTGGTAAAAATGTGGGATCAATCGGTTCAGCCGTTTAGGCTGTGGCCTGTTTACCGGATTTGAATTCCAGGAGACTACTACTACTACTGAGATTATTATTATTATTATTATGAAAACCGCCCTAAAACACTGTTTTCACGGCCCTCTAGCGCGCAAAGGGCGTAACCTATTGTTCCCAAATTTGGTATATGTTGTAGGGTGGGCCATAGCTCGAAATTAAGATATATCGCAACAATGTGAGATTTTCCAATTTTAAGATCCAGTAGGCCGAAAATGCCACTTTGATGCTTACAGTAAAAGTGGGTTTGCTCCAGCCTTTTTAAATGAGTGTGTGCGCGCGCCGTACGACTTGGCTGGCGTGGAGCGACCGCTCCACTAGATTCATATCTTCATGTTTGAAACCTGATTCCCGACTGGTTCTCCATAACAAAACTACGTATGCAAGATCCATAAAAGTACATACTTTTTGGAATTGAGCAAAAAGTTTGAGTTTTTATAAGCTTAGATGCATTTTTAAGAATATGCTCAAGAAAATGCTCGTGCTCGAGAATATTCTCGAGAATATTCTCGAGAATATTCTCAAAAAGAATATGCTCGAGCATTTTACATCACTAATCCTGTGGAAACTTTAGACAAATGTGATCTAATCTGAAACTACTTGTTTTTAGAAACCCAATTGGCCCCGCAGGGCATTTTTTGAGTCTTTAATACAAAATAATGGACTTTAAAGCTATGTTGCATCCATTTCAAAGAAATTTAAAACGTGTGATATGCAATATTCTTGGGAAAACGTTAGACAAAATGCAATATTATCTGCAAATTTTGTTATTTTATCAAATCCCCAAAGGCCCTGGCAGGGAACTTTTTGAATTTCTAGTAAAAGATAATGAATTATGAATCGATTTTTGCCTTTGAAGAAGGTGCAATAAGCAACAGCAATGATCAAAATCTGTATATGTTTTGGTATTAAATAGTTCGTATTATTATTAAATTGTATTCATTTGTGAATTTTCCTTCCGCCCACCAAAAAGTTTCTTCGATTTTGCTAGTCACTAGGAATTTTCTGGTCCTTCTACAGAGTCTGAATTAATCAAAATTTTTCTTCGAGCGCAGACAATCTTTCAGGAAGCAGAAGAAATCAAAACAAGTTGATAATTTTTTTAGAAAAATTCTGGTTAAGTGAAACAGCCAGTTGACAGCCGACAGAGCTGAAGGAGAGAGCATTTCTAAACCGCCAATGAAAACAGTCCATTGCAGTGCGGCTCGGCCCGAACTTGAAGAACCGTTTGAGCGGCCCAGACAGACGAGGTCCGATATCATATTATCACACCCCAGTATACAATACTCTAAGATAAGAACACCTTGCAATTGAGATGGTGTGCTTAATAGGATGTGATCTACGTGTAACATTGTAATTCTAGACTATGAGTTAAGTAGAGATACTTTATGGAAGTCGACACCGGCCCTTTTCTACAGGTCGATCGGCCCATTTCCAACACTGGTCCCCTCACTCTTTTTTCTGGGTGGACACCATCCATCCACTTACTTTTCATGGAAGTAAAAATTGTCTTAAAATTGTGTAGGTAGTTCTTGGGTAGTACAAATCGCGTAGAAACGCACCATATTTGTTCCTGAAATAGCGTTAGTTACAATTGGCCTTGTGCTGACGTCACAGATGGAACTGCGCACGCATATCACTGGCAGTTCGGACAAACTTTCAGCTGTCATGTTCAGTTTGTATGGCTTCGTACATGGTTTCACTATTTGAAACGAGTTGTTGAAACACTAAAATATTTAAAACTCAAATAAATATATGTGAAAAATTCATTCAACGGCAGTAGGTACATCTCGTTGAATTAGGTGAGGATGATGTGCCAGGAACACTTTATTTGTTCCTACGAAAACAATGGATGTGTACAATATCATACTATTTTTGATTAAATTATTCCCGAATGTTTTATATTAATAATAATAAAAAAGTTAAATAAAACGTTAGTGAATAGTTTAATCAAGATTAACATAATCCTAACTTAAGACTGTGATATAATAATTTACATCTATAGGTATAATGGATGGGTTATTAATAATTAATAGGGACAATGTGAACTAGCTTTTACCTAAAAGTGAACCCGAAAAAGACAAGTGGCTTGAGCCTGCTTCTTGATGAGGACATGATATCCCACACTTACTCAAATACTTATATTATAGGTAATTGTAATAATGTGTTATAATATTATAAGTTTATAACACAAAACCCGGCCATCAGCATACTCAAAATTCAACTATTTGCAGGGTAACAGATTTTAGTAAAATTTTTATTCCACATGCAGCCACCCACTTTTTACACTTGTCAGGTTGTCAACGGAGTTTAGGATAGTCAATAAAGAAACTCCTAGCACATTATTCTTTATAATTACATCTCGAATCACTCCTTACAAATTCCGTAACAGCAATGCTTTGTAGTTAGACCCAATTCCCGCTAGATCGCGACACCAGTCAAATCTAAACTAACGTTACTAAACTAACTAACTACTAACTAACTAACTAACTAAACTATCGTAACTAACGCTATTCAAAATTTTCCCGGGGCTGTGCCCCTTGAGCCCTCATTGTGTTGACTCTTGTGGCACTTTCTCTGTGTGTGTGTTTTTTTTTTTTTTGCTGGTTCAACCCAGGCCGCACCGGTCAACGTATCGATCTGAAATTTTGCACACACCTTCATCTCATACTAACTTAGACCTGTATAGTTTTTGAGAAAGATCCGTTCACAAATAAAAAAAAAGCGTTTTCCCATATAAATAGCATTGTAGGTTTGAGGAGTCCGTTGCGGCCGCCCGATGCGCTCCATTCAAAACAACTCGGAAGCAAGCGGCTGTCTATCTATTATTGTTTGAATACGTAACAATTATTTCTTTGCGGTTAGATAATAGTTAAAGCAATACATGCGAGGTTATACTTAGGGTTTATTTTATTATTTTTGAAGATGTAGTTAATAGGTATAGGTATTTATTGTTTATGAGAGTTTTAACATGCAGTCTTACTTCCAATCTTTTCAAAGGCTGAGCAAATTATTTGTAGACCGATGAAATGTCTGCTTGATTGTAGAAATAGATTGGTTGGTTGATAATTGAAATTATGTTTATGAATTTCATTTGTATCAGATACAATGTGTTAGGTTTGTGTTAGGTAAGCAATTTGCTAGAAGAAATAAGCTCTTTTATACGGAACGGCAAGTAACTGTTTGGATAATGTTTCTTAAATTATGTTTGCTCATATTAGCACTTAGATAATGGCCTATTTTGTGGTTTGAATCTCTGTATTTTTTATTTATAATAATTCCATAATACCTACGTACCTAAATACTGAAATAAATACACATGAGTGTGTATCATGTTGCAATGACTTGCAATAACTGTTGCAATAACTTGCAATGAGAAGCAAATTCAGCTATTTTTTATATAATTTAGTGGATCGTGCTTCTAGATTTCAGTTGTTTTAGGTATATTATTGCCGGCTTTTAAGGAATTATGGTTCGAGGTTTTGCACGTATCCGTGCTCGCTTATCAACGCGTTACACAGAGCGTTTTCCTAGTATTTGAGTATTAGGGGCTGTAGTCTCAGCAGTATTATCTGCTCATACCTACATATTATCTTTTGATTTAATACCAAAATGCAGGGTAAATGCAGGACGTCGACAGGCAGGACCAAGATGCTTGGCAGCAAAGAAGCGGGAGATGAGGACAGTCGTAAAAACCTCTCTAGGTATTATTATTTATTGAATACCAAAATCACAATGTTAAATGAAAGATATTACAAAAGATAGGTAGAATGGATTAGCAGATACGCACATTGTAAGTTTTAAGGGGCCATTCGAGGGGGGTTATGACTTTTTAATTTCAGGGCAAATATTGTACGTAGGTGTCAGATGAGACCGATATTTAGTGAAATCAACCCGTTTTGGAAAGTCAAAAAAATATCCGGGACGATCAAAACTGGTTCAAGACGATTCACAGGAAAGGTCTAAACTGAATAACCGTTCAACATAGCAAGCTGAAACTTGGCATGAATAATCATAATACATTATACCTATGAAGTACTAAAGTCCCTTTTCGGCATTTTTATTGCATTTTTTCTAAAATAAAGTCCGTAGGTACCGGATTTTTCATCTAGAAAACCCACATTTATTGGCGCCTGTGGCCAGGTTAGATATCAAGTTATTGACAAAAAGAAACTTAGTGCCCTCTTCGCCTATTCATAACGAAGACAACGAGCCCACTTGCAAGTCTGTAGAGTAAAAATTGCGGTCTCTCAGATTTTTTTTAGTGAAACAGCAATTTTTCTTCAAAAAAATTTCTGGACCAAAATATTGGAGTCGAAAAAGGTCAAGTGGGTTGTAGAATCACTTATAGAATGAGGAAAATACATTATCTTCCTCTTATGTGCAATAGTTTAGCCAATTTCGTGTTTTATATGTTTAGTCACGTGGTACCACTTGAATAGCCTTAAAAACTCCGGGTGAATAGAACTATGTTCTCCTCGCACGGCACTAAAATGCCGTGCGACGTCACAAACTCCGTGCTTATACTCTTTTAGCTTTGAAATGAGTTTGGGCACAAGGATTGTAGGTATATTGGTGTGTATGTTGGTGTGCTAAGCTCGACTAGAAAATTAACTTTTGTTAGATTCTTATTTTTAACTTTTTTCATAATTTCGATGGTTCTAAAAAGTTATAACCAGTTATAACAATATTTTAGGAAACCTTATCTCCAATGTTTACCTTCGAGTGCAGCCTACTCTTGTGCACTTTCACAGTTTATCAGCTAATTAGATAGGTAGTACCTTAGACTAAATAACTAAGGTACTACCTATCTAATTAGCTGATAAACTGTGAACATTTTTATTGTTTCCTTCCCTATGCATGTTTCTTAATACTTGTCACTCGCAGCCTGTTATATTGAGCAGATACTGACACTGCACTCAAGTGACAGCATTGCAAAACTGATAGGCAATGTGCAATGTGAGCAAAATCAGTATTTTCAATCACTTTAGAAATTACCTGTGTGGGTAGCCATTGTATCTTAAAACTTTCATAAGGTTGGAATTCCTTGTTTTAGCAACATAATACATCTATGGAAAATCAAACGGCATGTGAAATGTTTAAAAAAAAACGTACACGCCCAGTAATTTCTGAATTGGTCTATCTATTTTGATGTGACAAAGACAAACAAATGCTCATTTACAATTTAATCTTTCTATCTCACTTAAGGCCGGTCATATATTTTTTCCCGCCAAAAGTCGTTTTGGAGCAGTTTTAGAGGGATATACGAAATATAAACAAAAACGCTCCGTTTCTCGTCCGTCGCTCGTTCGTCTCTCACACGGAGCGTTTTTGTTCCCGACAAATGCTGACCACATAGTAGGAGCAAAGTTATGACAGTAAGCGATGAAAATGTAGATAAAGGTTCAATAAATGTCATGCATTTCTTGCTTTTTCGATATTCATAACCGTTTGCCAAATATGGCAATTTATATTTCGAATGTCCCTCTAAAACCTCTCCAAAATCACTTTTGGCAGGAAAATATTGATGACCGCCCTTAACTTCTAAACTCTTTACTGTTCGTATTTTCTGTAATTCCAGTTAATTTATGAGCAAGTTCTAGTCTCGGATGGTTCCCATTAGGTAAATACAAATATTTTCCACAGGAAGTCTTGGCAAAAATCTCCACAATATGTATAATTACTAATACTTTCTTGATTGTTCTTCCTTGATGTCTTTCCTTCAACCATCCACTTCCAGCCATTACTTTCCATCCAACTTCATTCTTCCTCATTTTTAACATTTAAAAGAGTAGGTACATAATTTTCTTCTAGGTAGCCATTCCAAATCTTTCATTTCACTCGTATTGTTGTGTATTGTATACTTCATCAATGTCAAATCAAGCTCAACTCAATGATATTGATTGCTATTAACACTCGCTCACACTAATTCTGATGAGAAGTGATCAGTGGCGGTCTGGCCCGGGATGCCGGGATGCGATCGCATCCCGGGCCCCTGTCATTTAAGGGCCCTTTTTCCCATATTACGGGCCCCTAAATAAATTTTACTGTCGTTTTTCATATTTAACCAGCATTTTTAGTCATTTTACATACATTTTTTCTATCTCTACTTTGTTTTACGGGCCCCGTCACATGTTTATCCGGGCCCTTTGCCTAATCGCATCCCAGTCCTTTTCATCCCAGACCGCCCCTTGAAGTGATATAATCTTGTAATGGAATTAGTGCTATTGTCAATTCAGAAAAGAATGAATGAAGCCTAAATTGACAAACAAGAGTCCCTCGGTTAGTAGGTAAACCATTCAGTGTACCACTTCTCGAGCATACCTTGTCAAGTTCTCGGAAGATCGAATTGGCTGATAAAGATTTGTAGGCACCATCCGATGAAGTCTAGGGTAACTCGTCAACTAACTCTAGTAGTGAGGTTGGATTTCATTTATAATAACAGGATTGATTGTCAAGGTACCTGACCAGGCGTCAATACGTTTTGTTCAAATACTGTTTTTGCGTTGGCCAAAAGTGTACATACAATACATACACTGTTCAATCCCATCACATACATTATTGGCAGGAAAACACTATTACATAATATAATACTAGTAACATTTCTGCTAAGATAAATGTTCAATTGCAGTCCTTGAAATTGTGATAAATAACTCTCCTAATTTTTTTTTTTAAATGTATACACTAAAATAAATAATTGTGTAATAATACGCACCCCCACTAATTTTTATGACTCCATCTCTACTGAGTAATTTAGGTACCTACATCTTTCTTAAGTGTAAAACACAAAACGCTGCTTGCGTTCAGTAAAAGCTCCTCAGTCAGAGCTGCCTACAAACCATTGCTACCCAATACATATGATGTGTTATTTCTGTTGTACAGGAGTGGCGACGTACTGTCGAGATACATGTGTACCGGCGAGGGCAGAGGAGGGTTTGACAGGACTCTGGTCATCAAATGGAGAGACGGATGTCATCGGCAACTACAAGGGCGTTTCACAAAGTGACTTTTCCAAGCAGGAGCTCAAGGATTTGGACTATGAAGGCCGAGCTGTGATAACTCAACATGAAATAATGGTTAGTTGAATTTTTATCTGGTATCTTGATATCATTTAGAACTTAGAAGTGATTTAATCTGGTATTTTGTTTCTTGTGGAATTCGAACAATGAACATGAGTCATGACGCACTGAGTGATTAAAGTTAATTAGGATGTACAAAACACACCGAATTGTCCCTTTTGTTAATTTAATGAATGACACTCAACAAAAAACTGTATTCAATAGAAATTGTTTTTTTTTTTTTTTTTTTTTTTATTTGAGATTAAACATATACAAATATTATGTACTTTGCCCTGCTAAGCTACAAAATAAATTAAGCTTATCAGCAGGAGTACTACACAATACACAATACACATAAAACATATACATCAAATCATCAAACTCATAATAAAACTAAAACTAAACTAAACTAAACTAAACTAAAACTTATGCTGAAGAGAAAAGGAATCAAGATAAACAATACACAAAATATCCTGCAAAAAAATAAGAAACATATTGAAATACAAAAGAGAGATATGTCTCAGGTTATATAAAACAATTTTAGGCTTAATTTAACATGACTAATTTTATCGAAATTGTGGAAGGTCTCTGGCAAATTATTGAAAGTCATAGGTACTTTGACTGCTGTTGTATTTTTTCCGTAATTGTTATTATATCGAGGAACTACATACTGGACCTTCCGAATATTGTATTTGTGAATTTTGGTGATTTTCTTTTCTTTATCGAAATAATATTTTAATATTAGGTGGTAATCATATAATTGCTGAAATGTGAACACTCCACAGAATGAGTATATACTATTGTTTTTTATTATTTCATTTTTTAAATGCTCCGGCAATAGATTCTTTAAAATTCTTGTTTGTAATCTTGGAATATTATTTATTAAATAATCTGATGCATGTCCCCATGTCAAGATACCATACCTCATAACACTTTCAACAAGAGCCAAGTAGACTATCCGCAAAGTATGGAAAGGCAAATATTGTTTCAACGTATAAAATTTAAATACACACACTTTTAACTTATTTCTGACCGCTTCAACCTGTACTTTAAATTTAAAATTTTTGACTATCATAACTCCCAGATATTTAATTTCATTTACCGTTTCTAATTTATAATTACAATTACAAGTCCATGTATTATTTCCAACTACAGATTTATTTTCTTAACACTCACAATCATGGAAAACAATATCGAGACCTCGAGTGGGTTTTTTACAAGTACGTATATGCATTACCTTTGTCTTCTTATAATTTATTACTAATCCATTATCATGTGTCCACCTAATAATTCTGTTAACATTTTCTTGCATTAATTCTTCTGCTTCCTCTAGATATTTGTGTTCTGTGATCATTACGGTGTCATCTGCTTATAGGTATACTTTACAATTTACTAAATTATTGCACATATTATTTACATATAAGAGGTATAATGTAGGTCCTAATATTGAACCTTGTGCAATGCAATTAAATTTAAAAATTTTGCTTTCACAATGGCTTACCTTTACTAATAACTTTCTATTTAACATAAACCACCCAACCAGTTTAACCCAGTTTAAAATCATAAACCATAAACCAGTTTAAAATTGGCCCCCTAATTCCTGATATTTCCAAAGCCGCTATTAATTTATCGTATTCTAGGGTATCAAATGGTTTACTGAAATCAATGAAAAGGGCAACTATATCTTTATTATCATTTAACTTTTCATTTACGAAATTTGAGAAAATTTCAAGCTGTTCTGTCGTACTTTTTCCCACTCGAAATCCATACTGAATGCCTTGAATGATGTTGTGCTGATCTAAAAATGCAACTAAATTATTCGCAATATATCGTTCCATTATTTTTTCAATTGAGGGTAATATAGCTATGGGGCGGTGATTTCCATAATCGGAATGATCTCCTGACTTATAAACTGGGCGTACAACTGACACTTTCAAATCTTCTGGTATAATACCTTTCGGAATGGTAAGATTAATTAATGTTGTATTTATTGGACTTAGTTCTTTTGCTAATAAATTAATGTCTTTCATTCTTATCCTGTCGATTCCTGCTGCCTTCTGTATATTCATTTGCACTATAATTTTATAAAAATCCTCACTTTTAGCTTTAGGTACATACATGGAACAATTTATCCCCTCGTCTTGACCAGAGTTACCATCAACGCATAACTTCCTATTACATTTATGTTTAATATGATCAATACCATCTACAAAAGATTGCACAAATGAGTTCACAATCTCACTGAGAGTTTTATTTTTACCCAAATATTTACTTATTACCTCGTCAATATTTGCCTTTCCTTTTTTATTAATAATTTTGTTTATTTCATTCTAAGTTCCCTTGAAATCACCTTTTAAATTATTAAATTTAGTTTTATAATAGGTTTCTTTGGCCTTTTTTAATTCTTTATTAAGCTTATTTCTAAAACTGTTGTAGGTACTGGCACCCTGTAATTACGCTTTAAATGAGAATTAATGTCACAACTTTTCCACACCCTAAAAAGAGCATCTTTCTCTCTTGACTTTTCAATTAACTCATAAGTAATCCATTCCTTACTTCGTAATCTACGCTTCTTTGCTTTAACCTCCACAGTTGACTTGTTGTAAGAATCATGAAAAATTCGTACAGTTGATTTATACAATTCTATTGGGCAATCATTATTCTTGTGTTCTAATTTTTCCCAATCATAATGCTTTAATTCTTCAAGTAATAACTTTTCATCGATTCTTTTATATTTATTTGATGTAGCATTAATTAACACAGGATCATCGACCGATACTATGTCAGAGAACTTCAAGGTTGCCATAATTATGTAATGATCAGATATTTTATTGGTAATCACCTCAGTTGTAATTTTTACATTATTGTTAGCTCTCATAAAGATGTGATCTATACAAGAACGCACGACTCGATCTGTTAAATATTCCTCTAGTCCATTTGCTGCTAACATGTCTTCATAGTCCTTGGCAACCTTATCATCCTCGTTCATAATATCAATATTTGTGTCTCCTATAACAATCATATCATTTCTGTTTTTCTCAGTTAAAATAACATTTTCTAATTCAGCAATAAAGTTAATTTTATTTAAATCTTATTTAAATCTTTCCCTTCACCCCCTCACTTGACCTTGGCTTGTTGCAGTGTGCCGTAGCACTAGCAGCTCATTCTCCCTTCAACCATCGTCGCCATTACTTGTGCAGAAGCAGAGCATTGTTTATAACCTCTTCTAGTATTTCAATTTCGTTACGTGTGAATTTCTATCTTTTGTAGATTTAGTAGGGGGCCAAAAGGTCGATTTAAAGCTCCCGTAGGATCGTCGTGAAGGGAAGGTGCCACCTATCTCACTAAATGCATATATAGGTCCAAAACCTTAAAAATTTTGGTGCCACCCCCAGACCCCTGGCGGGGGCTGGGGGCTGGGGGCTAAAGTTATTCATTCCTGTACCCTACACGAAAAGACATAGAGGATTATTTTTTTTTATTTAAGATCAAAACTGAATGCCCTATTGTGAAAAAAAATTATTATAAAAAATTTTGGCCGCCATCTTGGAAAAAAAATTTGAAACATTAAGAATTTATATACACTTTAAATCGGTCATTGGACGAACAAATGTCTCAAACAAAAGTTATAGTACTCATAAAATGCAATAACTTTGTAATTTAACATTTTTTCTATCACCAATACTTTATGAGTAAGAGCCGATTTAGTGCCGTTTTTCGGAGCGGGATAGGGACTACACAATGTTAATTGATCTCGGGGGGCCTTGAACGGAGTGAATTTTACCGCTTTTTTATGACATCGTAGCGCCGAAACCGTTCATCCGATCTAAAAAATCTTTGCGGCATATGAAAGGTATATTCTTTGGGTCAACTTTCCCGAATTCGCAACTATCTTCTGTTTTCCATTGTTGAGAAAAAGCAATATTTCTTGAATAGAAATCGAACTTATTTTCATTCGTTTTTATGGAGGTAGTACAGGCACAAGTGAATTATACCGAAAATGTTTGTGTAGGGGGCTGGCACCAAATGCCATTTGATATAGCATGCTTTGAGATGTATGAAAAGTCATGGTGCCAACCTCGCAACCCTGGCCGGGGGTGGGGAGTATTTTCCAATAAATCGACGGTTTCAAAAAAAAATCTTAAAAAATTGGCACACAAAATGGATTATGTAATTTAAAAAAAAAGAAAACAAAAATGTCCAACGCCGCCATCTTGGGGAAAAAAGGTGACAAACAGAGCTTTTTATACATACTGAAGAACGTGGGCCGGTTATTAAATTCCTGTTGGCGCAAGAAAAGGTCCAATGGGCGAGATATCGCTGTGATGAAACTTCTTCAGTAATTTGGCTGAACATCTCACATATTATAACAAACATACCAACGTTTGATGTTTGAAAGTTTCAAAAACATTACTAATGTAGAAAAAAAGTTACAGTTGTTCGAATATGGTTATCGAAAAATCAATTAAACGGATCTCAAATTTATCGACTTTTCGATAACCAAATTCGAACAGCTGTAACTTTTTTCTACATTAGTAATGTTTTTGAAACTTTCACACATCAAACTTTGGTATGTTTGTTATAATATGTGAGATGTTCAGCCAAATTACTGAAGAAGTTTCATCACAGCGATATCTCGCCCATTGGACCTTTTCTTGCGCCAACCGGAATTTAATAACCGGCCCACGTTGTTCAGTATGTATAAAAAGCTCTTTTTGTAACCTTTTTTCCCCAAGATGGCGGCGTTGGACATTTTTGTTTTCTTTTTTTCAAATTACATAATCCAATTTATGTGTGTTAATTTTTTCAGATTTTTTTTTGAAAACGTCGATTTTTTAAAAATACCCCCCGCCCCAGCCCCCCGCCAGGGTTGCGAGGTTGGCACCATGACTTTTTATACATCTCAAAGCATGCTATATCAAATGGCATTTGGTGCCAGCCCCCTTCACAAAACTTTTACGTTATAATTCACTTGTGCCTGTATTACCTCCATAAAAACGAATTGAAAATAAGTTCGATTTCTATTCAAGAAATATTGCTTCTTCTCAACAATGGAAAACAGAAGATTGTTGCGAATTCGGGAAAGTTGACCCAAAGAATGTACCTTTCATATGCCGCAAAGATTTTTTAGATCGGATGAACGGTTTCGGCGCTACGATGTCATAAAAAAGCGGTAAAATTCTCTCCGTTCAAGGCCCCCCGAGATCAATTAACATTGTGTAGTCCCTATCCCGCTCCGAAAAACGGCACTAAATCGGCTCTTACTCATAAAGTATTGGTGATAGAAAAAAATGTTAAATTACAAAGTTATTGCATTTTATGAGTACTATAACTTTTGTTTGAGACATTTGTTCGTCCAATGACCGATTTAAAGTGTATATAAATTCTTAATATTTCAAATTTTTTTTTCCAAGATGGCGGCCAAAATTTTTTAAAATAAAATTTTTTCACAATAGGGCATTTAGTTTTGATCTTAAATAAAAAAAAATAATCCTCTATGTCTTTTCGTGTAGGGTACAGGAATGAATAACTTTAGCCCCCAGCCCCCAGCCCCCGCCAGGGGTCTGGGGGTGGCACCAAAATTTTTTAGGTTTTGGACCTATATATGCATTTAGTGAGATATGTGGCACCTTCCCTTCACGACGATCCTACGGGATACCACTTGGCCCCCTACTAATTTATATTGTGATAAAAATATGTGAAAACGAAACTATTTGCCGTGATACTTTGTGCAGACAAAAATACTACACTGTATGTATGACATTACGTTTGAAACCACTATTACCCTGCCACAATATTCACGATTTTTTCCTAAAAATCCATCGGTAACTTTGCAAGTTACTTTTGGGTAACTGGTAACTTGTAAGTTCCTTTTTTCATGAAGTAACTTAACTTTAACCAAGTTCCTTTTTTGACCAAGTAACTTAACTTTAACGAAGTTCCTTTTTTCAAGTAACTTACTCAACACTGGTAAATACTATCATGAAATCTTGTAAGAATATTGCACACCAGTTGGATGAGACAAAGAGAAAGCTACTGGAGATGGAGGAGAAATATGAGGACCTAAAGCTATGGAGGGACAATGTAGGAGGTCTGAACAGTGAAACCAGGACAGAAGAAGATGAAGAAAAGAATGAAAATCATAAAGTGACGCAGTTGGAAGTAGAAGTGAGAGTAGAAGATGTGGGAGGAGAGAACAGCATTACTAGGTCAGAAGAGGATGAAGAAGAGAAGAAAAATCAAAGTAAGGAAATGCAAGATGAAAATTGTGCTATGAATGAATGAAGAACAGGTGCGAAAGAAAGTGTCTGATAGTCCGTTTCCTCTAATGGATTGCGATCGGAGCCATCGTGACCCGAGCCCCGAGCTTCATCGAACTGGCGTGGAAGTGGTGCTGATAGGCGATGTGATGGTGAAGCATGCAAGTGAATTTTGTAAAAAGATGGGCAATAGTGCAATTATTGAACCAGGAATTAAAATAAAAGAATTGGAAAATAGATTGGACATAGGGTACTATGCGGAAAGATTGAGCGAAGCAAAGTCGATCATCCTCAAAGTTGGAAATCGCGAGGTGAAGGAAGGAATCGACAAGGATATAATTATAAGGGACATCCAAGAGCTAGTAGTGACAACAAAGAGAGCCGTAAAGAACCCTGGTGTACGAGTGGTAGTATGTGGCCTGCAGACAAACGAAGGAACGTTCATGAACGAGGAGCTGAAGAGGACAGCCGAAGCTAATCGTGCAGAATACCTGGATGTCCCCTATATCCCAGGATATAAGAGCAACAGATGGGAGTGGGAGGCAAAGACTGGAAGAGAGCTGAGAGTAAGGGTGGAAGCAAAAGAACGTAGTGAGTGGAGGGATGGGAAGAAGAAGAATGAAGACATGAACAAGGATTTTCAATCCAGGTGGGTCTGGAGGATCCGAAGGTAGGGGAAGGCGATGAAGGTGAAGATGAGGCCGGTGGTATAAAGAGAAGAGTGAAGAGAGCGAAAAGTAAGAATGTGAGAGGGGACGCTAGAGGCATGAAGAGAAGATTGAGACTTAGAAATGGAATGGAATTTGTGTTTGGTACCATGAATATTGTTTCTTTGAACGGTAAAGTGGAAGAAATAATAGATATGACGGTGGAAAAAAACTTATGATTCTAGGTCTAAGTGAAGCAAAGTGGAAAGGAAGTAGTCCAATATCAAAACGTATTCCCGTGGAGCTTTTAGTTAGATATGTGGGCACCATGAAATTATTGTTCCTTGGGTCCTAGAGTGTCTAAATCGCGTTGGTGCCAAAGCCGAATACGCGTAGGGAGTTGCAGGGGGGTGGCTGGGGTGGAAAATCATTTATAATTATTTGCATCCAAACGGTTATAGATACAGAAATTTTGTAAGGAGATAAAAGTTGCGTAATAATATAAGGAAGAACACATCTCCTTACAACTATCTCACCAGATGAATATTTTGGGTTCTATTTCCCAAAAAGCAGGTATTTTTCCAAAATTATCAATTTATGTATTAATTTCAATTAACACTGATAATTTCGCACGGCACTATTGTTTTATTAAATTATATACACTATATATACATGCTTATTAATTGTCAAGTGTTTTTTGTATCATAGTTGGTCAGTAAGTAACAAAAATATCCGACCGCGCAGTGGTCCCGCGCCCTTGGTTCCGCCTATAGCCCAGCCATATGCATAACCCAGGCATTGCATGCATTCAGCAACTCTTGTGACTTAATATTACGCTAAAACAAGTATGTTAACTATCATTTGTTGATTATTAATATAATCATGTTGTATTCATACCCTTCCCCCACCCCATTTAGCGATTCGTCATTATTCAAAGGGATGTATTCCTTGTCAGAGCATTTACACAGAGTTCAAATCAAGTATATAAGTCTGCGCTTGCATCATACTATATTATATATATATATTATATATACATATAATCTTTATTCATTTTAAAATAAAGTCTGCCTTTATACATAAAGGTTGTAAAAACACAGAATAACAATCAATAAAATAGTACATTAACTAAATTTAAAGAAAATTAGAAGATTTAGATGACAAGAAATTATGAGAAAGAACTAACTAATAACTTATTACTATAACAATGGTTTCTGAATATTTGCATTGACCCCTTCAGGGACAATAAAACTATATTATAATTTTTTTTTGAACTTAACTTAAAACGTTTACAAAACTTAACAAAGAAATCTGAAATGGTGTTACGAGCCCCGATCCACAAGCCAATCACTTCAATGTTGGATACTGTCGGATTTTATAATTTTACACACACATTTTAAGATTGCAAACATTTTACTAATGCGATAATGGCGGCAGGTGTAACTGCTATAGTGATAACGTGCTAATTAGTAACTATAGAAAAATATCTATATTTTACAGTTTCCAAACATATTCTGTGATTGTCTATGAGTAGTTTTAATAAGCCTCATCATAAGCCTCATCATAAAGCACCTCATGATAATTGTATTCTATTTAGCCTATGGTGAAGACTTAGAGGAATAAGTGCACCACTTATTCCTCTAAGGTGAAGACTTTGCAGGTAGCCCTGCAAAAGACATGCTTAATGAATTTGGGGATATTAAAATAAATAGGTATAACGATTAACCGTAATAAGGGATTTTACTCGGGGCAGTGATAGTAAATAGGGTTCATAAACCCTAGTCATACAAGGTCTGAGCTGAAGACTTGAGGATTTTTATTGGGGAGGAGGCAGTCATGGCCTATTAGTAGGGAACCTTCCCTTCATTCTCCATTCGACTGAGAACTGTATCCACGGTCTCAGTCAGGAGAGGCGTTTCCAGGGGGCCAATTCTCGAATCGAAACCGCATGTGCATGTTCGACTATGCGAATTTAAGTGAAATATTTTAATTTATCAATGATAAAGTAACTGAATCCATTGTGCAGTGGCTCAATAGTCGAATTATTGGACGGTTCCCTACTATAGGTCACTGCCGCCTCTTTTCCACCTTAAGGTGTAAGTACACACTTATACATCCAGGGAGGGGTCATAGTCCTAGTTTACCGACAGGATATCATTGGACTCATTTAAACCTGTATCAGAAATTGACATGTCGTGAACCAGCATGGCAGCGGGGGGTGGGGGGGGGGGGGGGGTACCCCAATTGTTTTCATTTGATCGCATGTCCAGGGACAAAAATAATTGCTATTTGGTCACCCATGTACATGTTAACAATGATTGTTTGGTAAATCCTCCCTCTTCCCAAAGAAATGAATCTGGATCCGTCATTGCTCCCCCCCCCCCCCCCACACACCCCCAATAGTCCATAAAAAAGTTTCATGAGATCTATTATTGGTGAAAAACCCTTTCTTGAGTACTAAGCAATGGTTTACCATAATAGGTTGAAAAATAAAAGAAAAAGGTTTTTGGCAGTGTGCCTTTTTGGAGTCAAAATTTTGAATTTTCTGTACCCAGATTTCTAACAGAAGCAGTTAAAAAGACTAGCCCTACACGCTACAAATCTTAAAAGAGACGAAGCTTCCGAGTTAAACGGTGAAAAGTTAAATTAACATTATTAACATTATAAGGTCTGGAAACCAAAATTTTGATTTTTTGAGGGCTTTGACTCTGAAAGTACTTTATAAATTGGCAAACAAATACATATCTATGTTAATTTGGGCTTGTGACCAATCCTACTAATCTTTATTAAATTCGGAGTAGGCCTTTAAAGTTTTAGATTGATTGCTAATTTTTATCAAATTAATTAATAAGTCGGTTAATTAGTATGTGAATGTCAACAAATACGCATATATTATCAATATTATTTTGGATATGAGTTGCTTTTGATTGATACCCATAATAACCAATTTATAATATTATATAATTTATTTATCTATATTTTATTAATTATGTCAATTATGCTAATTACTCAGAATGTATTAATGACTCAGCTTGAGGATATCGATATTTTGATTTCTCATACTCAAATTAGTAAGGGTAGCAACATTCAAGTTACAGTTTCACTAAACGCACTGATTTTAAACATCTTGACTCCCTATGGCTGTATCTAGGTATAAGCTATAGGCGGAGCCAACGGCTCGGGACAACTGCGCGGTCGGACATTTTTATTACTTACTGACCAACTATGATACATTAAACACTTGACAATTAATAAGCATGTATATATGGTGTATAGAACTTAATAAATCAATCGTGAAGTGCAAAACTATCAGTGTTAATTGAAATTAATACTTAAACTGATAATTTTGAAAAAAATACCTGTTTTTTGGAAATAGAACCCAAAATATTAATCTGGTGAAAAAGTTGTAATGAGATGATTTCTTCCTTATATTATTACGCAACTTTTATCACCTTACAAAATTTCTGTATCTATTACCGTTTGGACACAAATAATTATAAATGATTTTCCACCCCCAACACCCCCCTGCAACCCCCTACGCGTATTCGGCTTTGGCACCAACGCGATTTAGACACTCTAGGACCCAAGGAACAATAATTTAATGGTGCCCACATATCTAACTAAAAGCTCCACGGGACTATAATTTTCGACGTTTTGATACTGGACTAAAGTGGCGAGAGGAAGTTGAGAGACGGTTTTAAGCTTTGGTGGTTTGGTGGTACGGAGGGGAAGAACGGAGTGGCTATAGTTGTTAGTCCGCAGGTTTGTGACTTTGTGGTGGACTTAAAGTGCCATAGTGATAGGATGATGGCATTGATTCTCAAGGTAAGGGACAGCTAGTGATGGTGGAGGTTGTCCAAGTGTATGCACCACAGACAGGCAGACCGGTAGAAGAGAAGGACTGTTTCATTGGGGAGTTGGAAGCGGTGTTGGAGTTGGCAAGTTGCAGTGTGATTGTGATAGGCGACTTCAATGCAAAAGTAGGGAGTGACAGAAGGGGTTATGAAGAGGTGTTGGGAAAGTTTGGGCTGGACGAGAGGAACAGAGATGGAGAGAAACTGCTGGAGATGTGTAAAAGGAATGGTCTGAAGATAGACAACACCTGGTTTAAGAAGAGAAGAAGCCATAAAATAACGCGATACGGCTACGGGGAAGACAGGTCTGAGTCCATCATAGACTACGTCTGTGTAGGAGGTAGTTTGAAGGAGGGAGTAGTGGATGTTAGGGTTTGTCCGTCAGTATCACTCGACAGCGATCATCGCCTGCTGGAATGTACGGTGAGGGTGCAAGTACAGAGGCCAGTAGCAACTGTCTCACACAAAAGAATCAAAGTGTGGAAATTGCAGGACCCGGCGGTGAAGAATGAATTCTGTCAAGTGATAAGGAGCAGGGAGCCAGTGGGGGAGTTGCGAGATGTAGAAGAGGAGTGGGAGGACTTCAGGAATGCTCTGGTCAAGGAGGCTGAAACATTGTGTGGAAGATCAGGGAGTAAAAGGAAGGAGAAGGAAACAAGATGGTGGAACAGTCGAGTCAAAGAAGCAGTGAGAGAGAAAAGACAAGCGTGGCAGAATTATGAGCTACAGAGAACTGTGGAGAATGAACAACGGTACAGAATATGTGGAAGAAATGTTGGAAGTATTGTTGTAGAGGAAAAGGAAAAGTCGATGGAAGATTTAGCAGGAAAATTAGTGAAAGATTTTGAAGGAAACAAGAAGATGTTTTATGGATTGATCAAAGGCAAAAGGGGAACAAGAGAGGAATTAAAGAGTATGAAGGATAACAACGGGGACCTAGTATGTAACGTTGAAGAAATAAATAGTCTGCGGGGAGAGTACTTCGAGAATCTCCTAAATGTAGGAAAGGAACGGGGGGGGGGGGGGGGGTACCAGTGGAGGAAGGAGAGAAGCAGTTTGGAGAGGAAGTGGAAGAAAGTGGAGTGGATGATGATCTTACTGAGGTGGAAATAACAAGAGTTCTGAAAGAGATGAAGAATGGCCGAGCACCAGGCATTGATGAGGTGACGATAGAGATGGTGAAAGCAGCGGGGGATGCGGGTAAAAGATGGCTCTACCGTGTGATTAAAGCAGCGTGGAAGCAGAAGAAGATTCCGAGTGACTGGGAGAAAGGGGTAATTGTCCCTCTTTTCAAGAAGGGGGATCGCAAGAAATGCAGCAATTATAGGGGAGTGACATTACTATGCCAGTGTGCAAAGGTGTTTGAAAAAATAGTGGAGTGTAGATTGAAGAATTGCGTGGAAGAGGGATTGAGAGAGGAGCAGTATGGATTTAGGAGAGGGGGGTCTACAATTGACGCAATTTTCACTGTGCGTCAGATAATGGAGCAGCAGTGGGAAAAGGGTCAAACTATGCATATGGCCTTCTTGGACTTGGAGAAGGCATATGATAGGTTGCCAAGGGAAAGAGTGTGGGAGTGTTTGGTAAAGAGAGGAATAGGCAAGGAGTTGGTTGAGCGGATCAAAAGTATGTACCGGAACAGTGTGAGTTGTGTGCAGTCGGGAGTGGGGAGATCGGAATGGTTTAGTATTAGTGAAGGGCTTCGGCAAGGGAGTGTGTTGTCACCAACACTGTTCATCATTGTAATGGATGAGTTACTGAAGAAAGTGGAGCCAAATGAGGGGGATGATACACGAACACTAATTTATGCGGATGATGTGGTGGTGTGGGGAGAAACTAGGGAGGAAGTGCAGTTAAAGATTGATAAGTGGAGTGAAGAGACAGAGAAGATGGGTTTGAGAATAAGCGAAGAGAAGAGTGAAGTTATGACAATGGAATGGAAGAAGATAAGACAAGGACATGCCAGAATCAAGATGAGAGATGGATGGTTGAAGGAAGTAGAGGAATTTAAGTACCTGGGGAGCCTGCTCACCAACAAGGCAAAAGTAGATAGAGAAGTACAGGAAAGAAGAAGGAAAGCGGAGTGTTTCTATCAGGCAGTGAGGAAGTTGCTTTGGCATGAGAAGTTTCCAAAAGTGTGTAAAATGATAATGTATAAAATGTATTTCCTACCAATTCTAACATACGGGGCAGTGACGTGGTCAGCGGGAGGACAGGAAATGGATCAGCTTCAGGCAGCGGAGATGAAGTTCTTGAGGAGTGTGAAGGGAGTCACAAGAATGGACAAGATCCGAAGTAAGAAGATAAGAAGTGAGTTGGGGGTAGAGAGATTGGGGTTTAAATTGGGCAGAGAGAGGCTTCGGTGGTTTGGCCACATGAAGAGGATAGGAACAGGGCGAGTGCCACGGCGGGTGTTTGAGTCGGCTACTTCGGGACCACGTAGAGTAGGAAGACCAAGAGAGAGGTGGATTGGAGTTATTAAGGACGATGTTTTGGAGAGAGGGGGAAGTTGGAGTGAGTTGGAGGCTGAGAGACAGTGGGAGGACAGAACAAGGTGGAGGCAATTTGTGGAACAATTGGAAGCGGAGGAAGAAGAAGAAGACGAGGAGGAGATGCCAGGCGTGGCCAGCCGGTCTCCAGTAGTCCTGCGGCCCTAATGTTGGTGGGAACACCCACCCCCTGACCCATTAAATTGGAACCAGCGGATAATTATTATTAATGATATTATGTATTTTAATGTAGGTTCCAACTATTCGATATTCGATTCGATATTCGAAATATTTTTGTCAATTATTCGATATTCGTATTCGAAGTCAAAAATCACTATTCGCACACCCCTAATAATTACCTTTCGTGACCTGAACATGAATGAATTCAAACATAGCATAATTTATCTCGTGTATTATTCCAAAACACTGATATCCTGCCGACCATAAATAATAATTCCACCACCACGTCTATTTTGTCTTAGCTTGTACACGCTCGTGAAACCATCAATATTAAAGTATTTGCTGCACATGTCATCGACATTAGCCTCTGTAACTATTATGACATCAAGTTCATTTATCCAATTATGTAAAGCTATCATAAATGCGTCCCAATGCTTTCTTATAGACCTTATATTTAAATGCACTATATTAATATTATTAACACTACTACTACCTCTAAAACACTTCATATAACCATCAATATCATCACACACTTGGAAACTTTTCCTCCAATCATCACAATCCTCAATGTCAAAAACCCAATCCATTATGTTATTAAAACTGTGTAAATATCAACAAACCGCTTATGACTCGGTTTGTTACTCAGGTCCCTTAATTGGTTTGGATCTGATCTTGCTCAGGTCATCCACATGAAGGATCGTAATGATGGAAGTGCCATCACTCTTACGCACTAATATTTTGTTGTTTTTATACCATACATATTTATACATGAATTCCTTAGCTGTTAATTTCGTTTTCCAAAGTAGCTCCTTGAAATAAGGCGAGAGGCTTTCATTTATAAATATTCTCCCACTAGTATTCTCATCGCCAAAGATTTCTTTGGCATTCAATTGAATTGACTTTTTAAGATATAAAACTTGATCGCGCATGTTCCTACGAGAGAATTGCACAATGATCGGTGGTGTATTCGCCTTATTTCTAGTAGGAATTCTATGAGCAGCTTCAATATCTCCAACATCAATATTAACTCCCAATTTTTTCACAATGTTTACAACAATATCTTTTACATTTTCATCAGCTACCTCATTTACCCCATTTATTTCAACATTTTTTATACAGGAATACTGTTCAAGATGAATAACTCGACTCGTCAAATCCTTAATGATTATCTCTTTATTTTCAATAGTTTTTGACATATTTTCTACCGTCTTAGACATATCTTTGATCTTATTATCTCGATCCTTGTTTCTTACACGCTCATCATCATACTGCTTTGCAAGAAATATCTGGCTCGCAACTACTTGATTTAACTTATCATAAATGTTTTTCAATTTATCTTCTGATGAAAGTTTATCAAAGTCAATGCTCTGAGAGTCTTCTTGCCACTTAACTAAGTCATCCAGCCCACCTCTAGTGACGTCACTCATGCTAGCCACACTCAGACGACGCTTCACATTTGGTTTGCTGCTCTTACTCACGTCTTTGCACTTCTGACATTTCCATGCTGCCTTGGCTTCTGCGGACTTGGAGACATATGATTTCTTAGCGATTTCTGAACACTCGTAGTGCATATCAGTCTTACAACACTGACATGTTATGAAATCTCCGTCCTCTGGCAACGAAACTACGCACTTAATGCACGACATTTTCCTTCACAAATATAGGTACACAATAACCTGTATTTACGGAGCAGAGAAACACGTCCGTCTGCTATCGCGACTGACTGTCGACAGCCAGTTGTCGATGTTGTCGATTGCTGCAAGTCATGTTCCTTGACAATCATTCCTTGTTATTTTCAATTAAATTAGAGCTCACCTACTAGAGTTAGATGAAAAGTTAGCATTAAACTACTTTTGGATGATGCCTACAAGCCTTTTTCAGCCAATTCCTTTCTCTCAAATAGGTACCTTTTTCTTTTGTGGAATGTTCATCGATTCTTAGCCTGAATTAGGTACATGGATCAATATTATAATTCAATACTCAAAATCAAGCCTGGATTCTTGAGAGAACACTTTAACTAATATAACATGTTAGGTGAATGTTGGTAAATGGGGGGGGGGGGGGTATTTTTTTCTGGCACAACAACGTTGTCATAGAATTAGTAGTAATCTTCGCTAGATAGATTGCCTGCCACTTTTGTGTGAGCAATCGGCACTTTCAAGACTAGTACCACAGATTGTCACAGCGCCGGTGTACTGAGAAGCATCGATAGTCTGGTCTTTATTCTAGGGGATACCCTGGTTATCTTCTACGGGTAGTAGTAAAATGCCTCAGGACAGGAAATCCCAACAAGGAACCACAACACTATACCTACCAAAACAAATAAGTTTTGTAATTCCGTTTTGAGATTTCTTGCCCTGAAAAAAGAAGGTTAAATTCCAGTGCGAAAACGAAAATAAGTGCACCAAACGTAATTAAGAAACATGAAAATTTTCCGGGGCTTTGCCGCAGACTCGCGTTGCCTGTGCAGACCTCTCCCCGACCCCCATTGTCTTCGTCGAGACCGGTGACCCACCTCCTAATAATATATCCGAATTTTCTTTTGTGACCAGCCATCATATTTAAGTTCTCGATGCGGCCCTTCAGCCAAAATGTTTGCCCAGGCCTGAAGTCAGTGGCGGCTCGTCCATAAGGGCTACTGGAGCTAAGCCCCACCAACAATACGAAAAGAAGTGAAGGGATTATGAAAATATAAATTATTTTTATATTTTTTGATAGGTATCTTAAATTATTTTGTCAGAAAAACAATTTTTCACATGTAATTAGTTACGTTTTTAACTGTTCGGTTGATTGTATGCCGCCACTCACCACGCCATGTTACGCTGGCCTCTCTTCGGTGCTAGTCCCGCTGCTTTCAAAATTCGCGCCACTTTATGCAGGGCAATTCCCGCACCCCGCTGCCTTGCTGTTCACTAGCATGCAAAGCGTACATGCTGACGTCACCAAGCATCAGGACTTAGTCCCGTCGTATGCATTCGCGGCTGAACTGGCCTGTCGCTTACTACGCAGACGCTACGGAGCGAGGAGGCGGCACATTTAGCTGACAGCTAGGAGGTATTTGTGTCAAGCGTTGGATTTTGAGTAGTTAGCGCGTGATATACAATGATTTAGATTAATAAAATTGAGAATATTTTGAATATACCGATCTCGTCCAGTACCAATACTAGAAATTAACCGCCTTGCAAGATGTTCAACTTTTTGAGAACGATGCAAAAAAGAAAATCCCACACCCGGTCTCCAATGACTCTGTTTCTGTTTTTTTTCAAAATTATTAGCCCCCCCCCCCTCCCCCCACTTTCAAAACCCGAGCCGCCACTGCCTGAAGTACTATTGAGAAAAGAAATGCGCTTGTTGAACTACCCCTTAGTATGATCACTTATCACATACAAACTATGAATAGGTACCCTACCTTTAACTAGGCGAAATGCTTTAATGTTGTTTTCACTCATTATACTTGAATACATGTGATTCAATTTATTGTTTTCTACTCAATTATTATTCATTCACTTGACGCTATTATTATATAATTGAATGTGCAAACAAAATTGAGAAAACCTATCTACAGACTAGCCAAAATATAGGTACTTTTTTGTACCTCTTTCATTCATAAACTCTTTCATTCATAAACTATCATTCATTCATAAACTTCATAAACTTTTCTTACTCCTGAGCATTCTGGTTTTGAATATTTGTCATTGAGGTCCTAAAGGAAAGTGAGTAGGTACACCCGACAATTCATAAAACGGTATTTGAACGAAATAGATTGGCTGCTGGTCAGGTTCATTGACAATCGATCCCTGTTATTATCAATGAAATCAACGCTCGCACCTACTAGGTAGATGACGAGTAAGCATAGACTTCATCGGATGATGCCATCACATTTTTTCAGACAATCCATTTCTTTCAAATACCGTTTTATGAATTGTCGAGTGTACCTACCTGCACATTTTTTAGGAGAGTTTATTATGTTGCATCAATAGGTTTTCATATCACTATTCTGTACATCTGTTAGTCTTATAGATATTACAGTTTGTGATATTCATTTCTGATATGTATCTGAAGGTACCTCAAAGACAGAAGGTCGGAAGTCCATTTTCTAGATTTTGTGTTGCAGTTTTGGAATGATGTAATGTAATCAAACTTGATCAATTGCCATTTGACTGATGTCAACAAATACAGTCATGTAGAAGAATTCTCTTACACAAAGACTTAGTCCATCTACTATGATTGGATGAGAGCAAAATTACTGGTTAATGAGCTTACCTCAAGAATAATTAAAATGAACTTCCGCCCTTTTCCCTCTGAGGTAGGTACAGACAATGACATAATAATATGTAATATGTCATTAATTGGGTAGGTACAGATATAAGGAAATGACTATTTGATGCTAAATATTATTAAAAATATAGTAAATATATAAAGTGAAATTTACAATTTATTTCAATTATGTAGTCAATCTGGTAGTGTACTTACAACACAAGACTGACTTGATATTGCTTTTTAATTAATATATTTGTAGTTCTGCAGTAGGGTGAGGAATTTTAAACATTTATGTTAACTGCCCAATGGCAGCCGATAATTTACCAAACCCCATTTTCTGTTTCTAGACAAACAATGAATTGCATCCCAAGGAGCTGCTGACTGTGATCAACTTGTACTGTCCCCGAGTGGATCCTGATAAACCGGAGAGACTCGAATACAAACTCAACTTCTGTCGAATCCTCGAACATCGGATCAACGACCTGAGAGCAAATTCTAAGCTGATTGTGTTGGGAGACATGAACATAAGTCATAAGACGATAGATCATTGCGATCCATCACCAGAGGTTTGTTTCTTTAGCTTTTGTCATCACTGTTGATCAGGGAATATGCATGGACTCGACTCGCCAGTCGAGGTGGACAGGTATTTGTAGCGCTCTGTGCGCTTTGTGTTCTGTTTACTACATGAGCGGTTCACAATATTGAAGGTGGTGCAAGCGCGAGCGATTTTGCCACTTGTTGCAGGCACTTTTTTGGATACGATTGGAAACAAAATGGGTTGGCGAAATGATTTGAAATTTTAATCATGATTAGATAAGTTTTTTTTAAGTATATTTAATTTTTTGCTTTGTTAGTTTCATAATATTTAGTTGGTTTTTGGTGCAAAAAGGTAAATTTTCTTGTCTCACTATGTGCCGTATGAAATATATTTTTAAAAATGTGACAAGTGAAAGATAACCTGTAGTTTGTCTTTTATTTAATCATGATCAAAATTTGGGATCAATTGGTTAACTTGCTTGGTCTCCAATCCAATTGTATCGGAAATTTCATAGTTTTGTGCGGTTTTGTTGAATAACAGGCGCCAAGGAACGAAGCAAAAATTAAAAAGTGCTGCTAATATACTATCAGACTGAGCATGTGTACATCCTATTAAAGTTACACCCACTTATGAAACAATTTTTCTCTCCCAATTTGCTAAAACAGCCGAGCGCTTGCACCACTTTAAACATTATATCAGTGCAACATTACACTTATACGTAAATTTGGCAGTTACAACCAAAAAGGATCTTAAATATTTTCCCGTGCTATGTCTTATGAATCGAAAATGTAACTTATTATTATTGTACTACCTACAATCTTTGTTTACATGTGACGACGTCTTATTACTTACTACATGTGAAAGTGATAAAACATTCTCTGCTATGACGACTAACGATTCCCTACTGAGCGAGAACAATCTCCTCCAGAGCCATGTGAATGACTTGACCTATATTATTCAGTTGCAGAGGGACAAAATTATTACACTTGACCTGCAAACTGTGTCATTACTGGATGTCTATGTAGCAAATAATAGCTAATAATAATAAAATAATAATAACAGAAGGGATGTATCAGGAAATCTCAAGGTTGATTCAGTCATCCTTGAGTAGAAACCTGCATACAGCTTTTATTGATTATCGTAAGGCATATCGTCGTTGAAGTAAGTTGAAGTAAGTCACTTTTGACAGATTGTGCAGGAGGCACATAAACAGATTTGTTTTAATTTTAATAGCACTTCTAAGATTTTAATGTTGTCAAAATTAAAGAAATAATGTTTAGAAAAAGATGCTACATTAATCTTCACTTTAAAATCGCACACCAATTAGAAACACGTAATATTAAATCATACGCGGTTATCACTGTTTTTTTTCTATAGTTACGCGGTATTTTCTTAGTGCGTGGTATGGCAATTTTTTCTAAGTCATTTCCACAGCATCCAAAAGCTCATATTCTGTAAATGACGAATTTAGCTGTGACATGATAATGAATATAGGTAATAATTTAATATAATAGTAAGTGACAGATTTTAGCAAGTGTCAGGCAAATAATACCGCGAATAGAAACCTCAATTTTGCTGCAATGATAATGACAGAAATATAGCTTATTGCTTTAATAAAATATTGTTAAGATGAAGTTTAAATATATAAGAATGTTTTATGAATAGTACCTTAACTGCAACACCATGTAATATACAAGAAAAATGGGGAGCTAGCATGGCTTAGCTTGTCAAGCGGCCATCTTGGATCTAACATTACAAGTATAGGGAGATACGCGGTATTACCCGACGCAAGTCAGATACGTGGTGTGTAAATAGCCTTTTATAGCATGCTTATTGGCACCAACAGACAAGAACCACTAGAAACAAGTGCCAATAGTATCTGTGGATACGAATCAACCAAAAACGATTTTTGCTGAAATTTCGACTTGCGCGGTATTGCCACTTCAACGACGATAATATGATTCATTGCCGCATTCATGGTTGGTAAAAATGCTAGAGATTTATAAGGTTGCTCCCTCGCTTATTAACTTGCTCAAGCATTTGATGTCTCAGTGGTCGACTCAGTTACATCTTAGGCATAAGGATGGTACAATGGCGACTGACTTCATTAAGATACAGAAGGGTATTTTCCAGGGAGATGCCATCAGTCCTCTATGGTTTTGTCTTGCACTGAATCCCCTCTCCCACATGCTCAATGCGAGTCAGCACGGGTTTGCCCTGAAGAACAAGAAGCAAGTGCAGCACAAAGTGACACATTTGATGTATGTTGATGACATCAAAGTGTATGCTAGCACAGCAGTACATGTCCATTCCTTGTTGAGAACTGTGGAAATATTTTCCAGAGATATATGCATGGGGTTCGGGCTTGACAAGTGCAGGACACAGACAGTACTAAAGGGCAAACACAGTACCAATGCATTTGAGTTACTAGATGGTGATCTCATTGAGCCAATGGAAGAAGGAGATACTTATAAGTACCTAGGTGTCCACCAGTCAGTCCCACAGAGCACAAGATCATGAAACTGAAGATCCAGGAAATGTATGTCAGTTGCTTAAACGCTATCCTTAAAACAAAGTTAGTGCTAAAACACAGTGAAATCTATTAACACCTATGCAATCCCCGTTCTAACATACTCATTTGGCATCATTGAGTGGACGATGACCTGTATAGAAGGCATTGAGAGGAAGACGAGAACTACTTTCAGTAAGTATCGCGCCCATCACCCTAAGTCAGCAGTTGAAAGAGTTACCATTCCAAGAGCTCAGGGTGGAAGGGGGCTGATTGACCTTTCACATTTACAGCACAAACGAATTATACATCATCCTCCTCGAGAAGAGTTCCAAGAAGATTATGTCATCGAGTTTTCTTCTCCTGCCGAGACGAATGTCCAGGCTAAAGAGCTTGAGAAGAAAGAAAAGTACCGAGATCTTCTGGTCGAGTTGAGGACAATGTATTCAGGCAATGATGTTCGGCTGGTTGTCCTCATTATTGGCTGCATGGGAGGAGTTCCTGATTCAGTTGTGAAAGCATTGAAGAGTGTCCCAGTCTGTAAGGGAAATGCTGTTTGGTTGGCTGACTGGATGCAGAAGGCGGTGATTCTGGGGTCTTTACATCTTCTGCGTGCCCATGGACAGGTCGATAAGGCCTAGGGTTATTGGGCAGCTTAGTCGCTTACCGCCACGGAAGTGGGGAGCGGCTGAGTAAGTGCCGAGCAACGCGTCACATGTCATCGTGTAGTGCGCACGCTCAAGACCTGATCTTCGGCCGGCATGACCTCCTGTGCCCCCTGATCTTCCGTGACGGGGATCGGTTGCGGATGTTGGCCAGGGCTAAGGTTGCGAGTGTGTAAAGGCACACTAACGCTGTTGCTCAAAAAAGAAGAAAAAAATCTAGATGTAGATGAGAGTTTGCCTTGTTCAGTTAACTCTGAAGACAATCAAGATGTTAGTCAGTAGCCAGACAAGTTCACCGGACATTGTGGTAGAAAAAGTTCCGTCATTGGCCTAAATATGTACCCCCGGGTAGAATGGACCTGTTAGCCTGGTAAGGCGACCATTTAATAGGCACCCCACCATACAAGGGGAGCTGAATCTACATGAATCAGCACCATTTCATTTTGTTGGGGTTAGCGATCTGTGGGACTGCGCCTAGGGCTCTACGTGATGGCGGAGTAAACCGTGTCAAAAAATCCCCAAACCTAAAGTGAAACCAATCGTGCTGATGGGTTGCTGGCTACCGGGTCTGGTAGCAGCAAACGATGGACTCCAGATATCGGGCGCCCTCCGGTTTTAGGTGGCCTTACTCGCATATCGAGCTCTGTGTGAGTTGACTGAATGTCAAACCTAAATTGGAACCAATCTTGCTGATGGGTTGCTGGTTACCGGGTCTGGTAGCAGCAAACGATGGACTCCAAATACCTGGCGCCCTCCGGTTTTAGGTGGCCTTACTCGCATATCGAGCTCTGTGCGAGTTGACTCTATATGTCTCGTTGTACTCGTGGGAAATAATAGAAGAAAATAATAAACAAACTACATCCCGTATCGTTTACTCACGGGATAATTTGAGAACGAATCCGACCTCAGTGTTAGTCCAGGTTGAGGACGATTCAAACACTGAAGCAAACTGCAGACAATAGTCAACAATCCCCTTCAGATCATGCTTCACAAAAATCTAGTAATGTAGTGACCCTCCACACTGCAAGGAGGACATCGACAGCGCATGAAATGGACTAAAGAATTAAACCAATTTATAATGCGCACTTACTTATATCGTAACGAAACTTGAAAGAAATAAAACCATGTATCGAAATGAACTACTCAATGCTTTCAAACAGGAGTACCCTGATCTGAACGTCTCAGAACAGCGATTGTCCGATCAAGTAAGGGCTATTGTTCGTAATAAGCTTCTTGCTGATGCAGAGATTCAGCGAATAAGGGAGCAAGTAGCAAGAGAATATGTAGATGCTGACAATGCACCACCTGATATTTCAACTACACTGGATGCAGTGACGTCAACACCTAGTATACCAGAGCAGGATGACAATGAAAATGATGGTGTACAGGACGATGTGACTGCAATGCCAGTACCTAGTGAAGGAAAGAGTGCTGTAAGTGAAATAATTGACATTGATACAGAGGAGATTAATCACAATTTTAAAGCTTGTCAGAATGTACAATGGGACAGATCCTACGAAGAGGCCAGATATTTGCAAAATCAACACTTCTCGCAAAGCAAGTCGCATTATTAATAAGAAACTTGTAAAACTAACTGAAGACGAACAAAGCGCTGTATATCCTGCTTGCTCTCTTGATGCTGCTCTCTTGCTCACTCATTTTTTTAGACTATTCTCACAACTTGTAACACATATCGGAGCAGCAATGACTAATTCCTTTAAAAAATAAGCCATTTCCGATTTGCATACTAAGAAAACTTGCGTTTAATACTAATTAATGCTTAAAATGATAATACATGAAGAAATGCGAAAGCTTCGTTCCAATCGGTCCAGCCGTTTTCGAGATATGGCACCACTTCCGATTAACAAAATGGCGTCTGATACCACTGCCACCTAGAATGATTATCTATAAAACTTATGTCTTATTATAGGCCTTCTGAATATGTAGTTATTGTAATAAGAGGTAATTTTAGTAAAATTTTGCATATTAATGACGTCATTTCCTGTTTCAGTAATAATACATTTATATTTTGTCTATGGGTATTCCATATAGATGACCGTCTGAATCGATTGGCGTGAATCTCGTTCCGATCAGTTTAGCTGTTTTTGAGATATGATGTCACTTCCGGTTTCAAAATGGCGGCTTCCGGTTGGTTTTATAAAAAGGCACCTCAGACGCCAAAAGTGCACATGTGGTAAAAATTTCAGATCGATCGGTTTAGCCGCTTAGGCTGTGGCGGTGATAGCAACGTTCCCTGATATCTGAAGAAGAAGCGGAAGAAGAAGAAGAAGAAGATACCTTTTAAAAAGGGGTGTAATTTCACTGTTTTCACGGCCCTCTAGCTCGCAAATGGCATAACTTGTGTTTCCCAAATTTGGTATATGTTGGCAGGTGGGCCATAGCTCGAAATTAATATCCCCATAAAAAACACTCCGTGTAAAAATACCAGCCAAGTCTCTTCAACTATAAAAAAATAGAAGAAATCTAAAAATTCAGCACTGAAAAGTAGTGATATCAAAAAATTGGCCAAGTCAAACTTAATTTGAAAAACCAAAATATACTTGGCGCATCGGGTATTAATCTAGTATAGAAGTATATGCCAAAAATCATATGTACCTAAATATATAAAATATACCTATAATGCCCTTAAAAACGATGCGCCAAGTATATTTTGGTTTTTCAAATTAAGTTTGACTTGGCCAATTTTTTGATATCACTACTTTTCAGTGCTGAATTTTTAGATTTCTTCTATTTTTTTTATAGTTAAAGAGACTTGGCTGGTATTTTTACACGGAGTGTTTTTTATGGGGATATCACAATTTTTTTTAGTTTATTTAAACAATTTGTAACACATATCGAAACAACAATGACTAATTCCTTTAAAAAAATAAGCCAGTTCCAATTTGGTTACTAAGAAAAGTTGCGTTTGGTACCAAAATATGCTTAAAGTGATATTCCATGAAGAAAAGCGAAAGATTTGTTCCAATCAGTCCAGCCGTTTTCGAGATATGGCATCACTTCCGGTTATCAAAATGGCGGCTGAAAACACTCCACGTAGAATTTGTTTATATAAATGTTTTGTATCATTATAAACCTTGTGAATAAGTAGTTATTGTAGTAAGAGGTGATTAAAGTCTGATTTTTCATTTTTATGACGTCATTTCCGGTTTCAGTAATAGTACATTTCTGTTTAGACTATTGTATTTTCATATATATGACCGTCCGAATAGTTTGACGCTAGTTTCGTTCCGATCGGTTCAGCCGGTTTCGAGATATGACGTCATTTCCGGTTTCAAAATGGCGACTTCCGGTTGGTTTTATAAAAAGGCACCTCAGACGCCAAAAGTGCACATGTGGTAAAAATTTCAGATCGATCGGTTCAGCCGTTTAGGCTGTGGCGGTGATAGCGGTGTTTCCTGATATCTGAATCATCATCATCATCATCATCTAAAGAAGAAGAAGAAGAAGAAGATGAAAGTGATGTAATTTCACTGTTTTCACGGCCCTCTAGCTCGCAAATGGCATAACCTATTGTTCCCAAATTTGGTATATGTGGTGGGGTGGGCCATAGCTCGAAATTAAGATATTTCACAACAATGTGAGATTTTCCAATTTTATGATCCAGTAGGCCGAAAATGCCATGTTGTTGCTTACAGTAAAAGTGTTTGGTCTGCTCCTCGGTTTATTAGGCATTTACGGTATGTTGAGTGACTGTGAGTGTACAGTACGACTTGGCTGGGTGGAGCGACCGCTCCACTAGATATTTCGCAACATTGTGAAATTTTCCAATTTTAAGATCCAGTAGGCCGAAAATGCCATGTTGTTGCTTACAGTAAAACAGTGGCGGCTGGTGCATTGGGGCACAGGGGCACATGCCCTACCTAAAATATCAGGTTATACCTAAAAAAAATATAATTTAATTCCTCAATGATTTATTATAATATTCTGCAAATAACAACCAATAATTATTCTGAGAACAAATTAAATGTTCAATTTGAACAATTTAAATGTTCAATTTGTAATGTAAAATGTTGAAACTCCCATCCATACGCTCTCCAAATCAATGAAATTACTGTATATTCCGTCGCCCGCTTGAAATCTTAGCGGCACCTGGCTGGGTAGGCAACCAGGGGCACAGCTAATACCGTGCCCCATTCGTGACGTCATTCTAGAAGTTGACGCATGCGCTCTTGCGTTCTCGCCATAGCAGCGCTCGAGCCGAACCGCAGTGTTGGGGCACAGAATCTTTGTGCCGACGGCATTCGGCAATCATCGGGCTTGATGCTTTTAGCTCGTGGATCATACTTCTCGTCCATCACTCAACGTTCCCGCTAATCGTTTTGAAGCGTTAATGTTTTTATTATGGATTTCTTCAGATAAATTAAACAATTATCAGTGTAAATTATGTTTTGTTCATCAGTACCTATCGGTACATCATTGTCTCCTACTCTACTAGACTCATAATGTAAGTGGCGCATCAACTTTGTCGAGCTGTGTGTCTTCTTAGTACACAAAATTCTCAAATCAATGTTTTTATCTTTGGATGGAATGGCACACATGAATGTGTGGTTGTGAACTATAAACGCGTTATTTGTTTCACTGCGTGCTCTTTATTTACCTAATAGAAATATAAGCCAACCAATGTTTTCCAAAATCGTCGAAAATGCCGTATCGTATGCGCACTAAGAACGAATTTTTAACAACAATAGGAAAACTCGTCCAATCGCTTTAATGAATTCATGGAACAATATTATATCTAGGCAACAATATAAGAATCAACAACAATATTAGTATGGAAAAATAAAATGGAATCATATGCAAGATGAAAATGAGACGGCTACGGGGAAACCTGATAAAAAAAGCGCGCCTCTACTTGGTGCGGAATCAGAGAAAACCCGGCTATGCTTTTGATGACAGAAGAAACTACTTACTGCACGACGTAATAAGTGCAATTTCTCAACTACTCTAAACTTAAATGGAACGCTCCCAAATCATTAACTTATGACTTGATAGTGTTCATTATTTCAAAAATTTCCGCCTCCGGCGGGTTGGCACCGCCGGCTGGGGGTTCCCCCCAGACCCCCCATGGGGTCAAGGACAACTTCGGTATTGCGCCCCACCTACTAGACAAGGCACCGGCCGCCACTGCAGTAAAAGTGTTTGGTCTGCTCCTCAGTTTATTAGGCAGTAACGGTATGTTGAGTGAGTGTGAGTGTACAGGACGACTTGGCTGGGTGGAGCGACCGCTGCACTAGATCAATCTACATTAATAATGTATCAAATACATAATTCCAATGAAATAAGTTTTGGCCTCCTGGCTGAAATAATTCCAGACCGGTTTCAACCTTATTTCAATGTAATTATGTATTTGATACATTATTACCATAGATTGATATTATTTACTTGACAAATTCAAACAGGGGGGTGGCTAAAACTTCCAACCCTGAATTTGACCCGTAGATCCGACAGGGCAAGCGCTAAGACGTTACAGATCAAACAGATTCATACATAGTAAAAAAAATGATGAAAATGCCATGTTTTGCCACGATTTGGCAACATAATTATCAACTAAAGTAATATAAACTAACGTAACATCGCATTATATAAAACAAGTCCGCACTACACTGAATCCCGAGAAAAGTATCATATTAAATAGCAAGCAATCTCAAAATGGTCGTAAACAACATGGAGAGAGTACAGTTTGACAGCTGTAGGTCGACGAACATGGCCGCCGTTAGTCCCAGAACCCCACGCGCGAGTTCGATTTCCTGCGCCATCTAGCTGTACGACTCGTTAACATTAAGTTATCTCTCCAGTACGCAGTACTATTTAAACCTCCATGGTTTCATCACCTGGCAATGTTGATAACAGATGGGCATCTCTAAAGTCAATCCTTTTAACGGCTCGTGATCTACACATACCAAGTAAAAGAACCGCTTGAAATAGAGACCCTGTCTACTGCAATGCTTGGGCGCAACACCTCAAGACGCAGTGCAGACGAGCCTACAAGTTCAGAAAAACCAACTGGGGAAACTATATGGGGGTCGTTCCGCCTCAGGACAACCAAAAAATGACAAAAATTGACCTGACCTCTTGCGATTTTAATAAATATTTTTTTGAATATTGTAAACCTAAAAATAGTCGACACGTGTTTTTTTGTTTGACCTTGAGGGCAACCACTTCCGCAGTGCAAGCTTGCAAAATATCATGATTTTGTACTTTTTGAACATTCCGCTTGCACTTTCATAGCTCGTAATTTTTTATCCAAACATCGTACAAAGATTATTTTTTTACCAAATTGAAGCTCTTTTTATGCTCTATTTTACTATTGCATACACAATATGTTTTTTAAATTACAACATTTAAAAAAATGAAAGTGAAAAATTCAAAGTTCCATTACTCAACAAATTCATTTTTTTATAATTTTTAAATTTTTACCATACAATTATTGATATGTTATCTACTTACTGTAAAAATTTCAAGTTAAAGTGTCTAGGGATGTGGGAGTAATGAATTATTTTGCGCGTCAAGGTACTTGTGAAACCGCGCGGCAGAGCGCCGCCGCTGCTCTCGTTCTATAGCAATCGCGGTAAAAACTCCACTGAACTCGATCACTATTGTAACTCTCATTTTCTATTCTGTCTACTAATTCAACAATTACTTTGAACCTATTAGTTGTTAGTTGATTTGACAATCATAGCAATGGTTTAAATATATTCTCGTGGAACCACGAAAACCGTTATGTTCTGAAACCTTCGTTACACGACATCACAATAAATTCTCTCTCTACTATAATTCAATTACTTTTATAATATTTGTTGTGGGTCGTTTTGATAATCAATGCATTGTTTTTATATGAGTTCTCATGTGATCACGAAAACAGTTATGTTCTGAAACTTTAGGTATACGACATCATAATAAAATCTCTTGTCTATACGTTTTGCTATTCATAGACGGTACTCCATCCCATGTTCTTCGCCAATTTTTGCCGACCAATCATGTAATAAATATTCCTGACAATTAATTTCAACCCTTTCAGTTTTTAATCCCTGCTCTGTGTTCGCCGACACGAACTGCCCACCCCACGTTGGTCTCAGGTGCAGGTGTATTTCTATAGGTATTGTTATTGGTTTTTAGGTATGTAATTGATTGAGGAGATTTTCTACACTGTGTAACTTCTAAGAGCAATCATATCTCTTTTGGCTTCCCAACCACACGGACCTATGAGCTCTCCAAGTGTTGGGTGTTATAATAATAGGTATACATTTGTGGGTGCTTTTTTTCTGATAGACAAGAAATACTGATATACCTATTCGTAGTGCATTTCGTAGTGAAATTGGTGTTCAATTTTTTTGCGTTTTTTATCTATGGTTTGTCGAGTCGATGGTATTATTTAATGTAATCAATTTATAGAATAAGTTTACATCTATGTATAGGCTTTTCCTATAGGTACCTACTTTCTGTAAAATTGAAGAGTTCAATAATTTGAGAGTAATACTACTTATTACAATATTTTCAAATTCAATCAGTGCGTCAAAGGTGTAAATCAGTCGCGACTTTGCTAAAAACTTTTCTTTTGTGCTGCAAGACGAGGCCCAGGGATTTTACTGAAACAAATCGTCCACCACCCTCCATCCATTCGTCGCATACTACAAAGAGAAAAGTGAAGTGAAACACATCAGTTTTGCAGTAATTTCTGAATGCAGCAGGATACAGTTGCCGTCCGTTTATTTATTAAAAAAACTTATTAATTTTCTGAACCAATATTTTCAATCAGCCAACAAAATCATGTAGGTATTTATCAGATGGTTCAGCTGCCCACAAAAATCATAAAATATAAACAATATTTGCCGCCACAATGCAGCCGAGTGGCACTTCACAGCCACATCGCACGGAAAGGGGGCCTGTGAGGGTGTGGGTGGACTGTGAAGCGGCTTGCAGTTCGAGCCAGGCTGCAAAGGCCTTCTGATGGCCAGATCATAACTCCGCGACAACTCTATGACTGGGTCCAGTCCAACATCACATCCATCAACTTAGAGTATTGTACGCAAGATGAGCATGACTTGGAGGATCAGATTCTCGCGGCAAGATTTTCACAAGCACGTCCTATCGCTGGCACCCAGAAACTGCATTCATTTGTTCCTGTATCCATAGACATTTATACGTGAGTATAAATATCTATGCTGTATCAATATCAACACACGTCATTCAAACAAGAGTTTATTCCTACGCTGCAGAAGCAAGAGATGAATTTGTATCCATCCAAGCAGATGAACTATTGTTCAAACATTATCTGCGGCTTTGTCACGTGCAATCGCTAGAACGACAGCATCGCCCGCGCGGATTCCCAAGTACCTTGACGCGCTAAATAATTTATTACTCGCACATCCCTTGACACTCCGTCTTGAAATTTTTACAGTAGGTAGGTAACATATCGGCAATAATATGGTAAAAATTAAAAAAATATAAAAAAATGAATTTTTGAGTAATAAAATTTTGAATTTTTCACATTCATTTCTTTAAATGATGTGATTTAAGAAACATAGTGTGTATAATATATTAAAATAGAGCATAACAAGAGCTTCAATTTGGTAAAAAGGTCATCTTCGTACGATGTTTGGATCAAAAGTTATGAGCTATGAGAGTGAGAGCGAAATGTTTAAAAAATACAAAATCATGATAATTTGCAAGCTTGCATTTCAGAAGTGGCTGACCTCAAGGTCAAACAAAATTACCAGTGTCGACTCTTTTTTAGTATACAATATTCCCACAAAAATTAATAATATCCCAGGTGGTCAGGTTTTTTGCTTGGGGATTTGGAGCTGGAATGCCCCATGGACTGTCTTGCAAAGTTAAATGAAGCAAAGAAGACTGCTTATGAGCATTACCTGTTCAAAATATGCGACACAAAGAGAAAAACAGCGGAAGTAAATTTTATTAACATCTCAAGAAACTGAACAGCTCATCTCATCTCAGTCCGTCCCAACCCTCAATAAGTTAATCTGCTATTACCCCACTAGACAAAGCCAATGCTCTAAACCAGTGGCCTCATCTTCTCACCTTCTACACTAACTGATTCAGTTCCCTATGTAAAAGGTAGCCAAAGTAGTGACTTTATTCCTTTTACGATTGTTAGACCCGCAGTTACCAAAGCAATTCTACTACTTAAAAATCACTCTGCCCCAGGGCCTAATGGTATTGGAAATCAACGGCTGAAGTTGATCATCAGCTGACCTCATACTTGCTGGTTCTATTCCTAATGAATGTGTATCAACAATACAACAATGCCGAAGGAATGGAAACTGCCATAGTTATCCCTATATCAAAAGCTGGTTCTCGGAGCTTTCCAACAAACTATCGCCCAATAAGTCTGACCTGCTCACTGTGCAAGTCATTACCTTAGAGAGTTATGGGAAGGACACAAACTTCATATCACCAGTTCAGTTTGGTTTCCGAACTCACCATTCATTCATGCAAAGCCAGCCTAGCAGGCATCATCCAAGCTCTCGTGGATGGAATTCTAATGGACATGGTACAGGTCTTTGACACTGTACCTCATGACCAAGGAGGTTGTAGTGTAGTTATATTTTTCTGGAGGGGACAACCGCTATACCGGCCTACGCTACTGGTTGAAGCCAATCCCGGCTAGCCGCCACTCCTCCCAGGCGGAAAAACTCCAGGCAGAAAACGATTGCATTCGTACGCGCTTACGAGCGCTGTTCCAAGAGTTCCAGTAATTTTTTAATTCCGCGCCAATGAATACACTTGGAGAGATGCGGTTTGTAACATTGTTTATCTGAGAGTCCAAGGAATCACCTCCCATTTTTTATTCACTTTTTACACTTTGGGTGGCACGCAATTAAAATATGTCTGGGAACGTTTGGAAAAGAACTCAGAATGCCCAAAAAGTGTTCTATTCAACTTGCTGTAACGTCGCAACTATTTGAAGTATACAGAATCGAAAAATTGGAGGTGATTCCTTAGAGTTTCAGTTAAACAATGTTACAAACTGCATCTCCCTAAGTGTATTCATTGGCACGCAATTAAAATATTCCTGGAACTCTTGCAACTGCGCTCGTATGACCGTGTGCAACGTGACTCGTTGCTTGCCTTGGAAAATCGGGATAGTTTTGGGTTACAATGGGGGGCTGGGGGGAGGGCTCCCCAGCAACTCCCGGGTCCAGGCCGCACAGGCCCGGGAAAATGTTCAATTTCAAGAATAAAATAGAGCCATTTCTATGCCTTTTGGACTAGAAATTTCGGCGATTTCGATCACCTAAAATTGCTAGTTCATAATTATAGAAATTAAGTTTCAAAGTATTAGTTCCCATATATTTTCTCAAAAATTTGCATTATGGATGGATATTGCGAAGTCGCCCAAATCGGCGATCGGTAACAACACCAAAAAGTTGGTCGCGATATGGTAGGCCCAATCTGGCAACCCTGAGACCATGTCCATAACAGTCAAAGCAAATTGCACAAAGTCAGCTGGCTGTCAGTCAAGTGGACAGTGGCTGTCAAGACTCGAGAAAGCTGTGAACAAACTGTTAAGCACAGCAGACTATTTGCTGCGCGGCAAATTATGAATTTACGAAAACACGGTAACATGTAAAAAATCGGACAAAAGGCGTCCCGCTTGATGGTCGTGGGGACAGCGGGACAGGTTGCTAGAAAACGGGACTGTCCCGGCAAAATCGGTTCGAATGGACATCCTAAGTACTATTAACGTCCACCTGCATGGACGGGGCTCCTTCCATCGGTCAATTCCAATCCATCCATTCCATCGGGAATGGACGAGTGGGAGCCCGGCTGGGTCATCCACACAGCATAGTAGTCCCTAGATATAATTCAAATACTGGACTTCACTCTTTGAAAGGAAGGGGCATCCACTTATGGAATGCCCTACCCCTCCCGCTTGAACTTCCAAAGCTCCTTGAAAGTTTCAACATACTAGTCAACCAGTTCTACGCTAAAGCAACGGAACAGTAAATTTTAAATTTTAACAACTGACTGAAACCACTGAAAAAGTGTCCATGTGATATACTACTTATACTATGTATTATGTTCATACCATGTTCTTATTTCTAAGTTACTAATAAATACATTTGAATTGAATTTGAATGTACAGTTCGTTTTTCCTATGTTTGAACTCTCACCAGACGGAGCCACCGTCAGTTGTTCTGCTAGGCCGAGAAAGACTACATTGCGCGCTCATCTTGCAATGTAGTCTTTCTCGGCCTAGCAGAGAAACTGACTGTCAGCGCATTCTGTTGAGAGTTCAAACATAGGAAAAAATGTTTCATCACTTTGAAGTACTTTGCTCTTCTTGAGAAAACTGAGGCCTCTTGAGAACCACTGCTAAAGATAAACGGTATATAAATTTAATGGCTGCTAAAAATCTTTCCACAGATTGAGTTCAACAACAACCTATGCAGACAATGGCTGTCCAATCTTGTCGATTGTTCTGGAGTCGTCGATTTGTTCCGCCACTTCCATCCAACTGCAACCAACTCGTTCACATGTTGGAACACGTTCAGCAATGCGCGCGCAACAAACTACGGCACGCGAATCGACTACATCTTCGCAGTGGATACTGCACTGGATCTCATCACTGACTGTACAATACTCTCGGAATCGTTGGGAAGTGACCACTGTCCAGTGAAGGCAACACTCAAAGTCAAGCCAGTTTCTTCCGATCGATGTCCTTCGCTAGCATCGAAATATTTTCCAGAATTTTCCGGTAAACAGTTAAAACTTGATACCATGTTTAAGAGACATAATAAAATTGCAGACTCAAACTTCGTAACTAAACCAACGTTAAAACGAGGCTTGGATTCAGCTGTTGACGTGTCGAAGGTGAAAAGCAAACAGATGAGTATGATAGACTTCGTTAAGTGCAAGAAAAGTGAGAGTGTTGAAAGTTTTAAGAGTCCTGTTTGCATCAGTTCGGAGGTAGAAAATGCTGATATTTCACAACCGAAGCAAAGTGCCGTTGCTAATTCTGCCTCGGGGCTTTGGAAAGCGTTGCTAACAGGTCCGAAACCAGCACCAATGTGTCCGGGCCACAACGAACCGTGTGTTATGAAGACTGTGACGAAGAAAGGTCCTAACTTGAAACGAACGTTCTGGTCTTGCGCCAGAGGAGCAGGCAAAGCTGACGATCCAAGTGCTCGGTGTTCGTTCTTTCAGTGGGTGTCTACAAAGAAGTAACGTTACAATGATAAACAAAGGTGTGCATCCTTAATTGTTTCTGGTCTCATAAAATGACAAGCTTACATAATACACATCTACATCACATTGCAGATACAAAGATTGATATTCCTGGGACAATTCAGATTCAGATTGTGCAGATTTTTTTTTAGAAATGCTTGCCCCAGGGAATCACAAATACCTAATCTGGAACAATGCTGCAATATGTCAGCCTCTTCATGAAAGTCACAAGCAATGTAGCTGTACGAACTAGAGTATGTTGTCGTAAAACATAATTGTTTGGCCATATTTTTAGCATTTTACTACATTATTTTAATTTTTACAATTGTCTACCTACCATTCAATATTACTGTATGTAAAGAAAGAGCCATCAATTAGTTGATGTCCTGGCATAATGAAGTTAAAACAGCACCACATGTGTCTTAAATATGCATTCTTATAACTCACTTGTGGAAAATTTGTACCCTCATGGATTCAGGATGAATCCTGTAATAATTAGCAATTGTCTGGATATTATGAAATTACAACAGCATTTCATGTGACTTGTATTGATTATGACCCGCTTGTGTAAATCACTTATTAATTTGAAGACTAAAGATAAGAAAATCAATAAATTATGTAATTTCTACACTTGGCTAATGGCTTGGAGTGATGACTTGGTTGGAATTTTGGATCATATAAATAATAAGCAATTGTCCGACATTGAAGTTACCTACTGCATTCCATGTGACTTTTTTTATTTGTTTAATAACTCACTTGTGGAAAATTTGTACTTTCTTGAGACAATGAATCTCAGGATTCAGGGATAGTGAAATATCCACACTTGTCTTGAAACGAAGAGCTGGTAGGAATGCTGGATCCTGTAATAATGAGCAATTGTCCGACATTGAAGTTACAGCATTCCATGTGACTTATTCATTTGTTTAATAACTCACTTGTGGAATATTTGTACTTTCTTGAGACAATAAAACTCAGGATTCAGGGATAGTGAAATATCCACACTTGTCTTGAAACGAAGAGCTGGTAGGAATGCTGGATCCTGTAATAATTAGCAGTTGTTCGACATTGAAGTTACAGCATTCCATGTGACTTATATTTCTTGTGGAAATCTTTTAATTTGTAGGGAGACAATAGATATAAAAATCAAAAATAGTGTAATTACAAATGATTGGAATGTAGCACAGGTAACATTGACCAAACAATCATCTGATAGAAAACCAAAGATGCAAAATCTACGTCGAGTAATTCCTGACGTGTGGGATTATCGGATAGAATTGTTATTAGTCAATTGTCGGGTCAATTAGTACAATGATAACGGAAGCAGACTTGACTAAGGACAAAATGTAAGAGTTAGAATAGAAAGGTGAAGACTCCGCAAACAAAATGCTCCTGGGATTGCAGCGTAGGCCAGTTTGTTCTTGGAAGAAATACGTATTTCATTCGTAATCGTGTACATTCTATATCAGTATTTTCACATGTGATTTGATCTATCTGTTATAAGCAATTCTGTGTTCTTCAATAAATACATTTGTATATTTATAATGGACATACGACTTTTGGATTTTACTACCTCACAATACACCATACTGATACTGTACCCCTCATTCATGCTACCATACTGCCTTCATTGATCACCAAACCTACCACATAATCAATTAAATTACCCGCAGTAAACTGAGGAATATTTGACTGCAGTTGCAAATAATTAAGAAATTTAAGCGTAATTCTGTCATCCAACTAGCTGTACATTACCTTAGAGGTAGTAGACCCCAGGTTTATTTTCTCCACTTTATTGGAATCGTGTAATCAAGTTATCAATTGCAATACATACAGTTGCAATGAAGTTTTCTCTTACAAAACCAATACAAATGTGATTGGATCTCTTCAAGAATCATTGAAATGGACTTCGGGCCTTCTACTTCTGAAACACAGAACTACCTACAAATACAGGCTGACCCAGTTTACCAACCCAGAATCACTTATAAAATGTTTAAATTCTACAAAAAAATCGCCTGTTTTGGCAAGAATAGGGGATTGTTTGTTGTAATATGAGCAGTCATCCCGTGAATCACATTAAAATAGTTGATATTCTAAAAAAATGCACAGCGGACAATAATTGAAGAGTTTTTTGCTTCAGTTTGTGCATTTTAGAGCCCCAGAATCACTTTTAAATTGTTGAATTTCTGTAAAAAAAAAACGACCTGCGGGGCTAAAACTAGGGGGCTTCGCCTCCCCCCCATGATGAAAGTATAGTTCCTACCTTGAGTATGAAAGGGTTCCTACGCGTCTGACAAGAGATGAAGACGCTGCCGTTAGACTAGCATGTATTGCTCTTTTTCCTATCTCATACAGGCGCGTAGGAACTTTATTTTGAGTGGGGGGGTCAAAATTATCGGGGATCGATGAATGTGAGGAAAAGGTAGTTCGCCGTTACAAGGGGGTCGGGGGGGGGGGGGGGGGGGCTCGCCAACTAGTTTGCCCCTCAGGGCCTTTTATGAATATACAAAATAATCGAATTTGAAGCTATTGGCTTCCATTTCAAAGAAATTTAAAATGTGTGATATACAATATTTTTGGGGAAACTTAAGAAAAAATGCATTATAATATGCAAATTTTGTTATTTGATAAAATTCCTAATGGCCCCGCAGGGCCTTTTTTGAAATTTTGATACAAAATAATCTAATTTGAAGCTATTTTGGCATTATTTTCAAAGAAATGTACAATGTGGATGCAAATTTCAAATATTCTGTGGAAACTTTAGACAAATGTATTCTAATCTGTAACTATTTGTTTTTATAGAAACCCCATTGGCCCCGCAGGACATTTTTTGAGTTTTTGATACAAAGTAATCGAGTTTGAATCTATTTTGGCATCCTTTTCAAAGAAATTAAAAATGTGTGATGCAATATTCTTGGGTAAACTTTAGACAAAGTGCATTATAATCTATAAATTTTGTTATTTGATACCCCGCAGGAAATTTTTTGAATTCCTATAATAAAAGAGAATAATGAATCGATTTTGGAATTTCTTTGGAAAAGGTTGCAATAAGCAACACCAATAAGCAATAAGAAAAATCTGTATTTGTTTTGGTATCATAGTTACATCGTATTCATGAGGATGATCATTGTTGGACAAATGAGTTATATCTCATTGGATAGGTACCTACTCTGTTCAATTAGTTTTGCAAAACTTGGGAAAATTTTCAGAATTCAACCTCATAATGGAGCAAATCTCCAATCTGTGCATTTTTGGATCTCTTAATCAACATTTTTGTATATCTGGGGGCAGTGATGATTTCAGACATTTTATTCGGGGGAGGGGGGGGGGGGGGTGTACCTGAACGAAAATAGGTACGAAATATGTAAAATATCTTGATGACATATCCCAATTTGTAGGTAACACATTTCACTAGAATACTGAATAAATGGTTTTTTGTATGTAAAGTTACACAGGCGCGTGTAAATAATTAATAGTTAAAATAATTCCTAAAGAAACCCACCACTGGCTTCGGCATGTTTGAACTAACAATAATTGCGTAGCATCATCATGTTATGCAGGCGCGTAGGAACTACTTTCATCGTGGGGGGGGGGGGGGGGGGGGATTGTGACACCTGGAAGGGGGTCTGGGAGGCGAAGCCCCCAGGTTTAACCCCGCAGGGCGGTTTTTTGAATTTAAACCAGTTAAAAGTGATTCTGATTTTAAAATGCACATACCGAAGCAAAAAAAATCCAATTGTTGCCCGCATGGCATTTTTTCGAACATAAACATTTTAAAATCGATTCTGGGATGCTAAAATCCCAGAATCCCAGATTTGTTGCTCAAATTACAACAAATAACGCCCTATTTTTAAGTGATTCTTGGACATTAAACTTAAATTTGTATGGTGAATGGAGGGTCAGACTGTTCAAGTGGGGGGGGGGGGGGGGGGGAACCTCCCCCATCCCCCCCACCCTTCCTACGCGCCTTCCTAGCAGGCACAGGGTGGTGTAGCCACAGAGACTCTGTTCAAATTTTACAAGCAATTGCAGTCCGAGTCCACATCCCTCAGCCTATTACTTTCTGTAATATCTACCTCCCTGAGTGGGCCCCGGTGACCAAACATAATATAAATAATTTAATATCTCAACTTCCCTGATGTTTTGACAATGTGATTACTGATTTCTAATGAATTTAAGTTCGTTTTTATGGAAACATAATTTAAGAATTTTGTTTCTATGACATTGTTATGCCTCTGGGCTCGAGGGGGGGGGGGGCTGTGCTCCCCCCCCCCCCCCCAGACATGTCTGAAATCATCACTGTATGGGGGTGATATCTGGGGGTGTCAATATGAAAACTGGGGGGTCATTGACCCCCACTCCCCCCCCCCCCCCCCCCCCTCCCCCTTCCTACGAGCCTGATCCCATAACACATCCAGTGGCATCTGTTCGTTCTCGCTCATACTGTAACTCAACTGTAAATATTCAATCGTGATTATACCAACGACCGATTATTCATAGAATAAAGAACCCAGAAAAAAACACTCCGTGTAAAAACGGCAGCCAAGTCTCTTTACTTCAAAAAAATTCAACACTGAAAAGGAGTGATATCAAAAAAGGAGCCAAGTCAATGACATTTCCAAATATTTAATCGTATTTTTTAAATAAAAGAATAAACACCGAGAAATACTTTACAAAAGGACTTGGCGCATCGTTTTTTTAAAGACATCATTCTATCCTAAAAGTAGAAAGAAATTTACAAATAGGTAGGTACATTTTCCTCTTTCTATTAGAGCCAGAATCTATTAATCAAGCTACTTTTAATAATGGCTATTTTATAGTTTTGTCAATGGCGATAGAAGAAAGATTTCATGCTGTAATAGATAAGTAATATAAGGATGGAAGAATTAAATAACAATTGGAAGTGGGCTCATACATATTCTTGCAGTACCTACTGTTAATATGGTGATATTAGAAGGGAATCTTTTCATAATTTGATCTTGACTGAAGGAAATCATGAAACGTTGTCAAATAATTACTTACTATCTATGGAACACTATTATATATTTTTGAAGTGTCAAGTGTATAAAGTTATTTTTTTTAATAGAAATACAATGTGACTTCACTGTGTACTTTGTGAAATGTATTGCTATAAAATGCAGTAGAAATTTATTTCATGATGAGAAGGATTAACGCATTAGACTTACCTAATTAATATGTTGCCACGAAACAATATTACGAAGATAACTATTGTGTATTTATAGAAAACATAGGCAACAGTTTCATCGCGTATATATTCAAATAGAAAATATTTTACAGTAGGTATGTGTAATAAGTAATTGAAAGATGTTTCCCTATTATTCTAAAAATTCTTAATGACGGTTGTTTATAAATGGCATATGCTTATGAATAGAAAATGTCTTTAAAAAAACGATGCGCCAAGTCCTTTTGTAAAGTATTTCTCGGTGTTTATTCTTTTATTTCAAAATACGATTAAATATTTGGAAATGTCATTGACTTGGCTCCTTTTTTGATATCACTCCTTTTCAGTGTTGAATTTTTTTGAAGTAAAGAGACTTGGCTGCCGTTTTTACACGGAGTGTTTTTTTCTGGGTTCTTTATTCTATGAATAATCGGTCGTTGGTATAATCACGATTGAATATTTACAGTTGAGTTACAGTATGAGCGAGAACGAACAGATGCCACTGGATGTGTTATGGGATCAGGCTCGTAGGAAGGGGGAGGGGGGGGAGAGACTTGGCTGCCGTTTTTACACGGAGTGTTTTTTTCTGGGATATCACTTCTTTTGTTAGTTTATTCATACAGCTTGTAGCACATGTCCGAGCAAGGACTAATTTCTTTAAAAAAATACGCCTCAACCGATTTGGATAGGTACTAAGAAAAGTTGCGTTTGGTAAAAGATTAAAATGATTATCCAAAAAAAATAGCTTAGATTTCGTTACAATCGGTCCAGCCGTTTTCGATATTTGACGTCACTTCCGGTTTTGAAATAGGGGCCGAAAATAATGTCTTCTTGAAATCATAATTAGAAGGAAGTCCTACAAAATTACATAATTTGATAACAATCGGTTTAGCCGTTTTCGATATATAACGTCACTTCCGGTTTTGAAATGGCGGCCGAAAATAATGTCTTATTGAATTCATAATTATTAGTCCTACATATTTCCAAAATTTGGTTGCAATCGGTACAGCCGTTTTCGATATATGACGTAAATTCATGTTTTAACAATGGCGGCCGAAAATAATGTCGTCTTTAATTCATAATTATTAGTCCTACACATTTCCAAAATTTGGTTGCAATTGGTACAGCCGTTTTCTATATATGACGTCACTTCCGGTTTCGAAATGGCGGTCGAAAATAATGTCGTCTTGAATTCATAATAATAAGTCCTACATAATTGCATAATTTGGTTGCAATCGGTACAGACGTTTTCGATAAATGACGTCACTTCCGGTTTTAACAATGGCGGCCGAAAATAATGTCGTCTTTAATTCATAATTATTAGTCCAACACATTTCTAAAATTTGGTTGCAATTGGTTCAGCCGTTTTCGATATATGACGTCACTTCCGGTTTTAACAATGGCGGCCGAAAATAATGTCGTCTTAAATTCATAATCAATATTCTTATGTCCTACATATTTACACAATTTAGTTCCAATCGGTACAGCCGTTTTCGATATATGACGTCGCTTCCGGTTTTAGCAATGGCGGCCGAAAATAATGTCGTCTTTAATTCATAATTATTAGACCTACACATTTCCCAAATTTGGTTGCAATCAGTACAGCCGTTTTTGATACATGACGTCACTTCCAGTTTTAAAAATGGCGGCCGAGAACACTGCAACCTTGAATTTATAATTATTCACAATGTACGTTTACTAATATCTATTTAAAAGTATAAAGTGGTGAATTTAATGTCATTTAACATATTTATGACGTAATTCATCAATCATCATATTTATGACGTCATTTCCGGTATAGGTAATAAGAATACAATCTAGTTTTATCTAGTTGATACTTCATGAACGACCATCTGAATTCATAATCCCTATATTTCCGTAAAATCGGTCATGCCGTTTGTAATATATGACGTCACTTCCGGTTTCATTTAGTGGTTCCTGCCGCCATTTCCGGTACCGTTAATTTGTTTATTCATTTTTCCCAATTGATTTTTCAAATAAATAGTAGAATGAATACGCAGGAGCTAGTTCAGTTGCAATCGGTACAGGCGTTTTAGATATATGACGTCACTTCCGGTTTCAGAAATGGCGGTCGAGAACACTGCAACCTTGAATTTATAAATTGTATTGTCTATATTACAATGTAAGTTAATTATGTACGTATTTTAAGTATAATTTGTTGAAATAAGTGAAATATTGCGTATTTATGACGTCACTTCCGGTTTAGAAAATAAGAAAATAATTTTTTGTTATTGCTCGAGTTATTGCTTTGTTATTGCTTGCTATTGCTTGTACTTCATAAAGATGACCATCTAAATCGAATGGCGCTAATTTCGTTCTAATCGGTCCAGACGTTTTTGAGATATGACGTCACTTCCGGTTTAAAAATGGCGGCACAAAAAATCACAAGAGGCAAGGTATCATCAGACGCCAAAAGTGCATATGTGGTAAAAATTTCAGGTTGATCGGTTCAGCCGTTTAGGCTGTGGCGGTGACAGCAACTTTTTCGGGAATCATATGAAGAAGAAGAAGAAGAAGAAGAAGAAGAAGAAGAAGAAGAAGAAGAAGAAGAAGAAGAAGAAGTAGAAGAAGAAGAAGAAGAAGAAGAAGCAGATGAAAGCGGTGTAATTTCACGATTTTCACTGCCCTCTAGGTCGTAAACGGCATGACCGGTTGTTGTCGCGTGATGTATATGTAGTCAGGTGGGCCATAGCTCAAAATTAAGACATTTCACAACAATGTGAGATTTTCCATTGTTGAGATCCAGTAGGCCGAAAATGCTATGTTGTTGCTTACAGTAAAAGTAGTTGGTCTGCTCCTCAGTTTATATAGGCATTTACGGTATGTTGAGTGACTGTGAGTGTACGGTACGACTTGGCTGAGTGGAGCGACCGCTCCACTAGATTCTATGAATTTGTATTTCCAAACAAGATGCGAAGGAAAGAATTTGGTGCATTTCTACGTAATTTTAACACTTTTAAGCATATTTTTATCTTGACATATAAATGTATAAGAGCATAGGGAGGGGAATTGAATCAGAGGGCGGGATCTTCCCCCCATCCCCCCCTCTCTTCCTACGCGCCTGAGGCTGACACCTTAGTGTAGTAGTGGGGTTTGAAATGTCATTTGAAGTGCAGCAAGTACTTGCTATGTGTAAGATGGGAGAAGCGGAAAATAATTGACTTGAATTACGCATTTTTTTACAATAAACATACACCTACTGAATGAAGGTCATTACTTCAGATTCTACGATATGATCTCTCGAGCAGTGTTGTCAAAGCAGTGTTGAATCCAGACATTTTTCTCGGGAGGGGCACTTGAATAGTTGGGGGTGGCATTTTTTGGGGCTACTTTTTTGATGTTGGTGTTTGGGGGGGGGGGGGGTTAAGTTAATTTATGAATATGCTTCAATTATTATACGTAATATATTTTGAAAAGTCACAGTGGAAAACAGGGGGTTCGGGGGCATAGCCCCCGATAAAATTTTTGATCAAGGTCATTCGTTTAGGTACAATTTTGAATCACAGTGTATAGCTATTTTGGGGAATTATAAATTGCCAAATTTTCCAAAAAATGGTATAAGAGATTTAATAATAGGTACATTTATTGAACTTATCAGGATATGCATGTCCGGGGCGCATAGCCCCGGAAAATTTTCGGAATTTTAACTCAATTCTAACCGTTTTGGAGGTTTTTGACATGATCCGTCTATTTATACGTGTTTTTTTCACATATTATTTTGAAGGTATTTTGAATAGGTATTTGTGCCGGGGGGGGGAGGGCACTGCCCCCCCCCTCCCCGAGGTATGCCTGTGCCAAAGATACTTTTTAAATTTAAATGTATTGATTTTTTATCCTAGATACAGATACTAGATACTGTTTAAAATTGAAATTGGTAAATGAATGTAACTATTCAAACGTTTAATTTAGTGGACTTGTATTTCAAGGAAGATAAGAAATGATTTCACTTCCTCAATGAGACAAATGAAATGGATAGTGTTCATCCGCAAGACAATAATTTTATGTTTCTTCTATAAAAAAAGATCGTGTAATCTCATGTCTTATGCAGTGGGTAATTTGTAAAATAATAATTATAATAGACGCTCGACTTTTGTTAGGGAAACATATCTGCTTACGAAAACAATGGGGGGGGGGGGGGGGCGGAGGACCCCCCAATACAATGCGGGTCCGGGGTGCATAGCCCCGGGAAATATTTGAATTTCAAGACCAAATTTGGGGCATTTTTACGCGCGTGTACACAATTTTAAGTCAATTTTTACTTCTATGAAAAATAAGTGGGCACCCTCGTCCGTCCCCAAATTAACCACTGGTCTTAAATGAGTTATCGTGTCTTGGTTAACCAGAAAACGTTTGCAATATCAGAACATATTAGAAAATTAATTCGTTTGCCGTGGGGGGAAGTTTTAGACGGCCGTGATATTTTAAAACAAATTCTAAGTTCTTATGATCCAAGTAGCAGTGACACGTTCCATTGTCGGTTGCATTGCCAACAGCTGTTCTACAAGTTCAATGTGACAGTTGACAGTTTTCAGTTTCATCAGAAGTGGTTGATATCATAGCTAATTTATTGTTTCAAAACAGTATATTACGCTAGGAATCTGAAGAAAACTTTACGCAATATATCAAGTATAAAGTGTACTTAACAATGGCAAATACACATCAAGAAGGGAACGTCGGTGCACCGAGTGACTACTTCATCATACCTTCCCGGTCCCTGTACATTGCCAACTTACATTCTAAAGTAGACGCATCCATGTTGTTTGAGAAGTTCTGGCCCGCTGGAGAAGTACTATCTGTTCGAGTTTGCCGAGACCAGATCACAAAGGAGCCTTTGGGTTACGCCTATGTCAACTACCGACTGGCAGTAGACGCTGCAAGGGCCCTCGACACCATGAACTTTGACATTCTCCACGGAAAACCGATGAGAATCATGTTCTCAGAAAGCAACCCTGCCCTCCGTAAAACAGGAAAGAACAATTCATAATTATAAAAGATTTGCACAAATCCATTGATTCAAAAGGGTTGCGTGATAATATGTGTCTATCATTTGGTAATATTCTTAGCTGCAAGATTGCTCAAGACTTGAACGGAGTGTCGAAAACCAAAAGATTTGTTCATTTTCACACGAAGGAAAGTGACCATTGACCATTGACTATCAAATAAATCGTTTAACTTCATGAACTCGAAAATTCTTTAAAGTTTCCTTCATCAATTCCAATATCCATATTACTTTCATATACTTGGCGCATCGTTTTTTTAGGGCATTGTAGGTATACTATAAGTATATGTATTTATATCTAGCCTATACTTCTAAGCTATTTATATACACGATGCGCCAAGTATTTTTTAATTTTCAAATAAAGTTTTGACTTGGCTAATTTTTTGATATCACTACGTTTCAGTGCAGAATTTTTAGATTTCATATTTTTTTTTTAGTTGAAGAGACTTGGCTGGTATTTTTACACGGAGTTCTTTCTTACTGGATATCAATCTTTCAAAACATTTTGGTATAATTTATTCTAATATCTGTTAAACAAGAACTAAACTTATGTCAGCCTTCTCTTTTCTGGAGTACTCAGTATGTTGGCATCATTGCTCTACCATATGGCTCTACATCCATGTCTCTTTCGAATGTCTTATACACTGGTGGGTAGGTATGCAACCTGCCACACAAAGATGAACTGCGGGTTGCATACCCCAGCTCCATCGTGCCCATAGTTCGTTCCTCTTAGTTATAAGGCGCTGTAAAGCCTAGTTAGCACGGTTCATGGAGGGATGCCCGAAAGAAGTGTTACTGTCCACTATATCTGAATTAATATGTTTATTTAATAGATCATTTCCTTGTGCGCCATATAAAAGCAAGAAAAAGTGTGCAAGTGTAACTATTTCCAAGCTTTATTACTTTATGTGATTATCTTCTAACCAAATTCTAATAGTAATATGTGTCTGATACATTAAGGTTTTAATTATGATTTAAATGTATAACTACACCTACCCGAAAGTTTTTAAAAGATAGACACCAAAATCTAAATAAGTGTTGTTCTATTCCTCCTGGGTTAAAATTTCCTCATACTCTGAAGACATGAAATTGTAAACTCAATATAAGTCGAGCATGGGCGTCCGCAGGATTTCTGCCAGGGGGGGGGGGGGGGGGCAAGGCAGGAAAACAATTTTCCATGGGTATTTTCCACGCCCTGACCCGCTGGGCGTTTTTTTGGTTTTTGGACAACTAAAATCAATTTTGAGACGTTATGAGGTGTATTTTGTTGAAATATTCAATATTTTTAAAAAAATATCACTTGAGGGGGGGGGGGGGGGGGGGGGGAAGGACATGCTCCCACCTTGCCCAGCAGGGCATTTTTTTAAAATCTTTTTGACACTTTGAGATGATTTTTTTATTGTTTTTTTTTTGTTTACCAAATGAAACTATTCGTAAAACACCACAAGAAATGTATGTTATCCTGACATCCAGGGGGGGGGGGGGGGGCAAGCGTGCCACCTTGCCCCCCCCCCCCTCCCCCCTCTGTGGACGCCCATGAAGTCGAGAGTTGCAAGGTACTGGACATTTTATGAATCTTTCACAGAATTGATGTTATGTTGGAAAAATAATTAAATATTGATATCATTGGTGCCAGCCATGTAGTGCAAGATATTTTTAAAGAAGATATGTATATTACAAAATGAATTATAATAATGATATAAATTATCAAAAACTTATGTTTATTTGTGTGTAAAGCCGGTTTCACATAAAGCGCGTTTCGCGTTTTGCGTTTTCATGTTGTTTTTTTCTAACGCCTAGAAGAAGCCGTCGAAAACAAAATGTTGATATAAATTTATTATTTTTGTTGGTAAAAATTTGGGTGTTATAATATATGATTAGATGGAATAATATGCCCAGATAAGCAATTATTAACATTATAGTTTATTTTATAGTTATTTTATAGTTTATTTTAGTTTATGTATAGTGACTTCATTTTCGCCACGTGCGGTACTGAAAAAACCTCCCTACAATCGAGATGGGGCGGCTTAAAAATAAAACGCGTGTGGCAAAATTTTCGGTGGTTTTGATGGGTCAATAAAAAAAAAACCCAAACGCAAAACGCGAAACGCGCTTTATGTGAAACCGGCTTATATCTAATTGTTGCAAGAAATCATAATGCTGGTTACTTTCATTTTGTTCTATTGGTGACACTTTTTCTCACTTTCAACCCTGAATGCTGGTGCCAACTTCAGCCTTCTCTGTCCTTCACCACCGTCCTACAGACTCCATTTATCATTTTCAAAACTAGAATAACATCTCTACTGTTACTGTAAATTCAGACTTCGCGATCATGAGTTCCTCAAAGAGAAGTATTTTTACGTTTGGCTGTGAGACTTACGGGTGCGTGGTCACCTATATTACTCTGATTTTACTCGCCGTTGCTGCCCTTGGATTGGCGTTCACAGCGATCACGGATATGTGCAACACCTCGAACCATAATTCCTTAAAACCTGGCAATTATATACATAAAACAACAGAAATCTAAAAGCACGATCCACTAAATTATAGAAAAAAAAATGAATTTGCTTCTCCTTTCAAGTTAGTAACAGTACACTCATGTGTTTTTCTTTGAGTATTTAGTTATTATGGATTAATAAAAAAATAAAAAATACAGTGTTTCAAACCACAAAATATGCCATTATCTAAGTACTAATATGAGCAAACATAATTTAAGAAATATTATCCAAACAGTTATTTGCCGTTCCGTTTAATAGAGCTTATACCTAACACATTCTTACCTATATCAGAAACCTAACACATTGTATCTATAAGAAACATATCGACGGTATAAATAAAATATTTCATAAACATAATTTCAATTATCAACCAACCAATCTATTTATATAATCAAGCAGACATTTCATCGGTCTACAAATAATTTGCTCAGCATTTGCAAGGATTAGAAGTAAGACTGCATGTTAAAACTCTTATAAACAATAACACAATAATACTTCTTCAAGAAAAAAATATAAAAAATAAGTATATATAGGTACCTACCTCTCACGTATTGCTATAGCTATCTAATAGCAAAGAAACAATTATTACCTACGTATTTTAACAATAATAGATATACATCCGACTGCTTCCGAGTTTGTTTTGAATGGGCCGCTGTAACGGACTCCTTGAATGCTATTTATATGGGAAAAAACGCTTTTAAATTATTTATGGACGGATCTTTCTCAAAAACTATACAGGTCTAAGTTAGTATGAGATGAAGGTGTGTGCAAAATTTTAGATCGTGAAACCTGCGGGATTTGGCTCAGAGGGTAGAACACAAAGATTCAGCAATGTTATAATCTGTTTATTACAAAGAAAATAAATGTTCATTGATGTGAAAAGAGCAATCAAAATTATTATGTACAATACGTTCGATACGTCAGCCGTAGTGATGATGTCGCTTTGCGTGTTTACGTCCAAGTAAACAGTAGATGGCGTTGACCCTCGAGTAGTGTGTCTATTGAACTCCTGTTCAACAGAAGTTGAGGGACTGGATATGTCACCCCTTCAGGCGCGATGTGATGATGTCTGGGTAACCCCTTTGGTTACCAGGACGTCCAGCAGTCTGTGCACAAGGAGTGACCTCCTCGGGCAGTTGGTTCAAGTTGGCTCAGGCTGATGACGCTCGTGGCTGCAGACTCGTCGGATTCTCCCGGAGTGTGCAAGTCACTGACTTTAATACTTTTAAATGTTGAAAACTTGAAACTGTTCAGTTGATCAGTTCAATGGTCTTGATCACGTCGGCACTGTCCCGCTGAAGTTATACTATATTCGCGCCCACTGGCTTCACTGGTTCGCGAGACAGGTCTCACTGCCTGAGAAAACTCCGACTGATGATGTTTGGCTGGTAGCTTGTCATTTTATACCCTCTCACCTCGTTTCCCCGCCAAAGAATCTGATTGGGTAGTTCGGTACACGTGGTGGCTAATTTTAGACATTCGGTCATCTCGGAAACGCGGCAAAAGACTTGGTCTCCTCTGGTCTCCTCACGTAAGCCACTAATTAATTTCCTGGAACCACTGAGAACTTGCTCTGGTTAACTGGTTTTGTAGCGTTATCACAATGACCGGTGCACTCGCTATTACGTTGTGACATCACAATTTAGGTAAGGTCACATACTTTTTATGTTGATTCACTCACTTTCTTGAGATAATCTTACATTGATATACTTATTTGATTGCTCGTTATATTTTTTGTTATACTTTGATTGCTATTGAAATTTAAGATGGTAAGTTTACATTGTGATTCTAATTAATTACTTTGTGTACAGATAACCTTGACTCTAAGACTGTCATGCTACAAGCTTGTACATTCTGCAGACCTATTTCAAACAAACATTATTATTATCCTAGATAGGCCAACTTGTTACAATCGATACGTTGACCGGTGCGACCTGGGTTGAACCCAAAAAAAACACAAACAGAGAAAGTGCCGTTAATGATCGATTTATTACTCGTGTGCTTTTTCTACTGAAATCATAAAAATAAATAATGAAGATAGCTCAAGAAATACGATTTTTGAAATTTGACCCCAGGTTACCTCAAAATGACCTTTATCGTGGATTCTTTTGACATTTTGGAATTTTATAAAAGTAAATTATTGAAAGTTGGTCATGATAGACCAATAATTCACTAAAAAAAGTGATTCCACTATAAATTATTATTTTTTTTTGTTGACCCCCACAAACGATATCATAGACATATGTTTCATATGTGCTATGGAATATCTCAACCAAATTTTGTGAAGCTATTATATTTTGTTGTTATTCCAAACCAAAATGTATTCAAAATTTTTTCTAATTGGGCCCATAATGCCCTTTCCTGCAACAATTTTGGGTTTGATTATCGTTATAAACTCTCACAAGACTTTTACAACACATTTCAAAAAAAGAAAAAATTAAATAGCTCAATAAATACGATTTTTGATATTTGACCCCATATGACCCCCAAATGGCACTATTGTAAAATCTTTTATAATTTTGTATTTTTTAAAAATCATGTGTATGCAGATGGTCATTATAGAGAAAACAGTCAATCAAAATGTTGATTCAGACATTAGTTATGAGGATTTTTGTAATTTGACCTCTAGGGGTCACCACTGACCCCGGGGGCAAAATCTCGAATGATATCATAGCCAAATCTTTTTTTACATGTCCTAAGGAACATCTCCACCAAATTGCATGCTTGTATCACAAAATGAACTGTATCACATATCACAATGAAATGTATCACATTCCTCTTAGCCGCTGAGCTGAACTATGCTATTATGTGATGTCAGTCAATGTCATAAAATGAAAGATTTGAATTTTACCACCTCACTGCCTCTTCGAATCTCTTGATTCCCATTAAAGATGGTAGTGGAAGAAGTGAATGTCGAGAAGGCTGTGAGCTTGCTACACGGCTTTTTTGATGATGTGTCAGTGTATCTTGTTTTGATTGATACGATTCGATTACGATTGTGTGCGACTGTCTACAGAAAGTGTTTAATTTGAAGGTAAGTGTAATGAATTAATAGATTGTTATTAATTTTTTTGACTAACTGATAGTATTCAAGGGTATTTGAATCTCAGTTCTTCCCAACGTCTATACAGTATTCGTTATACACGAATATTGTATAGACGTGGCGTTCTTCCCGTGATTCAATGCTGTTTCTTTCTGGCCAACACTTACCTACCAACTGTTGCTTGATTCCTCTGAAGCAGTTCGACACAATTCAGTGATTATGTAATCTTGGTTACGGCATTAATAAAATAGTATACAGTTAATATGTATTGATTGTCCAGTAACTAGGTATATAGGTATTATATTAGAGAACCATCAGTATAGATTCCGTGGGTGGTAGTTTCATGCATTGCGAATGCCGAAAGATGCAAATGGCGTAGAGCGAACAAATTACATTGCAGTGCGGTCTTGTTGGTATACCTATTTGGATATGAATATAATACAATTTAAAAACTTGGAAAACGCTCTGTGTAGCGCGTTGATAAGGGAGCATTTGCATTACATACACAATTTAAACTAGTGCAAACTGGGGAAGTTATGGGTAGATAGGTCGCAGAGCTCAAAGACACATTATGCCATTCATATTCTCATCTCCACTCAGCCAACTCCCCACCACATATACCAAATTTGGGAACAATAGGTTACACCCTTGGCGAGCTATAGGGCATGAAAATCGTGTTTTAGGGCGGTTTTCATAATAATCATGAAGCGGTCATGAAGCGGTCGCTCCGCCCAGCCAAGTCGTACTGTACACTCACACTCACTCAACATACCGTTACTGCCTAATAAACTGAGGAGCAGACCAACTACTTTTACTGCAAGCAATAACATGGCATTTTCGGCCTACTGAATTGTTGCAAAATTGTTGCACAAGTGTTGCACATTGTTGCAAAATTTCTTAATTTCGAACTATGGCCCACCCCACCCCATACCAAATTTGGGAACAACAGGCGAGCTAGAGGGCCTTGAAAACAGTGAAATTACACCCTTTTTAAAAGGTATCTGATGATGATGATGATAATAATGATGATATTAGGCCAGGAAACGTTGCTATCATATCCACAGCCTAAACGGCTGAACCGATCGATCTGAAAGTTTTACCACATATGCACTTTTGGCATCTGATGATACCTTGCCCTTAAAAAAAAATTGTGCCGCCATTTTGAAACCGGAAGTAACGTCATATCTCAAAAATGGATGGACCTATCGGGACGAAACTAGCGCGGAATGATTCGGACGGACTTCTATATAAAATATTAATAGTCGAAATAAATATGCTCTATTACCAAAACCGGAAATGACGTCATATGTCAAATCTGACTAAAATCATCTCTTATAATTAAAACAATAACTACATATTCAGAAGGCTTATAATGTTACATAACATTTACAGATACAAATTTTATGTAGCAGTGATGTCAGCCGCCATTTTGAAAACCGGAAGTAATGCGATAACTTGAGAACGGCTGGACCGATTGGAACGATGCTTTCGCATTTCATCATGGAATATAAAAGCTTATATTTAGCACCAAACACAATTCTACTTACCAACCAAATCACAAAGGCGACTTTTTTAAAGGAATTATAGTCATTGGTTACACAATAAGTATATGTTACAAGTTGTAAGAATAAACTGGAAAAAGGAGTGATATCCCCATAAAAAAACACTCCGTGTAAAATGCCAGCCAAGTCTCTTGAACTAAAGAAATATATATAAAAAATCTAAAAATTCAGCACTAAAGACTGAAAAGTAGTGATATCAAAAAATGGCCAATTCAAAACTTTTCAAAAAATACTTGGCGCATCGTTTCTTAGGGGATTTAATGTATAGATGAGTATATTTGATTTCCGGCCTGCTTCTATACTATTTATATGCACGATGCGCCAAGTATTTTTTGAAACGTTTTGACTTGGCCATTTTCTGATATCACTACTTTTCAGTGCTGCATTTTTGGATTTAATTCTATTTTTTTTTAGTTGAAGAGACTTGGCTGGCATTTTTACACGGAGTGTTTTTTTATGGGGATCAGTAATAATATCAGTAGGTAGTAGGCTGGAACTAAAATCCGGTAAACAAGCCACAGCCTAAACGGCTGAACCAAATGATCTCAAATTTATACTACGTGTGCACTTTTGGCGTCTGATTTAACCTCACCCCCCCATGACTTTTTTAGTGTCACCATTTTGAAACCGGAAGTGACGTTATATCTCAAAAATGGCTTGACCTATCGGAACGAATTTAGCGCTAATCAATTCAGACGGTCATCTATATATGGAATATCTATAGACAAAATGTAGATTTTTTATTACTGAAACCGGAAATGACGTCATAAAATTGAAAAATCAGACTATTGTCACCTCTTACTACGATAAAGTTACATATTCAGAAAGCTTATAATGATACATAATATTTTATAAATAAATTCTAGGTGGCAGTGATTTCAGCCGCCATTTTGTTTACCGGAAGTGGTGCCATATCTCGAAAACGGCTGGACCGATTGGAACAAAGCTTACGCTTTTCTTCATCTAGCACCTATTGAGTAGCAAACGCAACTTTTCTTAGTAACCAAATCGGAAATGGTTTATTTTTTAGGGAATTAGTCATTGTTGCTCCGATATGTGTTACAAGTGTGAAAATAATATAAAAAAAGAAGTGATATCCCAATAAAAAAACACTCCGTGTAAAAATATCAGCCAAGTCTCTTCAACTATAAAAAATAGAAGAAATCGAAAAATTAAGCACTGAAAAGTAGCGATATCAAAAAATGGGCCAAGTCAAAACTTAATTTAAAAAACCAAAATATTCTTGGCGCATCGATTTTTAGGGCATTATAGGGTAGGTAGATTTTATGTATATTTCACATAATGGTCTATACTTCAGACTTCTAAACTATCTTCTATATACACATTGCACGATGCGCCAAGTATACCGGGATGGCCCAAAAAAAACGTCCAACGGGCGAGACATCACTGTGACGAAACTCCTGCACATTACGGGCTGATATTACACCAATTATACAAAACATACTAAGGTATAATATATGATACTTTGAATACCATTACTTTTAAATGAAAAAAGTTACAGCTGTTCGAATTTCGTTGTCGAAAAATCGATTATACGGAGCAAAAAAATCACGAGTCCAGAGAATGTCCTATGGCCGGGACGCTGATTACTCAAAACTGCTGACGATATCAAGATGAAAATTGCATATGCTATTTAAATATATTAGGTACTATCGATTGTGTAAAAATTTCAATTTAAATCAATGTAACGAAAGTTATATTATCTAGAATTTGAGCTAAGAAAGCAGAACACAAAGATCATTTCTCAAGTTTTATTTCACATGTTAATTTTAGAAGTAAAATTATCTCCCGTATTTCTGTTTTTCAGCTCATCTTCAAGATACCATTACTTTCGTTCCACTAATTCAAATGTTTTGCAATTTGAATACAATAGACAGTCGTACGTTTTGAATCACATTTGAAATTTTTAGCCTAATATCATCAGGGGTGGGATTACATAAAATGATAACTTTCTTGTCACGGTGACAAGCTTCTCACTCAATACTATTTACGGCCTTCTAGGGACTTGTCACCGTGACAAGAAAGTTATCATTTTATGTAATCCCACCCCTGGACGCAAACGCTCTAGGACGTCAACAAGTCCCATTTACTGTAAGAATGATCGCCATTGAAACATTAATTTAAGACACTTATTTGATTGGCATCCAGCAATCTATTGGAAACAATTTATTAACATTATAATAATAATAATAATTATTATTATTATTGTTATTACAGATATTATACAGTCATTAAAACCTTATTAAAATGAAGCTAAACAGTTGACAGTAGATTTCAAGGTCGTCATTCTTACAGTAAATGGGACTTGTTGACGTCCTAGAGCGTTTGCGTCCTGAAGGTTAGTTTCAAGACTTGGCCTCCTGTACTGATCCAAGAAACAGTGACGCGACGTTCTATTTTCTGGTTGTCATGCCAACCGTTGTTGAGTTTTTCCAACAATCAAATTGTTTCGATTCTTTCTGACACAATAACTGACTTTTTGTCTGCTCCTAGATTAATTATTATCGGTTAAAAACAACTTTATTTAGGAAACTGAAGAAAAGGTGACGTGAAATATTATTTTATTATGTGTAGTAAACTTAACCAAATTTGAGCATAATATATTTAATCATTCCTCCGTTTCTAGACAAGAAGACAACCCCCGAAGGTAATAGCAACATGCAATCTGCAAGAGTCGCTGATCCGGGACAAAGCTGTTTTACTCGTGCTTCCCTCTACGTGCGCGATTTGCACGCCAATGTCAACGAAGCCATGCTTTTCGACAAGTTCTCAACAGTGGGGCCGGTACTCTCCATCCGAGTTTGCCGCGACAAGACTTCGGGGAGGTCTTTGGGGTACGCATACGTCAACTACCAACTAGCTGACGATGCAGCCAGGGCTATGGACGAGATGAATTTCGACATCTTCCACGGAAAACCGATGTGCATTATGAGGTCCCAACGAGACCCTTCCCTTCGCAAATCTGAAATAAATAACGTCTATATAAAGAATTTGGATAAAACGATTGACAACAAGGCAATTTACGACACTTTCGCAGCTTTTGGTAAAATTCTAAGCTGCAAGATAGCTCAAGATGAGAACGGAGTGTCGAAGTGCTATGGATTTATTCATTTCGAAGATGAAGAAGGAGCAAATAAGTCTATTGAGAAGGTAAATGGAATGCTTCTGCTGGGAAAGAAAGTGTTTGTGGGGAAATTCATACCACGCTCGGTTCGCGATCAAATCGAGCCGAAGACGGCCCGACGCTTCAACAACGTCTTCATCAAGAACTTCGCCGACGAGCTCAACGACAAGCGATTATTCGATCTCTTTAAGAAGTACGGACAGATTACCAGCCATCGAGTGATGAAAGCTGAAGACGGCCAGTCACGTGGCTTCGGTTTCGTGGCGTTCAAGGAACCCGAAGAGGCGATGAGGGCCATCGAAGACCTGAATGGGAAGGAAATATCCCAGGGCAGGCTGTTATACGTCGGTCTATCTCAATCCAAAGTCGAGCGACAGCAAGATTTGAACCGCAGGATCGCTCGTTCCAATTCCTCCCAAGGATTGAATGTATTTGTGAAGAACTTGGATCTGTCTATAAACGACAGTCAACTGCGTCAGGAGTTCATGCAGTTCGGCAACATCACGAGCGCTAAGGTGATGTTGGAAGACGGTCGCAGCGAGGGGGTTGGATTCGTCTGCTTCTCGACCCCGGAGGAGGCGGAGAAGGCGATCCAGAGCATGCACGGGAAGATTCTGGCCCTGGGCACGAAGAAGCTGTACGTCGCTCTGGCTCAGCGCAGAGAAGAGAGGGCTGCGTTCCTTGCTGCGCAGCCGAGTCACTCGGTGCAACCGCAGGCAGGACATGGTAATTCTATTTCACATACTCGCCAATTCTTTAAAGTTTGATTTTTATTTCATGCGAACTTAATTTCAGACAGATCTTATCTCTTGATGTCCACCAAAAAAGACAGTTGTTTAGACTGTCGATTTGTTTAGATTTGTTTAGAGCTCTCTCCAATAACAAAAATATATCCCTCCTAGGAACGGATCCTTTTTGTGTGTATTCCCTTCTCTCGTGGTACCATAGAGATAGTACTACAAATAGTACCTAGCAGTACCTAGTGTAGTATCTACATAATTTGTTTCAATTCGGAAAAGAGAAAAAATTGAGTTATCTCATTTCAGAGCTTTCTAAAGCTTTTCGGTCACGTTTCCTTCAGCTTCATTCCCATGTTGCATATTTCTCTCAGGCAATACCCGCTTGGCCGACTTCACCATGCCCACGCCGCCACCGCAGTACACTTGGCAACAGCGCTTTGAGGGTCAAGCTCATCCCTATGATAACCGCTTGGCCAACTTCACCGACTTCACCATGCCTTCGCCGCCACCGCAGTACACTTGGCAACAGCGCTCTGAGGGTCAAGCTCATCCCTATGATAACCGCTTGGCCGACTTCACCGTGCCTACGCCGCCACCGCAGTACACTTGGCAACAGTGCCCTGAGGGTCAAGCTCATCCCTATGATAACCGCTTGGCCGACTTCACCGTGCCTACGCCGCCACCGCAGTACACTTGGCAACAGCGCTCTGAGGGTCAAGCTCATCCCTCTGTGCCGCGTTTCCCTGCACCCTACATGTTGTGGGGCAACAATGTCTGCCCTTATCAGCAGCCGGCCATGAGCTTCGCAATGGGTGCAGGAAATGGCGCGAACAACATGCAAGGCAGGGCTATACGCTCCACCATGAATCAGGTGAGAACTTCACCACTCCTTTGTTAGAAACCATCAACACTTTTTGTGTAAGTAACCAGATGTAATGAAAAATTTTCTGAGTTTTCATTAGACATTTTGAATCTGGAAAATGAGATTGCCGTTTACTAGAAACATTTTGTCAACATTAAATCTTATTTTATGTAGGTACACTCGACAATTCATAAAACGGTATTTGAAAGAAATGGATTGTCTGAAAAAAATGTGATGGCATCATCAGATGAAGTCTATACTTACTCGTCATCTACCTCTAGTAGGTGAGCTCTGATTTCATTGATAATAACAAGGATTGATTTGACAATGAACCTGAACAGCAGCCAATCTGTTTCGTTCAAATACCGTTTTATGAATTGTCGAGTGTACATCACTTCTTTTCATGTCCTTACTTCCTTTCCCTGGGGTAAACTGATGGTACATTATATACCACAGACAAGGCTTATACCAAAGAGGTTCTTGTAGGACCTCTTTGCTTTGCTATCTTCTTCCATTTAGCCCAAAAGTTCCATAAATACTAGTAAATATAATAAAATGTACTAGAAAATGCCTCATTGGGATCTTGCAAGCAAGGCAACATAATAATGTGTAATTATTTATTCATGGAAATATAAGTAGATATGCCTGCCTGAATACTTACCATCAAAATCAAAATCGAATCATGACTTCGTTTCATTGATGGCTTTTGCAGCTTCCCATGTACAAGGTTTCCATTGTTCAATTCAATCTTTACATTAATATTCTTCTCTTTCACCAGTTTTGAAATGGTCATCGAGCAGTCATCATGTTCTTTGAAGTGGCAGAGTTTTACGAAACGGCGGCTTCGCTACTTGGAGGAAGAAGATTTTTTTCCAATTCTTCGTTACTTGTTACTTGTAGGAAATTATCGCAAAGATTTGCAGTCACGCCGAGAAAAGCGTATTGTGATAGGACACTTGCGAAAAGAAATGTTCTGTTCAATGTTCATTGATGCTCTGTGTTAACTGCAATGTGGACCATTTGTACATTCAAGACAGAAATGCAAACTTATCGGATATTGTTGTAATAATATCTTAAAGATAATAATAATAGTGAACAATGAAGTCAGTAGAAAACATCGGTATTGTCTAGGGGAAATTAGCCATTAGAAGAGTGGCAATGGATGAGTTGATAATAATAATAATAATAATAATAATAATAATAATAATAATAATAATAAGTGTTTATTTAGCGACTAGCGCTACATTCCTACATAGGTATACAATCCATAGTCATTATTATAAAAATCAAGAAGAAACACATTAAAATAACACACCAATATGCATCATACATCAACACCTCCCGCCAGCAACCTCACCGCCAGCTCACGTTTGAATTCCTGAAGGGAAACAGCATTTTTTATCGACACAGGCAATTTATTGTAGTTTCTAACTCCTACATAAAACAGCGATTTACAACATGTTTGTCTGGAGTGACCCGTTAAGTATAAGTTATTACTATTTCTAGTGTCATGATCATGTATATCACTAACAATCGTCAACTTATCATTAAAATATACGGGCAAACATCCATTAATTAATTTATAAATAAAACACATACCATAAAAATAAATCATATTACTTACATTCATCCAACCTAAAATGTTTAACATTTTTATAATAGATGTGTCTTTCCTATACCTCAGAACTGCTCGCATACCTCTATTCTGTATTATTTGCAAACTATTAATATCTGTTTTGAAAGCCTGGTAAAGAATTGTTATACAAAAGGTGTAATGGGGTTGCACGATGGTATTGTACACAAGAATCCTGGTCTGTAGTGACAAATGCCCACTTATTCTATTCAGATACCCAATTTTCTTTCTTAGTTTCTTACCTACATACAAGACATGTTCTTTAAAACTTATAGTAGAGCGGCTAAGGGGAAAAAATTGGGTCGATTGTGCATTTTGTGATAAAAGCATGAAATTTGGTAGAGATGTTCCTTAGAACATATAAAAAAGATTTAGCTATGATATCATTCGAGCTTTTGCCCCTGAGGTCAGCTGTGACCTCTAGAGGTCAAATCAAAGAAATTGTCATATCTCATGACTAAATGAACATATTTTATGGATGTATTTTTTTTTGAATTCACCAACTCATACTTGTTATACAAAAAAATAAAAACCAGGAATGAAAGGTCATACTGAGGTCATTTGGGGTCATGCGAGGTCAAGTAGTAAAATCCTCATTTTTCAAGCTATCTTCAAATTTCTTTTTTCAATTATGTTAATATGTTCTTAGGATTGTTAAAAACAAACTTTCAAACCAAAATCGGCTGGGTGAAGTACTCAATTTGTCTATTATGGTCAAAATTTTGAATTTTAAATTCAAGTAAAATGTCATAATGATGTACTGTTGAGGTAAAGGCTCGAAATTTGGTTTAGTTATGTGTTAATATATATTAAAAATATGTGCGTATTATAAAGTTCAATAATAATCCCCTGAGGTCACTAGTGACCTCCCGGGGCCAATTTTTTTTAAATTGACAATTTATGTAAGAATTCGCATATTTAGCAAAAACCTTTTATGAGGCGCTCTATCATCGAACCCAATGTGAAAAAATTTGTGAACAAGAGGTCATTTGAGGTCATTTGAGGTCAATCAATTGAATTTTGCCATTTTATATAATCTCCTAATATTTTAATCGAATATTATGATAGATGTCTATACATGAATTCTAAGAGTTTAGAATTCGAACTTAATACATTATTTTCTTTAAAGTTAGCATTATCACATGTGAGGTAAAAATTTGTTTCATATCAATGTCAATTTTTTCTCTGTAATAAATGCATTTTTATATATTGTTAAACTATGGCAGCGTTTAGCAAGTTGTATCAATTTGGCTCAGATTGAAACAACTAGTACCCATGGTCTCACCACGAGGAGGTAACTAACTGCACCAGAGGCCCACCCTATAGCCACCCCAACCACCCTACCTTTTTGATACACTAGGGATACTATTACTTCTATGATTACTGGTCACAGCCATCACAACTGCATAATGCAGTGCAGGCCAATCCGGCAGAGAAACATGAACAGCGGGCAGAACATCCCTTCTTGCATTTGCATGATATTAACTCATTGCAAGATCTCGAAGCATCAGGCAAAGAAGACCAAAGCGGCTGCCACTTGTTGTCCTTACTTCTTGACCAACCCCAATTACTTGGTGATGGAAGAACAGGGCAAGATTCAAGTGATAGAGTCCAAACATTAGCTTGATACATGGCTCGCCTTATATGTTGGATTAATGCTTCCTTCGTAGGTGGAATCCTCTCCATAGGTTTGGCTCATTGTGCAAATAGATGTCTTCTTGTTTCGTTAACGAGGTTGCTGTCACTAGTTCTATCATAAATATAAGAACAACAAATCTCTCAATGAACTTGATACATTCCTCCGTCAAATGAAGTTCACTGGATGATAGCTTTTGGAAGATTTGTGTTGCGTCGGGTAGAACTGTCCATAGGTCCCAGAACTGCTTTTTGCCGTGGAATGCAAATAAAGAAACGTTATCGCAACCAGAAAAAGCATGGAAGAAGAGAAGTGCTTCTGCTTTCGGTATCCCGATTGCAGATACCAACTCATCTGCAATCGGTACTCACTACCAACTCACTACACCGATGTAGGTAGTGGTGATAGCTGCAGCCAAGTTCAGCGAGCTATCGTTGGATCAACTCTTCATAGGCTTTGGCACTGGGGATCACTTGCGTTATATACCAATCCATGAGTTGGTATCTGCAATCGTGTTACCGAAAGCAGAAGCACTTCTCTTCTGCCATGCTTTTTCTGGCTGCGATAACGTTTCTTCATTTGCAATCCACGGCAAAAAGCAGTTCTGGGACCTATGGACAGTTCTACCCGACGCAACACAAATCTTCCAAAAGCTATCATCCAGTGAACTTCATTTGACGGAGGAATGTATCAAGTTCATTGAGAGATTTGTTGTTCTTATATTTATGATAGAACTAGTGACAGCAACCTCGTTAACGAAACAAGAAGACATCTATTTGCACAATGAGCCAAACCTATGGAGAGGATTCCACCTACGAAGGAAGCATTAATCCAACATATAAGGCGAGCCATGTATCAAGCTAATGTTTGGACTCTATCACTTGAATCTTGCCCTGTTCTTCCATCACCAAGTAATTGGGGTTGGTCAAGAAGTAAGGACAACAAGTGGCAGCCGCTTTGGTCTTCTTTGCCTGATGCTTCGAGATCTTGCAATGAGTTAATATCATGCAAATGCAAGAAGGGATGTTCTGCCCGCTGTTCATGTTTCTCTGCCGGATTGGCCTGCACTGCATTATGCAGTTGTGATGGCTGTGACCAGTAATCATAGAAGTAATAGTATCCCTAGTGTATCAAAAAGGTAGGGTGGTTGGGGTGGCTATAGGGTGGGCCTCTGGTGCAGTTACCTCCTCGTGGTGAGACCTGGGTACTAGTTGTTTCAATCTGAGCCAAATTGATACAACTTGCTAAACGCTGCCATAGTTTAACAATATATAAAAAACATGTGATAATGCTAACTTTAAAGAAAATAATGTATTTAGTTCGAATTTTAAACTCTTAGAACTCATGTATAGGCACCTATCATAATATTCGATTAAAATATTAGGAGATTATATAAAATGGCAAAATTCAATTGATTGACCTCAAATGACCTCAAATGACCTCTTGTTCACACATTTTTTCACATTGGGTTCGATGATAAAGCGCCTCATAAAAGGTTTTTGCTAAATATGCGAATTCTTACATAAATTGTCAATTAAAAAAAAAATTGACCCCGGGTGGTCACTAGTGACTTCAGGGGATTATTATTGAACTTTATAATACGCACATATTTTTAATATATATTAACACATAACTAAACCAAATTTCGAGCCTTTACCTCAACAGTACATCATTATGACATTTTACTTGAATTTAAAATTCAAAATTTTGACCATAATAGACAAATTGAGTACTTCACCCAGCCGATTTTGGTTTGAAAGTTTGTTTTTAACAATCCTAAGAACATATTAACATAGTTGAAAAAAAAAAATTGAAGATAGCTTGAAAAATGAGGATTTTACTACTTGACCTCGCATGACCCCAAATGACCTCAGTATGACCTTTTATTCCTGGTTTTTATTTTTTTGTATAACAAGTATGAGTTGGTAATTTCAAAAAAAAAATACATCCATAAAATATGTTCATTCAGTCATGAGATATGACAATTTCTTTGATTTGACCTCTAGAGGTCACAGCTGACCTCAGGGGCAAAAGCTCGAATGATATCAAAGCTAAATCTTTTTAATATGTCCTAAGGAACATCTCTACCAAATTTCATGCTTTTATCACAAAATGCACAATCATTCCTCTTAGCCGCTCTACTATTAGCTTATTGTCTAATATTGTACCCAAATATTTAAAACTCTCAACAAACTCCACCGATACATCATTTAGAGTTATTATTAAATCATCATGGATTCCATTAAATTTTCTATGCATTCCTGCCCCTAAGAACATACCAATAGTTTTAGTGATGTTCAACTTTAAATTGTTAATGCGTAACCAGTATGTAATTTCTTTTAATTCTCTGTTCAAGGTATCATTACACTAGGAATAGAAACGGCCCAGCACCGACCCTTGGGGTACCCCTACTTCTATGTTCAACATTTCTGATACTCTATCAACCCATTTAACCCGTTGGCTTCTGTTTGTCAAATAATCTGTCAGCCAGTTCAGCACATTTCCTCTCACACCATACAAGTTGTTTAATTTTAACAATAGTCGCTGTCTATTGACAGTCTCGAAAGCTCGTTTAAAATCTAAAAAAATCGATATAATTGAGTTGCCTTTCTCCAATTCATTCGCCCATTGGGAAACCAGCCATTGAACTGTACTCTCACAAGAATGTCCCTTTCTGAAACCTGATTGATTTTGAAGCAGAAAATTATTTTCTGAGAAGTATTTTTCAAGCTGACCATGCACTACTAGTTCCAAAACTTTCTCATACACAGGAAGCATTTTAATAGGTCTGTAGTTAATAATACTCTTTGTACCTGATATTTTCTGAATTGGTACTATTAAGGTTTCTTTCCACTTCTCAGGGAACTTGCTCTCACTAAGTGAAAGATTTATTAGATCCATAATTTTATATCTTAGTAATTTTTAGAAATTTTTACTCTACCTAGTGTGGAATTAAGTGTTTATAAATGTAAATAAATATGTGATAATAAAAAAAAAAAAAAAAGTACAGGATAACCATCCTTTAGTAACCTTGCAGTTATTCCATCAAGAGTAGGTACCATCCCCGTTATTTTTCAATCTGTACACAATCTCATCTAATTGCTGTAAGCTGATCATTGTGAAATCCTCCATTATAACCTCATTGCCAGTGAGTTGCTCACACATCAGGATGGAACTTTTTACTTTGTCACTAACATTCTCACTAGCATCCAGCTCCTTGATGCTACTAACTATGTCACTTACACTGTTCACAAAATATTGGTTAAAACTATTAGCTATTGCAACATATTCACTAACTTTAGTGCCATCCTCTAGTATAATTTCAGATTTCCTCTCTGTAGATTTGTTGTCACTAACAATATTTTTTAATGTTTTCCACATTTCAACAGAATTTCCTCTATTTTGATCAATCTTATCATAAAAGTACTTGCATTTGGCTTTTCTACATTCACTAGTTACTTTATTGCGTAATACCTTATATTTGTTCCAATCTTCATTCATTCCTGAAATTCTGGCTATCTTGTACAATTCATCCCTACTTTTAATATATTCTTTGATATCATTACTGAACCATGGTATATGTCCTTTTCTATTTTTTCTAACTACTACTACCCTCTTCAGTGGTACATTCTTCTCTTTTGCCTCCATAATGTTCAAAACGAGCTTGTTGGCAACCACATTAACGTCATCAGATTCATCCTCATAGACACAATTAGATAAATCAGTTCGGAACTCATCAACATTGTACCTTTTCCAATCCGTAAAGTGTATTACATTATCACCACCATCATCAAAGTTATTTGACCTCTCTTTAATGTCAATATGTAGTAGTAGATGATCACCTATCCTCGGTAGGCCTTCACCCGAGTACACAACTTGCCCTTCTTCATTAGTAATAATGAAGTCAATAAGTGATTCACTGCTACTTGTAATTCGTGTTGGATTGTTTACAATGTGTTAAGCCGAACAACTTTTATCTCTTCCATGAACTTACTTGCATAAAAATCTGGTTTTAACAAATTGAAATTAAAATCTCCAACAATAATACATGTAAAATGGCTCACTTTAGGAACTACTAAGTTTTCACACAAATCCTCAGTAAAGTATCTAATAAAGTCACTGTGGTTTCCATTTGGAGAATGATATAGTCCAATAATTAACCTTTGCTTGCCACCTATGACAGTTTTTACTCCCAGTATCCAGTAATTCTTCCCACATTGTATGTTACATATCACTTCAAATTTTTGTTTAACATGGATGTACATTACTACTCCTCCCGTATGTCTACTACATGAATTGCATCTTATTAACGTATATCCTGCTATGTGCAACTCTTTGTCAAGAATATCTTCAGTTACATGCGTTTCAACAACACAGACAATCTTAGGGGTACTTGTAATCACTAGCTCCGATATTTCATCGAAATTTCTGATCAGGCTTTGAGCATTCATATATGGTATATCATGGATACAAACAGGTTCTAGTAATGTTAGTAGTTGTATGTTATTACTCAATAGAACGCTTGATTGCTATGCTTTTTCATGGGTATTGTTTACATTTTGCAACTGATCTGCATGTTTTTCCATGTCAATGTGAACTAGTTCGGTGGGTTTGCAAGATCTTATTCTTGCAGGGAATCACTGTTATGGGAATGTGAAGATCTACATGCTATGTTTATGTTTTACGAGTGCTTATATTGTTGTATAATTAGGAAGAAACCACACTAGACCAAGTTGTGGTTTTACTTTTAAAATGCATTGTTCTGCCATAACAAATTATACTTATATGATCTCTGCAATAATTATTTGTGTAGACCATACCATATTCAATCTGCTGTGTCATGCTACATATTTCAAAACTCACATTTGTAAATTCCAAATTTAAACTATATTTATTATTTTTATTATTCATTAAAAATTAAAAAGATCTAGAAAACGAGTATTACGGACATTTTTCCTCATAAAACGAAAAAGCTAGATTAGGTATTCAAACCAGGACTGTATATGTGAGAATGTTTTTTTTAAATACTTAATTGAAAATTGAGATAAAATGTTTATGACAGAATTATAAATTGTTTTTTTGTGATCTGTAATAAAATAAAATTTAAACAAAATAGCGTTTTAATACCTAATATAATAATCATAATAAACCATGAGGTAATTATAAATTATAATTATTGGAAACAAAAGTGCTAACAGAACTGAGTAATAACAGATTTTGAAACTGATAGGAAAAGGAATGGTCGATTTGCACCAACAAATAATATTATCAAGCACCTCCCTACTTTTATTATTTCTGTTTAGAATTAATAAAAAATGGAAAACAGAGAAATATCCCAAATAAATGAGAGACATAAAGTTGGATAAAATACCTGTTGCATGAAATCGTGATTCAATGATTTGGCTCAGGAACCATCGGCTAACAGTTAGTGTGATCAGTTGGATTGTAATGTGTTAATAAATAATATCCCCATAAAAAACACTCCGTGTAAAAATACCAGCCAAGTCTCTTCAATTAAAAAAAATATAATGAAATCTAAAAATTCTGCACTGAAAAGTAGTGATATCAAAAAATGAGCCAAGTCAAAAACTTTATTTGAAAATCAAAAAATACTTGGCGCATCGTGTATATAAATAGCTTGGAAGTATAGGCCAATAATATAGACATCAAAATACATATACATTGTATACCTATGCCCTAAAAAAACGATGCGCCAAGTATTTTTTGATTTTCAAATAAAGTTTTGACTTGACTCATTTTTTGATATCACTACTTTTCAGTGCAGAATTTTTAGATTTCATTATATTTTTTTTAGTTGAAGAGACTTGGCTGGTATTTTTACACGGAGTGTTTTTTATGGGGATATCACTACTTTTTTTAATTTATTCTTACAACTTATGTGTTAAACATCAAAATAAACAATTACTAAATCCTGTAAAAAAATCACATTTTCAATTTGGTTACACCTAAAGAAAAACTGCGAATGGTGCATATGATATATGCTTTAAATGACCTTTCATGAAGAATAGCAAATGTTTCATTACAATTGGTCGACCCAGTTCAGAGATATGGTAACACTCCGGTTTTCAAAATGGCTGATGAACTTACTGCATTGCCACATATAATTTATATTTATGTGTCATTATAAGTTTCTGAATATTTATTTTTTGTATGGTAAGGGAATTATAATAAATTTTAAATTTTAATGGCGTCATTTCCGGTTTCATAAATAGGAAAATTCTAGTTTGACTATTGCTATTTCAAAGAGTTGGCCTTACGAATCATTTGTAGTTAGTTTCGTATCGATCGGTCTAGCCGTATTCGAGTTATGACGTTACTTCCGGTTTTAAAATGGCGGCTGAAATCTCTTACCCCATAAATTATAATTTAAACATGATGACAATTTATTATAAGCTGTCTCAATTAGTATTGATTTTATCAAAATGTAAATTTGTTAGAGTTTTAAAATGTGTGACGTCATTTCCGGTTTCGGTATGGGAATCTTCAAATATTACTGATGAATATTACGGATAAAGTTGACAGTCTAAATCGTTTAGCGCTGGTTTTGTTTTAATCTGTTTAGCCGTTTTTGAGATATGATGTCACTTCCGGTTTCAAAATGGCGGCTTCCGGTTGGTTTTATATCAAGTCAAATGAAATATCAAAAGTATATACGTTGCATAAATATCAAAACAATCGGATCAACAGTTGCCGAAATGCAAATCGATGTATTTAAAATTTCATGACGTCATATCCGGTTTCTTTAACATAATGTTTAGTTTTTTGCTACTGATAATGAATATAGATGACCGTCCTAATCGTTTGGCGCAAATTTCGTTCCGATCGGGCCAACCGTTGACGAGATATGACGTCACTTCCGGTTTCAAAATGGCGGCACAAAAAAAATCATGGGTACGAGGGCAAATCAGACGCCAAAAATGCACACGTGGTAAAAATGTGAGATCAATCGGTTCAGCCGTTTAGGCTGTGGCCTGTTTACCGGATTCTAGCTCCAGCCTACTAAGATTACTAGGAAACGCTCTGAGTAACGCGTTGATGAGCGAGCACGGATACACGCAACACCTCGAACCGAAATTATGTCTATCGAAAATGTCATTAAAAGCCAATAATTCTTGAATTTCGTCACAGACTTGTATAAATATCTCCAAAATTTCCAAAAATATTGGTCCCAATAACCTTGCTAAGTTTTAAGTTGATCGATTAAACCTTTGATTGAACGGTTCATTGTTAAGTTTCAAAAATCACATGATATCCTTCAAACAATATACCTGAGACCACTCATATGATATGATAAACTTTTGAAAATAACTACAAATTAGACTGAAAATTGGCAAAAATACCTTAAATGTTGCTACCAATTACCATGCGAAGTTTTTAGTTGGTCGGTCAATCGGCAATACCCGCTGCACGAGAGCGGGTATTGCGTTGATTGTTTGAGTATCTCCTTGCAGCAGTCTGGTCGGGGGTCTCTTTGCTCCTTGATGCTTTATTATTAACGACATTTTGTTTCAACCTTTTAGATTTAGCTTCGTCAGTTTCTTGATCTTCAATTTCACGCAGACGCTTTTTCGCCTTTATGGCTTTCATTCTAGCAGAAGTCTTTCCATTTTTCGGCATGTTTAAATAGGGATAAGATAGGTAATGAAAAAGTAAGAAGTAGAGTACCTACCTAATTAAAGTACAATAATATTTGTGTGATCAATGTTTAAAATGCACGAAATGTGTGCTCAAAGACGTAATGTATTCAATGTCGTAATGTTACGAAATGAATCTTGAACAAAACTTCGCAAATATGAAAATAAAGTAAACACCTTTCAACTAATAAGCGAAAGGAATCAAAGTTCCACACAAAAAAACGGATCAGGTAAAATAGTAACTACCTAGTTTAGAAACGGAATGAATCCAACGTTCCACAATTAAAATAAGACAACGTAATGTTTTGAACTGAATGTATCAAAACTTTCAAAAAAAAATAGCAACCTTCAAGGAAATGTCAGGCTAGACAGAAGCTCAGAAACGGAATAAATCCAACGTTTCCAAGAAGAAAATAATTTGAAATAATCAATCCCCTGGACAAAAACTGTAGATACCTAATATCTATGCTTTAAAAGCGATTCAATTTTACTAATACCTTCACAAAGTACACCAAATTGCCAAAATTATCAACGAAAAGAAGCAAAATGCAGTAGAGATTTGGAATGACGTGTGAACGCTAGAAGAGAACAAACGCCACTCAATGATATTATTGAAATGTGAGCTTATGTTTCTAATCCCTCCTGGATGCAAAATCAGCCAAGTAGAAACACGGGAGGCACGGCCATCAGAACTACGAATTGACGAAAAGACAATCAAGGTCCTTAAAAACTCGAAATGATTTGTTGGAAACTATGATCCAAATTGAATTATTCAAATTTGATCAACTCAATAAACATAAAAATATCTGCTTTTCACTAAAAAAGTGTACATACCATCAAAACACTCTTGTACCTAAAGCAAATCAGATTCAGTTGCATTGGAAAGACATTCATTTTCAATGTTTCATTTCTGACAGCTATTAAAAATGTCAATAAGTGCATACTTTCTTGACAGATTCGGCTGAAAATTTGTAAAATAAGTGACATTGTTGGTCTTACTGACCATGCTAAATATGAGTTTGATCACATTTCTCGAAGACCATTTTCATTTTTTAGGCTATCAGGAGATACTTATTTTAGCAATGAACCAATGGATGGATTTCAAAAAAAAATTGGGTCTGCAAACAGAGAAGGTTGTCTTTACATGTGTGCAAAATTTCAGGTCGATCGGTGAAACGGTGCGACTTCTATTGCTTCCTTTAGCATACAAAAACAAAAACAAAAAAAAAAACAAAAAAAAAAACAGAGGTCCGTGCTAAAAGAGCCAAATGGAGTCGCTCGCTTCGCTCGCTCAATTATTACTGAAGAACCGCCCTAACTTAACACTGTTTTCACGGCCC
>OW203763.1:40055259-40150851 GCA_934045905.1 Leuctra nigra
AAAAATTTCATTGAGTCGTATCCATTCAAATTTAAATATTTGCAAAAGGTTACACATATTATATTTATTTGTTTCTAATTTACGTGCAGTCACCTCGATATGTCCGGGATATGACTCCTGATAAAATGTACTATGCGACTACCAGTCGTACACAGACGTAGTATTAGTTGCCTAACTACATATATTTGTAACAGATGGGTGAATTGCAAGACTGGCTTTTATCCCAACATAACGAGCAGCTGTATCCAATTCCAACATGTGCAGTGGGGTTGGTGCACTTTGCACGGATATGATTATATTATAACAGGAGGATAAAGAAAATTGCCACGAGAAGACTATCCTTTGCCAGCATATTCGCCTCCCGAGTATGTAGTTTTAATGTTTTGCTGTCCCACTCTGAAAAGTTTTGACACAAAGTTGCCAAGACATTTTTGAAAATTTAAGACATGCCTTTTTTTGTGGGGGGGGGGGGCATATAAACTTAAAATTTGGTGTGGTCACCTCTGATTTAAAATAAGTGTAACACAATAATAGCGTAGATAGAAAGATACAATTTTTACGTACAATTATTAAAAATTAGTGTCAATTTATATCACACAGCTCAAAAGTTACATGAACTTAAGTAAGTATTCCAGGGTTTCAGAAAAATCAAGATTTTAAATAGGGCGTAAGTACAAATTGAGGTACAAAATGGCCAAACAAAAAAATACGTGAATTTTTTTCGTTTTTTCCTTCACCAAGTTTCATCAAAATCGAAAGGGGTCATGAACATTTTCGCGGTTTTTAGTCGATTTGACCTGGAACTACTCAATGTACTTAAATTATGTAACATTTAAACAGTGTGCATCCTCTTCTTACAGAAGTGTATACAGTTCCACCAAAAATCTTTAAATTTGAAGAAAATGTTATACTATCACGTAAACAAAGTGCCTATCTTTAATCTTACCTAAGAGGCACCAGGCACCGACATTTGTCAAATGCATTCGATCCATAAAAATAATGTCGCAACGAATATCTTCAGGGATGGGGGGTGCCCCTCACCGACATGGCAAGGGTTTGATCTCAATACAAGAGCCCAATATTTCAATTTTCAATAAAACTTTAATAAACCAAGAATTAAAAATATACAAAATTGAGGGCATAGGAGAATTACAATTCTCGCAGTATTTAATTTTGATGCATTGAAGTAAGGATTTATTTTCGAAATGTCAAGTAATAATGTGTATTGAAAAAATAATAATAATTTAAGTCCTGAGTCAGGGGTAGTCAACCGCTGGCGGCATAAGGAGGGGGAAGGGGGGGGGGGACAAGTGAAGAAAATAACACTACCAGTAAGTAGTGTGGGGGGGGGGGGTGCCCCACAGGGCGTTTTTGCTCATTTGATATATTGAAATCATTTTTGAGTTAATTTTGTATTGTAGGTATATTGTATTATTGTATATTGTATATATTGTAATATTGTATGAAGAATTTACTTCAGCAAACAAGTGGATTACAACAAAAGAAGGTCTTTCATCCGCTGAATGGCGCGAAGCTTTGAAATTTACTTGCAATGTCGCTCCAGTGAGAGCTCTCCATGGAAGAAGTCTAGACGGAACCCATTGTCGCCATTGCGACAATGAGAAAGAAACCCTTCCTCATGTGCTAGGCTTCTGTCCTTTTGGTGAGCAGCTCCGTAACACGAGACACCATAATATTCGCACTGAAATTGCAAAGGCATTATCTCAGAAAGGCTTGGAGGTCTACGAGGAAGTCCACGGAGTATCATCTGATGGAAGTAACAGAAGGATTGATATTATAGCCATCAACAGAAAGTCAATGCACGGCTACATAATCGACCCCCACCGTCCGCTTCGAGACACGAAAAGAGCAGCCGAAAGAAGTAGATGAGGAGAAGAAGGCGATTTATGTACCTACAATAGACTACTTCAAAGAAAAGTACAATTTAGTAGATATTGAGGTGATAGGGCTGTGGGTTGGGGCTAGAGGTACTATTTCTGATTTATTTGTTAGTTTTTATGACGTTTTAAGTTAAATAGGAAAATAATTTATACTATAGTTTTGTTGGCCCTCAAAGGTTCGATCCAAATTTTTAGGAATCATTGTTATAATACCGTATAGTTGTTAGTTATAGTATTAGGTAGTATTTTTCAATTATGGTAATTTTAATTTTTCTGTATAACATTTTAATTTTAATTTTAAACAACTTCATAATTAATTTCATGTATTTTATATTGATAGTTATTCTGTGTTTGTAAAACCTTTGTTAATAAGGCAGACTTTATTTCTGAATAAAGATATATATACAACCAACCATTGGAAACCTGGTATTACAATTAAAAGACACACAATAAACACATCAGTTGCCTGATGAAGATGATTGAATAATCATCGAAATATTGTTTTAATGAGGTTTCCAATAGTTGGTTGTGTAATAATTAGTATACTAACTAGTAGGTATATAATCTCTTCTTGTTTTAAATAACAATTTTGAGATGTTCTGAGATGTATTTTGTTAACAAATTTAACTTATTTTAAATTTCACTCCAATAATATGTGGGGGTCATGCCCCAAAACCTTCCGCTGGGCTTATTTTGGGGTTTGGCACTTTAAAATTAGTTTTGAGACGTGTGAGGTGAAACTATAATAACTATAAGAAACTATAGTAAAGGACGTCACTCTAAAAATGGGATATTTTGACCCCCCCGCCCCTCCCCCCTATTACGCTGTATCTGTATCAAAACGTGACGTCCTACTGGCTCCAGAATCTCCCCTCCCCCTGTCACACTGTGTCCCATACTGGTGCTCCTTCCCCCCCCCCTACCCCCTGAAGCGTGACGTCCTTTATGCTCAGCACAAACACTACGAAACTGATATTTTTCCTGATATCCAGAGGGTGATACCCACCCTCTCGGCGCCCATGGATTCGGCAACCCCGTCCCATGGTACACCCAATGTATAAGAAGTACCTACATTGGAAACGCAATTTGAAACGCAAATACTACCTACCTGCTAACCATTGCTAACACTCCTTCTTCACACCTAAAAAACGCTGCATTTGATACTCCTTCTTTTTCACATGCTCTATTATAGGACTATAAGTACAGTCACCTTTATATGTTGTGATAAAAGTCAGCGATAAAACTAGTCCTGCAAATCACCCCTCTGTATACAAAAATCAATATTTTAGGCGACTTATACTACGTCTGTGTACGACTGGTAAGTGGTAGTCGCGATAGGGGGTAAGTTTTATCAGGACATAAGAGGTGACTATAAACCGTATCACCGACCATAAATCTTGTTTTAAGGTAAATTATGGTAATTTTTTAAACAAATTGAATGCACACCAAGAATGTTATTACTGTTTTATTTAAACATATTTCATTTAAATATAGAACGTGAGTATTAGGATGAGTAGTATTAGATAGTATAGGATTGAATCGAAACTATACCTTCAATTACAATGTATCCATGTCTGTGTTCAAATATATTAAGAAAACTAAAGTTGTTCTCATTACTGGGGGTGTAGAAGTTAATGTCAAATGTAAAGCTGACCAACATGAGACATGAGTATTTTCGCAACATTGAAAGAAAGACATATTTTCCACTGTTTGGTCATTTCCTTTCTGAAAGTATCACAGGAAAGGGAGGGAGGGGGGGGGGGGGGGGGGGGTGAAGTCCCATTTTCGGCACAAGGCTGGGGCTGCCCAGTATCTACATTTACAGGCAATTCCTATTTCCTACTTTGCTTTTCTATTTAGTTTTCATTGTTGGATTGACTCACTCATATTTGGACACATCATGGAATGTGTTTTACTCGCAAGACTGTCAAAGCGTTCAGGAGACCCTCACCTCAATGTTCCAACCCTAACTAAAATGATTTAGTTATCTCAGCTTCTAATTTTTTTTTGAAAGAATAGAAATTAAAATCTTTGTTTTGCGATGCGTAATGGTATCACACGTCCCATATCTGCCACCATTTGTAATTTGTATTCTCTACTAATATAATTGGATATTTAATTAACGTGTTCAGTTAGATCATGGATTACAAATCCATGGTTAGATATCCCAAAAACACTATTTCAACTCTTCCTGTGTCGTTGCCGGGCAAGCGGGACAGATGATGGCGGTAGTGTGTGTCAAGGCCTCTGCGTTGCTGCTCGCCACACAGTCAAAACATCACAAAGGCGGCTGAAAGTGGATTGTCTTGTCTTACTTCTCAGTCTAATGCTATCCAGTTGTAAATAACAGCCAAGTAAATACGATAGATTGATGTCATGTCTGCATTGCACGTGGCACCGTAGCCCATGTTTATCACACAGCATTCAACGGTATAAACTAAGGTTTAACCTTGGGTTTAACAAACGAGACGCAAATTCTGAAAAGATTCTTTATTGATAGTCCACGAATGGCTCATCTCCCACATTCCATCCCAACGTTCCATCCTCCCCCTTCGTTCGTTATCATCTTTAAAACTTCCAATCATCCTAAACATCATTCCCTCATTGTTTTTGTTTCAAATAAAATCCGTATTGAAATAATATCGACTATAACTTATCATTCAGAAGGAAAATACTGCTGGCCTATCTGACCATGTCAGGCGCCATTACATAACAGAAGTACGTGTGCTAATAGTTATCACCACTCACTACAATTAAATAGATAAATCATAACTAAAGCTGGCCAATAAGACTAAATAGTCAAGTGCCAATACATACGCCGAGTGAAAAGGTAAATTTTTAAATAAATATAAGCTGGCCTATGAGTGACTCACGTCATGTGCCATTCAACTTCGACGCGTGGTGATAACTGATATCCTCAGTAATTCTGAAGTTAAAATAACTACTAAGTATCTCTCAATAACTAAAGCTGGACTATGTGCTAAAATACAACGTGTGTAAAATATAAAGCATAATAATAAATACATACAATAAAACTACATTATCGAATTATAAATTAACACTGGCCAGAACGACTTAATGTCGAGCGCCATTAAAACCGGAAAAGAAGAAGAAGAATCATTCAGAAGGTTGTAGAAAACGGAGTTTGATAACAACGTTGAATGACACCATGATGACATATCAGAAGATTATCACTATCAGCAACATACCTCATCTTGTAAATGTATCTATATACATTTTCTTTATTATGTTTTACATACGGGAATATCACATTTCATACACGATTGAAGAAAGTTCTTCAATGTGGACTTAAGAGGGCTGTCCTTAGAAATACATAGGAAATACGTAGGCGGCCAAGGTAGCTAATTTAGATAAAATCTTTGAGCCACAATAATGAATGTATCACTTTGAAATTTTCACATCACATAAATAAAAGGTGGTTAAATATGCCTTGCTTTCCGTTTTTTTTTAAATAAAATTTTAAACATTTTAAACATGGTGTACAATTAGGCCATTTTTAGGTAGTTTTAAGCATAGAGTACCTAATTTAGATTTCACAAATTAAGCAAAATAAAAAGATAGGCATAATTATAAAACCTTCATTAACAATCCCTCCAAATTTCAAATTGATTGAAACAAAAGTGTGCCCTACAGATTACTTCCTTTTTGGGTCCAAGCGCTGATTCAAGAGATACCTATTTCTGTCCTGAGCTCCGGTGCAGAAATTGTTTGAAATGTTTATACTGTGGTGTAGAATTGTTTATGAATTTGTCGTGAGACGGCGATGGAGGAGAGTGAAGTGACTGAGCCATGTCTCTCCCCACTCTTGCACCGGCAGCTGACATTTCATTGACAAGTCGCTCACAAGCAGTGTTGTGACCCACCATGGTTGTGACATAATTTTATCTACATAATTTATCTAGATAATATTTTGTTATCTTTTATCTTGTCTAGAAACATTTTTCAGTGATTATCTATTATTGTTATCTAGATAAATAAATTGTCTATCTTTTATATAAGATTTTAATTATCTAGATAACAAAATTCGGGAAAAGCATTGATTTTATCCGTGTTCTGACGAGACTTGACGAGAATGACTTCCGTATATTTTTTTATTCTATCCGTATTTATATTCATCGATCAGTTAAAAATGCGTGAATATAATTATAATTCCCATTGAAAAATCAGTCCTTCCCAACATTTTTTTAATCTTTATCTGAACTAAATTGTGTAGATAATTTTTCGAGTTATCTTTATCTTTATCTAGATAACGTAAATACGTTATCTGTCACAACACTGCTCACAAGCACTTGCTCAAGTGCTTTATGGTTGGCCGCAAATGCACGTGGATTTTTTATATTTACCGTTTTGTTCATATCTAATATGATTCTATATTTACAATTTCATTGGGTACTAATTTTATTAAATTACCAATACTGATATTCTAGTGCAGAGGTCAACTATTTTTGGTGAAGGAGCCAATTTCCCAAAAATTAATAAATTAGATAATAATGGGAGCCGCAGTAGAGGCAATCAAATATAATACACCGAAAATAATAAATTGAATTACTAGTTTATTTTGATATTTTGACGAGGCTCCCCAGTTGTTGCCCCGCAGGATAGTTTTTTAAAAATAATTTCGACAAAATATAAAATATATACAAAATATCAAAATACAAAATATCTAAAGCGTCCGAATGAGTCTTTCGTCATATTGTGTGTCGGACCAGGTCAGATCGTCTCCTTTCAAACTGATTATTGAGCGAGTAATATTGTTATCCAAATAATTGCTAGGCTCCCAACAGGTCTCATTTGACACTAAAAGTCATTTTTAGCCAGGTCATTAAAAGTCATTTTTTCATGGTTCATAGCCATTATTTGGTCATTAAAACTATTTTTTTTAAAGAGGAATTCAGTCCACCCACTTACTTTTCATGGAAGTAAAAAAAATTGGCTTAAAATTGTGTACAAAATAATCGCGTAGAAAGGCACCAAATTTGTTCCTGAAATACAAAATTTAACCGGGGCTATTCGCTCAGGTTAAGGGGTCTTCTCCCCAAACCCCCCATTGTGTTCGTAAGCAAATATGGTTTCCATAACAATCGCAGAGCGTCCGCCCACTTATTGTTTTACAAATTAACCACTCTTAGATTTGATTTTAGTTGAACGGTAATATATCTAAGTAATTTTTGGTGCATTGCTTAGGTAAAATAACTAATTTTTAATGACGAGGGCTATGGCTATAAACATATTTTTAATGAATGAAGGACAGCAGATGCAACACGTATACCATTTTCCAATCTAGTTCTTAGAATTGTCTTTTTGAAGCTTTATATGCTGACACCCCCTCAATTATAATTTCAAGTGATCTAGTGGAGCGGTCGCTCCACGCCAGCCAAGTCGTACGGCGCGCGCACACTCTCATATAAAGGCTGGAGCAAACCCACTTTTACTGTAGGCATCAAAGTGGCATTTTCGGCCTACTGGATCTTAAAATTGGGGAATCTCACATTGTTGGGAAATATCTCAATTTCGAGCAATGGCCCACCCTACAACATATACCAAATTTGGGAACAATAGGTTACGCCCTTTGCGAGCTAGAGGGCCGTGAAAACCGTGTTTTAGGGCGGTTTTCATAATAATAATAATAATCTTAGTAGTAGTAGTAGTAGTATCCTGGAATTCAAATCCGGTAAACAGGCCACAGCCTAAACGGCTGAACCGATTGATCTCACATTTTTACCACGTGTGCACTTTTGGCGTCTGATTTGCCCTCCCCCCCTTGACTTTTTTTGTGCCGCCATTTTGAAACCGGAAGTGACATCATATCTCGTCAACGGCTGGACCGATTGGAACGAAATAGCGCCAAACGATTCAGACGGTCATCGTTATGCATGATAAGTAGCAAAAGACTAAACATTATGTTAAAGAAACCGGAAATGACGTAATGAAATTTGAAATACATCGATTGGCTTTTTGGCAACAAAGGTTTAACCGATTATTTTGATATTTATGTAACGTATGTACTTTTGACGTCTCATGTGACTTGTTATAAAACCAACCGGAAGCCGCCATTTTGAAACCGTAAGTGACATCATATCTCAATAACGGCTAATTAGATTTCAACGAAACCAGCGCAAAACAATTTAGACGGTCAACTTTATGTATTATCATCAATAATATTTGCAGTTTTCCATACCAAAACTGGAAATGACGTCACACTTTTTAAGAATCTCACAAATTTACATGTTGATGCAATAAATATACTATTTCAGACAGCTTATAATAAAATGTAATCATGTTTAAATTATAATTCAAGGAGTCAGTGATTTCAGCAGCCATTTTGAAACCGGAAGAAACGCTATATCTCGAAAACTGGTTGACAGATCGGTATGAAACTAGCGCGAAACGATTCGGAAGGCCATCTCTATGGAATAGGAACAGTCAAACTAGAATGTTCCTATTTATGAGACCGGAAATGACGTCATTCAAATTTATAAATTATTATAATCCCCTCCTATACAATAAATACATATTCAGAAAGCTTAAAATGATACACATCATTTATAGTTATAAATTCTATGTGGCAGTGCAGAAAGTTCAGCAGCCATTTTGACAACGGATATGTTGCCATATCTCGGAACTTGGTTGACCGATTGGAATGAAACCTTTGCTATTCTTCATGAAAATAACCAAATTGTAAAGGGTGATTTTTTTTAAGGATATAGTAATTGTTCATTCGATTGTCACAAGTTGTAAGAATAAACTAAAAAAAGTAGTGATATCCCATTAAAAAACACTTCGTGTAAAAATAACAGCCAAGTCTCTTCAAAAATATGAAATCTAAAAATTCTGCACTGAAAAGTAGTGATATCAAAAAATGAGCCAAGTCAAAACTTTATTTGAAAATTAAAAAATACTTGGCGCATCGTTTTTTTAGGGCATTATAGGTGTACTATGTATATGGATATTTTATGTATATTTTATAATTGGCCTATACTTCCAAGCTTTTTATATACACGATGCGCCAAGTATTTTTTGATTTTCAAATAAAGTTTTGACTTGGCTCATTTTTTGATATCACTACTTTTCAGTGCAGAATTTTTAGATTTCATATTTTTTTTTAGTTGAAGAGACTTGGCTGTTATTTTTACACGAAGTGTTTTTTAATGGGATCATTCATTACTAAGTCAAATGATGTAATTTCTTTATTTCATCTATTTTATTTTGAAACTTCTATTACTAAGTTCATTTTTGGTCATTACTTTCTACCTAAAAGTCATTAAAACTCACTATTTTTGAAGATAGAAACTGTTGGGAGCCCTGAAATTGTCAACAAGTGATTCAAATAAAAACAAATTTATCTGGAGTCGGTTCAATATAAAGCTGTTAATATTAAAATCTTATTTCGGGTATTGCATTTTTGTTACCGATTAAATTAGCGCTATGGTCAACAGATTTCATACCCACAGCCTATTGTTTAATTACCTATCATTTCGGAGCTAAATACAAATTGTGACATTGTTAAAAGTTGCTCACTATAGCAATGAAGAGTCTTTGTTGTGGCTTGCAACCTTAAATTAGGTTAAAGTTAATTAAATGCTGTAGAATAAGTAGTCCAGAGTCTAAGCTGAAAAAAGGGGCCTAACCCACCACTAATTGCAACAGAAGATTTTTTGATGTAATTCGATTCATAAAAATGCCCCTTATAACATATCAAAAGTTCTCCGAAATTTGATTAGGGCGGGTGGGCCAAAATGCCAAATTTGTTTAAAAGTCATTGTTGTCATTATCAAATAACCAAATTATATCAACCTAGTCAAATAGCATATCAAATGAAAGCTTATGTTTAGTACAATAATAAAAATATATGACACCATTATAAAGTTGATACAGAGGTCAAAAGGGGTAAAAAAGTTGTCAAATCTCATTTCTAAAGTGTTTCAGGACAAATGTGATATCTTCATCCCTAAAAAAGACAATAACATACTTTTATATATTAATCGATCCAAAATGAGTTTGTTAATAACATATCAAAAGTTCTCCAAAATTCTTAAAACATGAGTGGGCCAATGAATGTGTAAAATAGTTTAAAAGGTCGATTTTAATTTTTGAGTGCTAAGTCTAACAGTAAACCAATTTCCTGAATCACCACGATTTATAACAAAAGGTTTTTTGATGTGAAACGATACAAAACAATTCCCTCTAAAACATATCAAAAGTTCTCCAAATTTGAATTACCGTGGGTGGGCCAAAATGCCAAATTTGTCAAAAAGACATTGTTGTCATTATCAAATTATCAAAATTTATCAACCTAGTCGAGTAGCATATCAAATGAAAGCTTATGTTTAGTACAACAAATTAAAACAAATATGACCATTAAAAAGGTCATACAAAGGTCATGAGAGGCCAAAACGTGGTAAAATTTCCAATTTTAAAGCGTCCAATGACATTTACCATAATGTCATCGTCAATAAAAGTAAATAATATACTTTTTGACACCAATCGATCCCAAATTAAATAGTTGATAACATATAAAAAATTCACCAATTTTCTATAACCGTGGGTGAGCCAATTAATTTTTAATTCAATTTGAAAATTGTCATATTTTGGTGAAGCAAAAATCTAACGTATAGTATAAATTGACGGATAATCATTCTGAATATACGTAAACGATGTTTTTTTTACATAAAATGTGGTATTGTTTGTCTAATTGTATTAGTTTCTTCATATTTAAATGTAAAAATACGTATATTTGGAACAAGTATCTATCATTTGATACACTAAGTTTGATTTTTCCTTCAACAAAATATCACAACTTTGAAACTGTATTAAAAATTAATTGGCTTACCCACGGTTAAAGACATTTGACGAATTTTGTATATGTTACCAACTATTTAATTTTAGATCGATTGGTGTCAAAAAGTATATTATTTACTTTTATTAACGATGACATAATGGTAATTGTCATTGGACGCTAAAAAATGGGAAATTTCACCACGTTTTGGCCTCTCATAACCTTTGTATGACCTTTGTAATGGTCATTTTTGTTTTAATTTGTTGTATACTAATTATAAGCTTTCATTTGATATGCTACTCGACTAGGTTGATAAATTTTGATAATTTGATAATGACAACAATGTCTTTTTGACAAATTTGGCATTTTGGCCCACTCACGGTAATTCAAATTTGGAGAACTTTTGATATGTTTTAAAGGGCATTGTTCTGTATCGTTTCACATCAAAAAACCTTTTGTTATTAATCGTGGTGATTCAGGAAATAGGTTTACTGTAAGACTTTGCACTCAAAAATAAAAATCGCCCTTTTAAACTACTTGACAGATTTATTGGCCCACTCATGTTTTAAGAATTTTGGAGAACTTTTGATATGTTATTAACAGACTCATTTTGGATCGATTAATATATAAAAGTTTGTTATTATCTTTATAAGGGATGAAGATATCACATTTGTCCTGGAACACTTGAGAAATGAGATTTGACAACTTTTTGACCCCTTTTGACCTCTGTATCAGTTTTATAATGGTAATTTTGATTTGTATTAATTGTACTAAACATAAGCTTTCATTTGATATGCTACTCGACTAGGTTGATATAATTTGGTTATGTGATAATGACAACAATGACTTTTAAACAAATTTGGCATTTTGGCCCACCCGCCCTAATCAAATTTCGGAGAACTTTTGATATGTTGTAGAGGGCATTTTTATGAATCGAATTACATCAAAAAACCTTCTGTTGCAATTACTGATGGGTCAAAGTGATTAGACTCTGGACGCTGGCTGTCAGTTGTGTCACTACCTCATTTTTTGCCTTTGTGCAGTGTTTTGTAGGGCAAATATTATTTGTAGATATTCCAAACGATTTTACTAGAACTATACATTACTATTATAGAGAAAAAGTTACAGCTGTTCAAATTTGGTTGTCAAAAAATTGATTATACGGAGTTCAAATAATGCCCGTCCAGAAAACTTCCAATGGCCGGGACGCTGTTTCTTTAAAACTACGTACCGATATCTGGCTGAAAATTTCAAATTATATTCAAAATAGATTATGATCGCTTCCGTAAAAATTTCAATCAATATCAATATATTGAACGAAAGTTATTAAAACTTGAAGTTGAGCTTGAAAACAGAATAGTGGGGGAAAAAATCACTTTTATGACGTGTGTAATAAAAGTTTAGAAATAATCTACATTATTCAGATTTTACGTTCAACTTCAAGATTCCATAATTTTCGTTCAGTTCATTCAAATTGATTGATATTTTTACACAATCAATCTTAATATATTTTCAATATAATTTGAAATTTTCAGCTAGATATCGTACGTAGTTTTGAAGAAACAGCGTCCCGGACATTGGAAGTTTCTGGACTAGTGCTATTTGAGCTCCGTATAATCATTTCTTTGACAACCAAATTTGAACAGCTGTCACTTTTTTCCTATAATAGTGATGTTTTTTAAACTTGCACATATTAAATTTTGGTATGTTTTCTAATATGTGTAAAAATTTCAGAATCATATCTATAATAGTTTCGATATAGTGACCTCTCAATCAGGGGGATTTTTTTTGCGCCACCCGGTATAAAAATTATTGACACACTAAGATGCTACGGAAACATTTCTATATATTTATTTAAAAAATAAGTGCGATGTAATTATATCTATAATTATTATATGATATTTTAATATTCCACAAATTAGTTATTGTTTTCCTGAATTGCACTTGTCATATTCCTTTCCATTAGATGAATGTCCTTGTATGGAGTACAACTTCTAAGAAACACGCCGACATAGTAAAATCATAACATCAACATTACCCTCCCTCACTCGGTGACCCGAGCTCTCAGCTGCCGAGCTAGGATGTTTGTAAATTGTTTTCATTTCTCGAGTGGAACGAATAAACAAATGTAACTAACAACTTTGCCCCTGCGGATGCATCACGCAGCATCGACGGAGTTCGCCAAACCAGGGCCGATGGTCTTAATGGCAAGAATATAATAGCTGCAATTAATGGATGGTGTATTCCAGTTGTTCCCTACACATTTGATGTTAAGTGGAGTAACACAGGGCTTGTGCACATGGATCGACATATATAGCTAACAGCATTCAGATGTCACCATCCAAAAGCAGAGAAGGAGATATTATTTTGACGAGTAATCTAGGAGGAAGAGAACTCTTAAAATTACAGAAATGTTGTACTAAGTATAGTCTAGATAATCTACGGAAATATTTTCATGACATGCAAGATTCGTCATTGATACACCAATATTGAAGGTAGATGTGAATCTATCTCCCCTTTGCTTGGCAGACAGTAATTTTGTAGTTTAGCAGATTACAGATTAGTAATGAAGAACTATCCTCAATTGGAAAGATTTTGCACGGTATAGGTTCCCAAAAGCTTTGGGAAATGCTGATCATGGCTTCAATGCAGTGGATGAAAAACGAAACCCTTTTCATGGAAGGATTTACGATTTGGGAACGTCCATTGTTAGTCTTGTGACGCTTGGAGCACATAATTGAAAGAAATTCGCCGTTGTTTCCTTTATTGTAATGAATTAAAATTTAAAATATATACCAATGCATTCCATTTTTCATTTGCAATATAGAAACATAACTTTACTTAAATATGACACGATCTAATTGAAAATTGGTGATAAATGTATTTGTTAGTCAATTGTGACTAAAAAACGCCGCTATTTCAACATGAGAATTACAAAACCATATATCTCCTCTCCTGATGAATGTATCAGCTAATGATATGTCAATTACTAGCTCCTAGAAACGCTTCCGAATTCAATGGCACCTTCAACATTACTGTACGACAAATAGTTTCACTTTTGTCATCAATTGAAGAGAAAATAAATGTCAGTCTTGTGACACTATAGTCTTGCGACATTTGAATTTACAACGTTTATTTTTTTAAAGTACAAAGACTAAATATATTTCATATTTTGCAGATTATCAGAAGTAACTATACTATACACACTTAATATAAAAAAATCAACATTTTATAAAATCTTTTAATTTTATTTTCAAAAAATTAAATATAGAAATGTTTTTATTTCAATGTCAAGATGTGATATATTAAATATTTTGAGTACTCTCATAAGTAGGTAGCTATAACTTTTACACAATTAAAATTTAAAAATTATATATATTTTTTAAGTGAAAAATTTGATGGAAATTTTCTCGTGGACGTTCCCATTTTATGAGATTCGATTCAAGACGAAGTGATAGCAACAATGACTTAGACATTACAAGTTACAACTCACATGACATGACATTAGACATTCGACATTGTAGGCTTTGCAATTTAAAATCTGAAGACATACCTACATCACTATAACTTCTGGGTGATCTCAACTTGACAATTCCGAATATGTAAAATCGTTCATCATTATTTGGCTCTTACCAATAAACTCATTGACCATGAAGAGATGTATTTCCAGAATGAGCCAAGTCCAGTGCTTGAAAATGCACACGTGAAATTATATTACGATGTATCAGTTATCACAGACAAGACTATCATGCACAATAAACCTGACATCATCATCGTGAACAAAGATACTCGAATTGCTCATCTTCTAGACGTAACACATCCCAACACCATAATCTGCGACAGGCATTCACCACAAAGAAGACCAAATATCGAGACCTGGCTGAAGAAATCAGTAATGTGGAAGTTAGTGAAAGAAAGTGAATATCATCCCCATTGTCATATCAGTAAATGGAATGGTATCATCAAGCTGAAGAACTGAAGAAATGAGACATTCCACTCAAGATAATTCACAATATTCAAAGATCTGTTATTTTAGAATTTTGTGGAATGTTAGAAAAGTTGCGAATATCACCTAATAATATCACACATAATATCACTTGTAAAATTCCTTTACGTTTGCATTTCTACCCGTAGTGGATTATTTATATTTGAGTTTTCTGACGTGGAGCAGCTAATGGTAGGCCCCATAATGTAAAGATCACTCTGTCTAGCAATATTCTCCTACCATTGGGTAGGCCCTAAGATCATAGAATACATAGCCTACAACAAGATCATACAAGATCTAAGTCGCTCTTAGACATGTTGGAATATGGAGGAGCTGGGACATATAAAGAGAATGAAGCAAACACATTGGAGAATGCTTGATGGGAGCTGTTGTCTTGTTTGGGAACAGGCGCGTAGGAATAGGGGGGGAAAGGGTGGAACGGACCCCCCTGTTTGGAGCCTGACCCCCCCTGCCAGAGATCCTGACCCCCCCTGCTAGAGATCCTGAACACATCCAGATATTCACAAATGTTGATTAAGTATTGCACAGAATGCACAGATTTGCTTCATTATGAGGTTGAACTCTCAAAATTTTCTCAAGTTTTGCAAAACTAATTGAATTAGGTATTATCCAATGAGACAACTCATGTACTCATTTGTCCAACATGATCATCCTCATGAATTAAATAAAATAATTACACGTTAAACTAATAGATTCCAAAACACATACAGATCTTTCTTATTGATTGCTTTTGCTGTTGCTCTTGCAACCTTTTTCAAAGGTCGATTCCAAAATCAATTCATAATCGATTCTCTTTCACTAGAATTCAAGTATTTCCCTGCGGGGCCATTTAGGATTTTGTCAAATAAAATTTTATTTTGTCTCTTGTATCCCCAAGAATATTGCATAGGACACACATTTTAAATTTCTTTAAAAAAGATGCCAAAAAAGCGTCGAATTCGTTTTTTTTTATCAAGATGTAAAAAAATGACCTGCGGGGCCATTGGGAATTCTATAAAAACAAGTTTTCTTAGGTTCCCACAGAATATTGCATATCACACATTTTACATTTCTTTGAGAAGAATAGCTTAAAATTCGATTATTTTGTATCAAAAATTCAAAAAGGCCCTGCGGGGCTAACTGGGGGGGGTGAGTCCCCCAGACCCCTTGTAGCAGTGAACTACCTTTTCCTGACATCCATCGATCCCCTATAATTTTGACCCCCCCTGTCAAAATAAAGTTCCTACGCGCCTGTTTGGGAAAGTCCAACTAAATGATGTCAGATTTGGGGAATTCTTATAATATCTAGAATGCAGAAGAAAGATTTCACGTTTAAGTAACATGTTCAAAATATAGGTATAACTTGTATTGTAAAAGGTAATGAAGTTGGATGAAAAGAAATGGCTGGAAGGTTGAAGAAATAACATCAAGTCAAGGAAGTACGATCAGGAAAGTTATGTTGGAGGAGATATTTGTTCAAACTGAATGTGGAAAATATTCTTATCCAAGACTCAGGATTGGAACCTACTGAATGAACTGATATAACAGTACAGTTCAGATCAGAAGGAAAGCAACTGAAATGAATGGAAGATGATGGGAGGAGAGAAGAAGTATATGAGAGAGTAAATAAGATTTGGAAGTAGAGTTTTGGCAATGATTATCTACACTATTTTTTGTAAATTGCATTAATTCCTTACCATCGTTTTAAAAAAAACAATTTGTAAGATGAATAAGAGTAAGAGTACATCATAAATAAATATGTATTTTCAATGTTTTATGTCCAAGTTTAGTGAGGGAATCGGACAGGCGAGAGCGCCCACATGAAGGGAGGAGATAGGTCACAGTTTGCCCCGCAGGCCGGTTCTTAAATTAATTTCAATATTAAATCTTTAAATGGCATATTGGTATTTTAATCTATTTATAATAAGAGTTCGACAAATGAGTGACTGCATACTTATACTTAGTACTAGCATGGGCGCCCGCAGGGGGGGGGCAAGGGGGGGGCGCTTGCCCCCCCCCCCCTGGATGTCAGGAAAACATAAAAATTGTATGGGGTTTAACGTATAGTATCATTTTGTAACCAAAAAAACTAAAAAAATATGATTTCACAGTGTAAAAAATCCAAAAAATGCCCTGCGGGGCAGTTTTGAACATGTCCCCCACCACCTCAAAGTGCAATAATTAAAAAATATTGAATATTTCAACAAAATACACCTCAAAACGTCTCAAAATAGATTTCAAAGTGTCCAAAAACCAAAAATCGCCCTGCGGGGCAGGGTGGGGGGCGCGCCCCCCACCCCCCCTTAAACCCGTAAAATATGGTTTTCCTTGACCTGCCCCCACCTGGCAGAATTCCTGCGGGCGCCCATGAGTACTAGGTATGTTCAAATAGTTTTTCATAAGTGAGAAATTCTTGTGAATTAAGGTAGGAGCAGCAGGAGTAATGAAGCAAAGAAATGGAGTATTTGTGCATTTTATATGGTGGAAAAATTATCTGTGGCCGTGGGTGTTAAGATGAAAATCCCTCCCCCCCCCCTCACCCCCCTCAGGTTTTGTGAACGTCTCAACTAATGTCTGTATAGTCATGCTGATCTGATATTCAGTGACAAGGATGACTCATATCAACATGTGATGTCACCTGCCTGGTGAAATATCGCTCTAGAGCGCGCCGCAACGAGCAAACATTGTTTTGGTTTTGTCTATGATTCTTCTCCATGAACCGACAGGATGTTCTAAAACAGCAACGGACGGCTCAGTGCGAGATCTTCTGTGACAGAGTCAAGTTCGCAGTCAGATTTACACACTAACATACGAGACTATCAAGTCTAAGGAAAGTGAACTTTAGCAGTCTAGATGGCTGTGTTTCATTGGCTGTTGCCAAGGTTTCAGCCGATAAATCCTGCCACTAACTTAATCGGGATATTTTGTACAACCGGGCCAAAGTGTTATAGATGCCATTGGATTAACAATTGTGATCGTGTGAAATCTTTGGAACCACTGGAATCTTTTTCATATAGGTAAGTGACTGATTGAACATTTTAAAGTGAACAATGTCGTAAAAAGTAAAAACTAGGCAATCATCTTCGCTGCTCGCTTTGTAGGTAGGTAATTATAAGAAATTTGATTCTTTTGAAATATTGCTAAAAGAAAAGTGATGAGTAAGCAGCAGATATTACACAAATGCTGCTGTGTTATAATAGGTATGTAGAAATGCGAATTCGACACTAAAATCGTGTCTGTGTGTTTGTGTGTAATGATACATTTTAAGATACCTGTTGCTACTATTTGGAGTCCATGGACTTCATTATGAATGCAATCATGCATGATTTCACGAACACTTTGCATCTGAAACAAGTACAATGGAGATTGGAGGTGGAGGGAAAATTATTTTGTAACTTATACATTTATGATCAATGGATGAGTGATTGTCTCACTGGTTGATTGTAGTATTGTGAAAATAACATGTAATATATTCTAAGATACATACATCACCAGAAAAACATTATCCAAGTTGAAAATAACTGCAATCGATTGAGCTTTCAAAATGAAAACAAACTATAGGGGTTAGTCTTGACGGGAGTCAATTACTGCTTTTATACAAGCATGTCAGTCTGTTCTATACTACCTTTATTATTTTAAAAGTATATCAATAATTATATTTTAATTGGTACCAATGTAGGAAACACAAAAACACAATTTAGTTCCGTTCAGTTTATTTCCAACATCAATAATAGGTATGTACTACACTATACAAGTCAATTGGACTCCTAAGGTTGACATCTTTGAAAGATGTCAACCTTAGGAGTCCAATCTTTGTATTGTATTGTAGTATTGTATTTATTTATTGAGCCTTCATAGGCCATTGCACATTGGTAACTTAAAATTTCAACTGACAACAAAACTTACTATAACACAAGTCAGATCATGGTAATGATTAACATATGAATTAACAACACATATTTGTTGGCTTATTCTATTGGGAAATGTCCTGAACATGAGCAACACACAGTTCTCTAAATATTTTAACTCTTGTATCGTGTCTAACATTTACACTTACCTACATCATTCTTACAAACTCCAGGTACTCAGGCAAATCACCATTAACTATACTAATCTATGAATAATAGGTAGGTACTACTTATTGAATTAACTGATATTCTTTGCTCAACTGATAATAACTGGAGGTTATCCAACATTTCTACTCTATATGCTCTCTTTCCACATTTCAATATAATTCTATGCTTTATTTTGTATCGTTTAGCCAGCGTTTAGCTTACGAAGCTAAACATTTTACATTTTAAACATTTTACAGAGTCAATCTTACTCATGAAAAAGAACAAAGTAATGTCCACAAACAATGACATACACAATCACAACACAAGACAGAAAGCTAATATTCATACAAACCTGAAACCACCATCGGACAAAATGTACTCAAAATAACTCAACCTACATCAACCCACTAAACTCAAACTTAAAATCCTCTTTAACAGACAAAGCATATTATTCTGTTGATGAATATAGGTAGGTATGCAGGACAAGAACTGAGGATGTCAGTTGTCAAATTAATTTAGATTCATTTTATTTTATGTTCTACTACCTACCAATATACTTCATTACTATATTTCATTTTAAACTAACTGTACAGAATATGCAACTATAAACTTAAGTTTCTTTTAAGCTACTTGATATGGAGACACATCAATATGTATAACTCCATATTCATATGTACATATTCTTTCCACATGCTAATCTTATACAATTACTTTCCATACACCTGCACACTGATACTTAATGTATCATAGCCAGGGTATTATATTTGTTAAAATGCTATCAGTAATTTAATAACAAATTTGGAAAAAAACTACTACTACTAGGTACTACTACTACTACAATCCATAAGAGCTTACTGCAATAGTTCACAATCAATAGTATTATAAATTAACAACTTTGTTTCCTTAGACAGATTCAGAGGTATAGGTACCTTCCTTCCAAGAAAACAACCTTTTTCCCATTTTCTTCACAATATATTCAACATTTTTAGTCATTTAAATGTTGGTCTATAATAACTCAACTCCTATAGATATACCTACTTGAGTTCATTTACAAACTACATACATTCGTTTTCAATTATACAATCCATTTGTTCTGTACATTCCCATCTACTGACATACATTTTTTTTTATAAAATGTTTTATTCACATTGTTGCAGAGTTAATAATAAATAATAATGTTTGTAAATACAGGAATACATAGAGAAAAAAAAGCTCTTTGACTTCCAGCCATTAAAAATGATAAATTAACATAAGTATTTCTGTCAAATAATGAAGTTAATAATAGAATAAATTTTCGGAAAAAGTGAAAAGAAAACCGAAATACTTTGTGCTTAAGTTGATTTATAGTGTTGGTCATTAGGGATGAAGTTATAGGCTATAACATAGGTATGGTACAATCATAACTACACTTAATCTTTTTTTATATTGAGTTTGAGTTTATTAAGTCCAAGCCATTCACTGAACTTTTCTAGAGCCACATTCAATGTATCACATACCCGGACATGTATCTGAGAATCATCAGCAAAAAGATTAATATTAACATGTTCATCTATGCTCATCTAGGACCTTTTATTTGGAATATAAGGAAATGTTTGATTATATTATGTTTTAATACATAACCTATAGGCATGATAAATCTATAGGTAGGTGGGATTTGTCTAAGAGTAGCAAAATTTGGGAAAGTAAAAATTAAGATGAACATAATTAAGTGAATATATTTGTAAATTAGATTTGTCCAAGAGGAATTCATCTATAGAATAGATATTACACCTTTTACTAATAGTTCCCTCAGTTGTTTTTGAATTGTAACTATTTTTGTATATCTCTTATATATTTAGGTAAGGCACACATTTATATTGTATTGAAAATTTGAGTTTTTTTTAGTACAAGATGACATGTGTCTCTAAATATGTAGGTAGGTATGTTAATTTTCTGTCTGGTGCTGTGATTATGAACCTATATATACCTACCTATTATTTTGTATTGCTTGTCCTTGGGATTTGCTCTAGAATGTAGAAAAGCAAGGCAAAGTTAAGCTTTTGTGTTTTACGAAGTAGGTAATTCAGTCTGGCTTGATGTAGAGAAGTGCTATTTTTATATTTAGTCCGAAAATTTATTGAAGACATTTTTGAGGTTTTGACAACAAGTTTTAATTTCTTTACGACAGTTCTGAACGTGTGGCTATGGGCTGAAAGTTGAACACTGAACCAACTTCTCGGTGCATTGTTTATTCGTGCATTGATATCTCTTCTGTCAAGTTCTTTGTATTATTGTGCATTATGTAATAGATAGGATGTGTCACAGCAATTACCATTTTGGTAAATCTTCTGCATAAAGTGATGCTATTTCCTATTGTATTGTATGATTAACCATACGTTCTGTCACATTACACAAGTTGACACGAATGGATGTCTTCAATATTCGAATACTGAGCTTAAAAGCTTAACATCTCGTACAAAGTAACATAAATAACAGAGAAAACTATTACCCTACGATTACTGTTGGCCTTTTGACGTTCCCGCCCGCGAGAATTGAATTGCAGTTAAGTTCGTAAATGGGGTTAAAAATTAACCAATGAGAAACGAGTGCAGTCGACCGCTATCATACTTAATTGAATGTAAAATGCTTCCACACCTCTAGGTCACTTATTTCGCTTTTGCTTAACTACATTTCAATTATTTAAATATACATTATCTTCATGTAACTTCAATTGAAAGAAAATTGACAGGGAAGGCAATGACATTTCATTAATCAAATTAAACAGCTGAGCAAAGACAATGACATTTCATAAAAGCTGATCAGCTCAGCAAGATCGACGTCATGATTGTGAGTGACGTTTTACCACCCTTACTCCTTGGCTGAAAAATAACTCCATTACGAACTTAACTGCAATTCAATTCTCGCTTCCCGCCCTGCATATCAAATGTAATCTCGGTTTCAGACGGACCAACAGAGGTCGCTACAGGTCGCAAAAAAAACTTTGCTTCCCCTTTCTAATCACGCCACCATCATCGGACCAATCAGAGCGCAGCATTTTCCCCTCAAAGCTCACCCTTAGCCAATCCGGGGTCTCTTTCTCTTTGTCTTGAGGGCGGCTATTGGTTGATTCCTGATGCGGTTTTCCTACATCTTTTCTTAGGAAGTACCGAACGCTCTAGATTCTATATACTTGAGTGTGTCTCATGCTTTAGGTGGAGGCGTTCGAGTTCTTCCTCCTACATTTTACCTACTTGATATTTTATTTGTTCAAGTTGTTTTCAAGAGATAAAAGATAATTTGAGGTGAAGTTCTTAGATATTTCAATTATGGCAATGATTAAAACAATTCTACTGTAATTTTAAAGAGGATAGATAGGCTAGGTACCTAGGCTCTCTAGGTAAACTTTCTTCAGGCGAAGCTGTGCTGCAGTCATTTACCACAAAGTTTCCACTTGATATTTAGTTTTGGTTATTTTAACTTGTATATTTTGAGCTCAAGTACCTACCTGTAGTTTCTGTTCCTTCTTCTAGTTTATCTCAGAGTAAAATATGAGGGCTACATGAAAATTACACCTTAAGTTTTTTTCTTGTTTTTTTTTTCACTCAGGCAATGTGCTTCAAGTTCCGACCAATGAGAACCCGGCTCACAACACAATATAATCCTAACCCATCGCTATAATACTGCTTTGCTTTCAGCTTATAAGCACCTACAAGCAGAACAAACCAGTGCTTCAAAATGGACATTTTGTACCTGCATTTGAGTAAGAAGATGTTAAAATATCATTTCATTTATTGTTGTAGTGAGTGCTGTGGTGATGGAGATATTATTTCAGGTTGATCAGTTCAGCCGTTTAGACTGTGGCGGTGATAGCAACTTTCTCGGGAATCAGAATCAGAATCATCTAAAGAAGAAGAAAGCGGTGTAATTTCACGATTTTCACTGCCCTCTAGTTCGTAAACGGCATGACTGATTGTTGTCGCCTATGACAGCGTGGTTTTTTATGTTGTCAGGTGGGCCGCTCAAAATTACCTACGACATTTCACAACAATGAGAGATTTTCCATTGTTGAGATAAAGTAGGCCGAAAATGCTAGTTGTTGCTTACAGTAAAAGTAGTTGGTCTGCTCCTCAGTTAGTAACTCAAGGGTTTATATAGGCATTTGCGGTATGTATAGAGTGATTGTGAGTGTACGGTACGACATGGCTGTGTGGAGCGCCAGCTCCACTAGATAGCGTGGTTGCTCGCTTGCTCGCTTTGGAGGTGTGAATCCTTTACATCATCAACGAAGGGGCACTTTCTCCACCCTACTAGCAGAGAAGATAATGTTTATCAGTTTTGCTATGTGGTTTTTTATTCGACAGAGTACGAGCAGATCACATGATATGAAAGTATTTGAGGGGAGCTCAACAGGTGTTCTTCTGCAACTCAGGTGTTTCTCAGCGATTGTTCTGTGAATTCTGCATGTTGTCTTTATATTTTTTCTCTGAAAATTTAACAAATTTTATTAAAAATGGTGATACAGAGTATATTTTGTTATTTCCAACGTTGGCGGTTCCATAATCTTGTGTTTATTTCACTTCAGGTTGAAATGCCACTGTTGTCTTTTCCTCATTTCTTTGTTATGTAGTTTTCTCCGATTTTCTCTTGTCATTTAGGACAAGAATCTTGTGTGCGAGGTGGGCGCTGAAGGGAAGAGATTATGTCACAGCTTGCCCCGCAGGCAGGTTTTTAGATTAATTTCAATATTAAATCTTTAAATTAGATATAATTATTACAATTATTTATAGAAGTTCGACAAATGAGTGACTGCATAGTAGGTACTAAATATAGGTTACATGTGTGAGAAATTTTTGTGGATTCATGGTAGTAATGTACTTAGAAAAATATGTACAATTCTATGGTGGAAAACACCTGTATAACTGCACAAATTGTACATTAACTGTGGCCGTGGGTGTTAAGATGACCCCCCCCCCCCCCCCGCCGTTTTTGTGAACGTTTCAACCTCAACCACTGTATGTAGTCTATGGTTGATCTGATATTCAGTGACAAGGATGTCTCATGTCAACATGTAGATGTCCCCTGGCGATCTACTCAGTCTAGTAGAGCGCGCAACGAGCAAACATTGTTTTGGTTTTGTCTGGGATTCTTCTCGACGAACCTGCTCAGTTCAGTGCAGGATCTTCTGTGACAAGAGTCATCTTCATCATCAAGCAGTCAGATTTACACTACAACATACGAGCTATCAAGTCGATATCAATTTTTCAGTATTATTTAACGTCACTCTGTTCTGCAACAATAGGCTAGTGGATGATGATGAAAACAAGGAAGGGGGGAGGAGGGGGGTTGAGGAGGATTTAGAAGAATAGATAAGGATGGATGGTGTGCAGAAGGCAGTCGTGACCTATTATTAGTAGGAAACATTTCCAGGATTTTCCTCTCGACTGAGCGAGAGAAACCACGATTAAACGTCTCAGCATCGGGGATCGAACCCGGAAACCTAAACTGACTGAAAAATACTGTGAAAAATACTTTGTTATCGATAGTGGTTTGCGAACGTACTGCTTGTACAATGTGAGAAGTTGGTCTGACACGCACAGAATAATTAGGTATTAATTGAGCGACCGACTCCTTTTGGCTCTTTTGGTACGGACCTATGTGTTTTTTGTTGTTTTATTTCGTCCATACCGCTGTCCGTCGAGCAAAAATTCTATATCTTGCCGCCATCTATTGGCGTGAAAGCGTTGTATACGGCAGCAGCGGAGGGGTAGATTCTGCTTCTTGGAAAGGTTTTCATCGGCGCGCGCACGCGCCCAAGACTTCTACAACCAATCACAGCGCTGGGATTGAGGTGAACCACCAATCACAACGCGATACTTTCCCCAGCAGGGGTCTTTTCTCTCCCCTCCACCTCGGTTCAACACTTCTGGATCCGAGCAGTCTACTCGCACAAGGTATTTCAGGTGCCAAAACCCGTCTCAACCAATCACAGCGCTGGGATTGAGGTGAACCACCAATCACAACACTTCGAAGCACTTCGTTTCTCTTGAGCAGAAATATTTTTCGACCGTGATCCGAGTGATCCGAGTGACGCCTTGGCTTGGCGTCACTTCTAACTGAAATTTCAAAGGGTGAGGACGTGTTATTTCTGCTGGCGCGGAACGCGCATTATTTATTAGTACTTTCAATTGAATAGTATTCAGTGCACATTGAAGTTAGTTTTTAATGTAAAGTGCGTCTAGAGTTAGGTAATCATTTGAAGAGAAAGAACTATAGTGAGAGAACTTGCGAACTTTTGAACTATTTTTACTGGAAACCACCTGATGCGCCTTGGAAAATGCGGTCATCTCTTTTGGATGCTGCCGCCGCAGAACTTCTTTCGCTCTTCGCGTTTGGATGCTGCCACCGCAGAACTTCTTTAAGGTAATGATTCTTAATTTTCTTGCGTTAACTTTATTTAATGTTATTCTTGGGAACATTACCAATTATTTTGAACTTTTAGGAATTTTTCCAGAGTAGGTAGGTAGCCTAACAACTCTTGGCCGCCATCGTGTACTTTTGCAATCTCAATTTATTTTAATAATAATTTGTTTATTACTCATTTATTTTAATTATTATTTTATTAATTTCATTTATTTATTTTAAATTTTTATACCGCGTTTTTACTGCTTGCTTGCGTTAATACCTAGGTAGGTGCCTACCTACTCATATTTTAAAGCTCAAATTTATGTTTATGTGCTTCATTTTGAGATCTTTTTATTACCGGCATTATTATGAAGGAACTTTTTAGGTTCTTGGGTGTCCGCACAGAACAGTATAGGTAGATACTACCTACCACGGCGATTACAAACTTTGTTTCTGAAACTGTAGGAATCTTACTAGAGCATTCATTCGGCGCCATTATGGATTTCTACAAGCTTTTAATTTTAGTTTAATTGTTTAGCATTTGCACAATATTTTTATACAGCTTTACTCCTCGTTTGTGCCTACCTACTCGTATTTTAGAGCTACAATTGATGATATTGTGTTTCATTTTGCGTGTTTATGTGTTTAAAGCTTATTACTATGTCGTGGATGTACTTAGGTACTTTGGTGTCTGCACAGTCAAAATATCTACCAACCGGTTACATTACAAATGTTTCTGAGTTTACTGAGGGTCTGAGAGCTATCGTTATATGCAACTAGTGGCTTTTCGGTACACGCTCTAAGATGTTTTTGTGATGTTGGCCCCCAAAAGGGCCGTTTGTCACTACGTTTCGGCAGTCGTAGCGCTGCCATCTTCAGAGAGCGTGTACGGAAAAGCCACTAGTTGCAAATGTTTCTGAACTACATAGCATTGCCGCCATCATAGACTTTTGAAAGCTTATTTTATTTTAATTGTTTAGCATTTTCACAATATTTTTACACAGCGATTAGCTAGGTACTCCTTGCGTGTGCCTACCTACTTAAACGTATTTTAGGCTCCTCTTGATGCGTAACATGTGCTTTATTTGCGTATTATTTTTTTCCAGTAGTATTCGAACAAATAAGCGATACATGATGGAGCCACTTCTGGCAGAAAACTTTTTAGATGCACTTTTTTATTTTGATGTTCGTGTTTCCATAGGGCAGTGAAAAAGGAGAAACAAATGAAATAAAGGTTTAGTTACAAGTTTACTTTTTCAGCCATAACAAACAACTAAAGCAAATTTTATATAATTTATTTACATCAATAAACCCTTTATATCGTCCATTATCATAGTACCAAAGAATCCACCAGAGGTCAGTCGTGTTCCTTATTTTCTCGAATTGTGTAGTGATATAATTTTTCATTTCAATGATTGGTTTTTAAGTTCGTATATTGGGCCTTTGCTCACTTACCTTAGATAACTGCGTTTTTAATTAAGGATTCATTACCATGATTATATTTTACTGAAGTTAGATTATTGGGTATTATTGGGTATAATAGTTATGTATGCTATTGGGCGTTTGCTCACTAACATGGTACTACGTCATTGAATGTTTAATTTCAATTATTACTTTTGAAGTTAGGTTATTGGGCGTTTGCTCACTACTTGGTCCGGTACTACGTTATTGGATTTTTCATTACAATGATACGTTTTTAAGTTAGTTTATTGAGCATGTGCTCACTTACCATAGGTAACTGCGTTTCTAATTTTGAAGGATTTAATATGATTTTGTTATAGTTAGTTACTCATGTCCATTTGATATAATTCGAACATAACCACACGCTGTAGTAAGGTTATTAAAGAAAATGATTGTTCACAATTCAACGTGTATTGTTTTTTATTCAAATAAACCACTACTTCAGAATTACAGTTGGCAATGGAATGGGTTCACCACAAATGATAACTTCATGTCTTTCAGATGGTACAGGAGTAATGTTTTCAATCACAACAGGATCATAATTAATTACTTGTGTATACAGGTGTTACTGGAAGCCGCACATTCAGAATTCCAATGTGAATGAATGTAAAGTATTCTTACAAAGTTTAACATTGTCAAATGCCATGGCGCTCGGTACTCCCGGTTTTTTAACATATATGTAATTCACATTCTGATCATCTGGATTGACTTACTGTTACTGATTATTCTATGATTATTTTTCTTAAGTTAAGATTCGAACGATTTTTATATTTTAACGACGCACTCTTCTGCAACACTTGAAGTCATGTTGATCATTCCCTTGAAAGACGACGATGTGATGAAAGTGTGGTCAAGAAGCAATAAGATTAGTTATTCTTCAGCATTTAATTATGCATTTAATGACGCACAGCTGCAGTGCTGTCCTTATAAAATACACAAAAAATCATCCTATTAACATATTTATCCAGAATTAAAATGTTTAAATCTGTTTTCTTCGCTATCAATGAAAACCCTTAATGTTTGAAATGTATACATTTTCTGACAATCTCAGATGGGATGATGTTATGTATATGAACTGCAAATTTAAAAGATTTGACCCACCGGAGGTAAAATCTTTTAAATTTGCAGTTCATATACATACCTAACCTTTAATGTATTTATCATCTTTGAAATTTAGTCCCAGTTTTTCAATGCTCTGGTAAATTTTAAACAGTTGGTTTACTAAAATGGCATGGCAAGAATGACATTACTTCAATGAACACAAACAGAGCATTGCAAAACTAAACACAATGAATCTTTAATACGTCAGTCAACACAAATGTAACGCCAAATACTTATGCAGGTATCTTTTCTCTTTATTCAACACGTACCTACTACTTCAAACGAATTTGTCATATTTCTTTCAAAACTTAAATAATGTTTCCTTTCTATAGCTTGCATAACATTATCTAGATAGCATTAGATATAAATCGTTCTCAACTTCTTCCATTCTGAACAGTTTCTCCTGCATGATACCTCAGTGTTGTAGGGTCACATTCAAAAGAAGCCGGTCATAGCGGTCATAGCGGGACAAGGCATGCCTAAACCAATCAGATTACTTCGTTTCATTTTCTGTCTAAATATCCGTTAGCAAGTAAGGGTCTGTTAATTCCCTGCAATTAAAAGTGTTTTTATAGCGGAATTTCAGTGAAAAGGTATATGTAAATCTTATTGAAATACTAGTTGCAAACAGTGATTTGAAGTGATTATATCAAATATTTGTTTAGATAAATATTGCTTAGATAATGACTGATGTAGAATGCTGAGGAGTTGACAATTTCTCTCAACACACACAGGGCAATCAAGTGTAGATGAAAGCAGAGACTGGAGTGTGCACTTTTATTGGATGGGAAATTACTTGCTGCTTTTTGGTCATGATCGAAAAAGGTCAAAAGTTGTAAGGGGTAAGGTCGGAGTTAGGTCACGTGAGAGCCATTGGAGCCAATGAGAGTCTCCAATATCTGCTTTCATCTATACACTTCGAGTGTGGCTCATGTTATAGGTGGAGGCGTTCGAGTTCTTCCTCCTACATATTTTTACCTACTTGATGTTTTATTCGTTCAAGTTGTTTTCAGAGATAATAGAATATTTGAGGTGAAGTTCTTAGACATTTCAAATATGTCAATGATTATCACAATTCTGTCGTAATTTTAAGGAGGATAGGTGATACTTTCTTCTCACTAGGCGAAGCGGTGCTGCAGTAACATTTACCACAAAGTTTCCACTGTTATTTATAGTTCTGGATATTTTAGCTTGTATATTTTGAGCTCAGTGCAGCTCAATGTTCTTAACATTCTTCTAGTTTATTGAGTTAAATATGAGGGCTATATACATGACAATTACACCTAAAGTTCCAGTTTTATTCTTGTTTTTTTTCACTGAGGCAATGTGCTTCAAGTTCCGACCAATGAGAACCCGGCTCACAACACAATATCATCCTAAACCATCGCCAAAATACTGCTTTGCATTCAGCTTATAAACACCTACAAGCAGAACAAACCAGTGCTTCAAAATGGACATTTTGTACCTACATTTGAGTAAGAAGATGTTAAAATATGATTTCATTTGTTGTTGTAGTGAGTGCTGTGGTCGATGTTGATTATAGCTTGATTGCTCGCTTGCTCGCTTTGGAGGTGTGACCCATACATCATCAACAAAGGAGCACTTTCTGCATCCTACTGGTGGAGAAGATAATGCTTATATATTTCTATTGGTGTTTTACTCTACAGGGTACGAGCAGATCACATGATGTGAGAGTATTTGAAAGGAGCTAAGGTGTTCTTCTGCAACTCAGGTGTTTCTCAGCTATTGTTCTGTGAATTCTGAATGTTTCCTTTAGGTATTTATTTTCTCTGAAAACTTAACAAATTTTATTAAAAATAGTGATACAGAGTATATTTTGTTATTTCCAACGCTGGCGGTTCCATAATCATGTGTTTATTTCTCTTCAGATTGCGATGCCTGTTGATTTTCCTCAATTCTTTATTATGCAGTTTTCTCCGATTTCTCTTGTCATTTGGGATGTTTGCAGCTGGGCTTCATTGGTATTCACTGTCGCTTGTTTCCACTAAAATATTTGGACTCCATAGGTTCATTCTGCTGATAACACCTGCGTGCAGCCACGTGTTGCAAAAGTTCTTCGATAATCAGTGATTTCATAGGCATACGAGGTTTAGTGAAATTATTAAATTCTTGTTACGGACAATAAATGCGAGTGCGGTCATAATGACATTTTGCGTGTTCGTAATCAATGATGATTCGAAGTGACGGACAATGTGATGGACAATGTGAAGGACAATGTGATGGACAATGTGAAGGACAATGTGATGGACAAAAGCGAGATGGTCACGTGGTGTGGGCGAGATGCATCTCAGCAAGTGCAGTTCTGCGAGTCTGGTGTTCTGCAAGCCTGGGTGTTCTGCAAGTCTGGTGTTCTGCATGGCGGGTGTTCTGCGTGCTGGTTGCTGAGTCTACGTTTGGTGAGCCTTGCATGCTTTCATTTTCATCATGTTTTCATCTTTAATCAAGCGAGCGGAGAAGCGTCTCCACTTGAAACTCATGGCTCGAATCTCAGTTTCGTTTTTTGTTCTGTCTGTGTGTGCTTTATTTACCTCTTGCCAAACGAAGTACCGGACCAGGCAAATGTTTTCACAAAACTTATTATATCACTATCCCGATCGGTGAATAATGTTTTTCAGCTAGATCCATTGGTTTCATTGCAAACTGGATTTATGTTGTTTCACCGTATAGCTACGAGATCTTCTACTATAAAGCGTATAAAATCACCGATTGGTGAAACATGAATTTCAGCAAGACTAGATCCATGCAGGCGCGTAGGAACTTCATTTTGAGTGGGGGGGGTCAAAATTATCGGTGATCGATGAATGTGAGGAAAAGGTAGTACGCCGTTACAAGGGGGTCTGGGGGGCCCGCCCCCAGTTTGCCCCGCAGGGCCTTTTGGAATTTTTGATACAAAATAATCAAGTTGGAAGCTCTTTTGGCATTCTTTTCAAAGAAAATTAATAATTACAATGAGTGATATGCAATATTCTGTTAAAACTTTAGACAAATTTAATGTAACCTGTAACTAATTGCTTTCATAGAATCCCTATTGGCCCCGCAGGGAATTTTTTGAGTTTTTGATTGAAAAGAATCGAATTTGAAGCTATTTTGGCATCCTTTTCAAAGAAATTTTAAATGTGTGATATGCAACATTCTTGGAGAAACTTTGGACAAATGTAATATAATCTAACTATCTATTTGTTTTATGGAATCCCCATTGGCCCCGCAGGGAATTTTTTGAGTTTTTGATACAAAATAATCAATTTTGAAGCTATTTTGGCATTATTTTTCAAAGAAATTTAACATTTTTGATATGCAATATTCAGGGGGAAACTTTAGACAAAATGCAATATAATCTGTACATTTCGTTATTTGATAAAATCCTCTAATGACCCCTAAGGGATTTTTTTGAATGTCTAGTAAAATAGAATCGATTATGAATCAATTTTGGAATTCCTTTGAAAAAGGTGGCAATAAGCAACCTTTAAGCAATGCAATTAGAAAAATCTGTAATGGGTTTGGTATCATAGTTAAAAGTGTAGGTAATATTAAATTTTATTCGTGAAGATGATCAACTTGGACTAATGAGCCATTGTCTCATTGGATAATGCATCTGTTCAATTAGTTTTGCAAAACTTGGGAAAATTTTGAGAATTCAACCTCATAATGGAGCAAATCTGTGCATTTTTAAATTTTTTTATCAACATTTTTGTATATCTGGAGGTGATATCTGGGGGTGTCAAGATGAAAAGTGGGGGGTCATTGACCCCCACTCCCCCCCCCCTTCCTACGCGCCTGAATGGTTTCATTGCAAACTGGATTTATGTTGTTTCAATGCATGCATAGGTACCGTATAGCAACAAGATCTTCTACTAAAGCGTATAAAATTACCGATTGGTGAAACATGAATTTCAGCAAGACTAGATCCATGGTTTCATTGCAAACTGGATTTATGTTGTTTCAATATGCATGCATAAGTACCGTATAGCTACGAGATCGTCTACTAAAGCGCATAAAATCACCGATTGGTGAAACATGATTTTCAGCAAGATAGATCCATGGTTTCATTGCAAACTGGATTTATGTTTTTTCAATATGCATGCATAGGTACCGTAGCAATCCGAGGATCTCAGATCCCTTGGCGTCACTTCCAACTGAAATGTCAAAGGGTGAGGACGTGAATTATTTCTGCCGGCGCTGAATGCTCATTATTTATTAGTACTTTCAATTGAATAGTATTCAGTACACATTGAAGTTAGTTTTGAATTTATTAATAAAGTGTGAAGTGCATCTAGAGTTAGGTAATCATTTGAAGAGAAAGAACTTTAGTGAGAGAACTTGCGAACTTTTGAACTATTTTTACTTGAAACCACCTGATGCGCCTTGGTAAATGCGGTCTTCTATCTTGGATGCTGCCCCGCCGGAGGCGGAAATTTTTGAAATAATGAACACAATCAAGTTAAAGTTAATGATTTTGGAGTGTTCCATTTAAGTTTAGTGTAGTTGAGAAATACGTATTTAAACGCACTAATTACGTCGTGCATGTAAGTAGTTTTTCTGTTTCAGTAATATTAAAAGCATAGGGTTTTCTCTGTTTCCGTACCACTCATGAAGTACCTAGTCGAAATAGTTATTGGCGCGTTTTTTATCAGGTTTCCCCCGTAGCGGTCTCATTTTCATCTTGTTATGATTCAATTTTATTTAGATAACCATAATATTGTTGATGATTCTTATATTGTTGCCTAGATAGGTATTATATTGTTGCATGCATTCTTTAAAGCATTGTTGAGTTTACCATCAACTCAACAATGAGTCGGGTAGCGATTGGTAGCGATTTGGACGAGTTTTCCAATTGTTTAAAAATTCGTTTCTTAGTGCGCTTAGTAGATACGATGGCATTTTCGATGATTTTGGAAAACATTGATTGGCTTATATTTCTATTTAGTAAATAAAGAGCAAGCAAGGGAAACAAAATAACGCGTTTGTAGTTCACAACCACCCAGCCATTCGTGCCTTTCCATCCCAAGAAAAACATTCATCTGAGAATGTTGTGTGCGATTTGTGACACACAGCTCAACAAAGACAAAGTTGATGCGCCACTTACATTGTGAGTCTAGTAGAGTAGGCGATAATGATGTACTGATACTGATGAACAAAACATAATTTACACTGCTTATTATTTAATTTATCTGAAGAAATCCATAAGAGAAACATAACGCTGCAAAACGATTAGCGGGAACGTTGAGTGATGGACGAGAAGTATGATGCACGAGCTCAAAGCTTTAGGCTGCAAACACACGGGGCGTTTTTTTCCTGCCCAGACGCGGCGTGGATAAAACCGCGACGTTTTACTTGGTCGAACACACAGGGCGTGAAAAAACACGGGACGTTTTTCTTGGTCGAACACACAGGGCGTGCAAAACGCGACGGTTTTAGAAGCTGACAAGGTCATGCTATGTCAGCTGTACAAAAACGTCGCGTGAAATAAACGCCGTGTGTTTACTCTCATTTAAACCAATGTGTTTCATTTTAACGACTTCCGGGGTGGGCAGGAAAATAAACGCGACATGTCGCGTCTGGCCGGCGTGGAAAAAAACGCCGCGTGTAAAAACCGCCTCGTCTGTTCGCTCCCATAAGACTCAATGCTACCTATCTTCTCGGCGTCTCGCCGGCGTTCGAACGCTTCGGCTGGGCGTGCAAAAAAACGCCCCGTGTGTTTGCAGCCTTAAGACCCGATGATTGCCGAATGCCGTCGGCTCAAAGATTCTGTGCCCCAAACCCGCGGTTCGGCTCGAACTCTGCTATGGCGAGAACACACGAGCGCATGCGTCAACTTCTAGAATGACGTCACGAATGGGGCACGGTTTTAGCTGTGCCCCTGGTTGCCTACCCAGCCAGGTGCCGCTAAGATTTCAAGCGGGCGACGGAACATACAGTAATTTTATTGATTTGGAGAGCGTATGGATGGGAGTTTCAACATTTTACATTATGAACATTTAATTGAGGAGTTTGGTTTCAAAAAGCAACATGTCCATTCACCTATATTGTTCAGAAACAACGAAAAACTAGTAACTAATTGTCTGCAAATAGGATTGAGGGAAGTCACGTGAAATCTTATTCTTGTTAATTTGTAAATATCAACACAAATAACAATGACAAACACACTTATAACCAGCGAAATTTAAAATTTCCATTCAAAAAAATCAAATTCAAATGTCATGGGATATTTTGGCGGGAAAAACGGCAGGCAACGAGAATCAGGATTGTGATGTCATTTCCAAGTCTCCAACAATGTGTTACCATGGTGATTCCTTTGTTGCCATGGCAATTAAATTTTCATTAAACATAAGAAAATGTAATTATAGTATTTTCAAAGTAGCATGTATTAGTTATATAAAAGAACAGAGATTGTAAATAGTATTAGTTGTTATAAATGTTTCATGTAGTATTATAGTAGCAAATTGCTAAATAAATATCTATTTGAATTGAATTGAATATAGTGGATTGTGATGTCATTGTCAATTTTTCTGTTTTAAAATTGTAAGAAAATTATCAAACTTTGAAACTGAATTTCTCGAAAACTACTCGTCCCACAACAAAAATAATACTATATCTGTGTTCAGCAACATCTCAACTTTAATAAAATAACTATTATTCTGAAATCTAATTGATAAGTGTATTCTCTAGTTTTAAAATTCAAACAAAAATTTGTTTAATTGAAATGCTGAAAAAGTAACTTCAACATATTTCTACTCTTTTCCTAATTAATCTTTTAATTTTGGACATGTTACATTTTGAAACAAACCCATTTGACATGTTGCGTTTTGAAACAAAATCAAGAAAACATGTGCAAATAGGATTGTATCATATTGTTTTGTGGTTTGTTTTAAAATTCAAACAAAAAGTTCTTGAATTGGAATGCTGAAAAAGCTGAAATGCTGAAATTGGACATGTTGCACTTTGATAACAAAACTTTTGGACATGTGCCTTTTTGTTACAAACGTCGATATTCACTAGTTCATTACTACAGGATATGTTGACTTTTGTAGCAAACAAATTACATATTCAGATCCGCATGGTTTTATAGCACTTTAGGAACCATCGTTAACAAAAAAGATGAATTTTTGGATATGTTGCTTTTTGAAAACAAACTCCTCGATTGTTGTCGGAATAATTATTGGCTGTTATTTGCAGAATATTATAATAAATCTATAAGGAATTAAATAATATTTTTTTTAGGTAGTATAACCAGATATTTTAGGTGGGCCACGTGCCCCTGTGCCCCAATGCTCCAGCCGCCACTGACTTGTGGCGATGTTCTTTGACAATTAAATTCATATTATTATCAATGAAATGAGTGCTCATCTACTCATAGCTAGATGCTCAATTAGCATTGACTACTTCTGAAGGTGCGATCAAATAATTTTCAGACAATCCGATTACTTCAAATACCGTTTTATCTTTTGTTGAGTGTACTATAGGTGGTGTATAGCGAGGCCCTCGTTATACCCACTTGTCAGTATGATCTTAGAGGATGTGCGATGGAATACTGAAACCCCGACCGAATCGGGACTCGAACCCCCGGCACCTAACTTACAGGATAGATCAATATCAAGTGCATGCCCTATCAGCAGATTTCTCACCCACATCTTCGTAAATGCAGTGGTACTCAACCTTTATAATTGCAGGCCAATAATATGAATTTGCATTTGCTTTTAAGTACAATAATGCTCACATGATCAGGTAGCTACATTCCAGTCGTGTAGGAAGTACCTTTATCGTGGAGGAGATTGCGACACCCGAAAGGGGAGTCTTAGTCTTAGTTTCAGCCCAGCAGGGCGTTTTTTTAGGATAAATAATATAAAGGTGATTCTGGGGCTCTAAAATGGACGAACTGAAGCAGACTACCATTAAATTGTTGCCCCGCAGAGCGTTTTTTTTTTGAATTTAAGCAATTTATAAAGTGATTCGGTGATGCTAAGCTTAATGTTGTTTGGAAAATATGGGGTCAGTGTGTTTGGGTGGGAGGATGGGATAATCCCCCCTCCCCCCCCCCCCTCCCCCCTCCTATGTGCCAGGTTATTCAGTGTCTTTTGTTTATTAGGAAACGAATCGAACAATGTTTCACAAACCAAAACAATGCACTCTTTTACAAATTTGGAAATGGAAAATGGCTTTATCTTCGTTGCAACAAGTATGAAGTTACATTTAAGAGGCTTTCGTCGTATTTTCAGCCTGATGCGTGGATCTTAACATCACAACTCTCAAAATTTCTCTCAAATAAAACGAGAAATTAATTTTTATTATTATTAGGTACCTATTTTATTTTATGATTTTGTGAATAAGTAGGTAATTGAAACATCAACTGGGGGCCACAAAAATTAGTCCCTCGGGCCGCAGGTTGAGTTCCACTGGTCAAGTGGGTGCCTCTGCTCCTTTACTAACAACGCAATCACGATTCAGCAGAGTTTTTGCCACTGTACTTCCTTTTCCATGGCTTTTCTACTGTGGCGTGTGTCTCTATCTCTTAAATTCATATTTGGATTTGTCCAACCCAATAACTCCATCTAGCTACCAGCTGAAAAATGCAATAATTATCTTGTTTATTTACATTATTTTGTCTCCCACAGACTAGCCTTTTGGCTATGTGGGATAGTTTGTAGATTTGTGTATTTATTGTATTGTGTTTAATTGTGTGCAATAAAAAAAAAAGTTGATCCCTGCATGTTCCTTTACGCCCGGTTCAACGCAGTCAAGCTAACAGCTTGCTGTCTTAGATGTGAAGCGACTGTCACTTAGCTTGGCGGGATGGGGGCCAAGTTAAAAACAATCCAAAGGATCGGCAGAACCTGGGCTCGAACCCTGGTACTCTCACTTACTGTGACTCTTACAATGAGAGCAGTGAGTGAGCTACTCGGCTGGTTTGAGTCTTGTTGGGATTATTTTTTTATCATTCGAGCTTGGTCATGTACACTCAAACCAATTAAAAACGGTACCTACTTTGCACAAAACGGATTGGCTGTGCCTGCTGGTCAGGTTCCTGGACAATCAATCCTTGTTATTATTGCAATGAAAGCAGAGCTCACCTACTAGAGTTAGATAATGCATTAGCACAGACTTCATGGGATGATAGCATCAAACCTTTATCAGACACAGAATTTTATCCAACATCAGAACAGATTTATAATTTTTTTCTGGATACCGTTTATTATTTGTTCGAGTGTACCTATCATGGATCATGTTGGTCGCCTTCACCCAATGAGATGAGATTCCACTAGAAGACTTAGGTAGTACTACAGTTTGACTTACTACCTACACTTTTCTAACTTCACAACATTAGCTTGAACAGAATCATATGCAATCTAGTGGCCGTTTTCTTATTGGAAACGTGATATGATGCTTTGCGGGCACAGGGTAGTGATCGAAAATTTCATGAAATATATTATTTTAAAAGTTTCGTGCAATATTTCATGAAATATTGAAATTTTGTGATATTATGTTACATTTTTTTTTAATTAAAAAAAATCATATTTTGGAAGAAATGTTAGGTATCACTGTACATGCGGATATTCGTGTAGGTGTATTTGCCCATAGATTAGTACTCATTCTTTAGATAGTATTTTCACAACATGTCTTCATTTCAAAATGTGAATGTGAATCATTAGCTAATCTGAATAGGATTCAGACAGAATCCTAACAGGATGCTCTTTTTCTAAGTCTGATTCCTCCAACTCTGAAGATGAAATCCCAATCTCCGTTGCTATGGTCGGTGACAGGCAAAGACGAACCCGCTCTAGCATGGGCCGGCCTATATCTGGCCATGTTAAACAGGGTTCCTCTTTCCCTGTCCCCGACCCTAAGTCATCATCTTCTCTCTCAGAGTCTGATGTGCGCATGGCCAATGCAGTGTCAGAGTTTGAAGACTCAACTCACTCAAATCACAGTTTACTTAAATTTGATTCTTTTAATTTTTTTGAAATATTTCAATGATGCTTGAAATATTTTTAGTTTGAAACTTTCAAATTGAAATATTTCACACTTCGATCCCTAGCACAGGGTATGGTCAAAGTAGTTATATTTAGTATAGTTTCTGGTACTGTGATGATCGTCGAGGATTTATGGAAATGTCAAATATTGTGCCCTCCTGAGAGTACGAGATGGAGACGTTCTCCGATGGCCGCTAATTATACCTGTTTTTACCCCCATTATGACCTGCCTGTTGATGCAGTGTTGCCGTCACGGGAGATGCACCTGACGTCACGGGGATGTAGGGTGACGGGAGGGGAGGGGGTTGTCATTGACGCGGGTGAATTTGAACTTGTTATTACGCCTTGTTAGTACATTCAGTTTGTACGGTTTGTGTGTAAGTGTTGCCATTTGAGAGTTAGTACCTATACTTAGTATGTTTCAAATAGTGAATCATTTGGATATAGGTTGCATTGCATATCTAGTGGAGCGGTCGCTCCACGCCAGCCAAGTCGTACGGCGCGCGCACACTCTCATATAAAGGCTGGAGCAAACCCACTTTTACTGTAAGCATCAAAGTGGCATTTTCGGCCTACTGGATCTTAAAATTGAGAAATCTCACATTGTTGCGAAATATCTTAATTTCGAGCTATGGCCCACCCTACAACATATACCAAATTTGGGAACAATAGTTTACGCCCTTTGCGCGCTAGAGGGCCGTGAAAACAGTGTTTTAGGGCGGTTTTCATAATAATAATCTTAGTAGTAGTAGTAGGCTGGAGCTAAAATCCGGTAAACAGGCCACAGCCTAAACGGCTGAACCGATTGATCTCACATTTTTACCACGTGTGCACTTTTGGCGTCTGATTTAACCTTGTCCCCATGAATTTTTTGTGCCGCCATTTTGAAACCGGAAGTGACGTCATATCTCGTCAACGGTTGGACCGATCGGAACGAAATTTGCGCCAATCGTTTCAGACGGTCATCTATATGGATTATCAATATCAAAAGACTGAACATTATTTTAAATAAACCGGAAATGACGTCATGAAATTTGAAATACATCGATTTGCATTTCAGCAACAACTGTTGATCCGATTGTCTTGATATTTATGTAACGTTTGTACTTTTGATATTTCATTTGACTTGTTATAAAACCAACCGGAAGCCGCCATTTTGAAACCGGAAGTGACATCATGTCTCAAAAACGGCTAAACAGATTAGAACAAAACCAGCGCTAAACGATTTAGACGGTCAACTTTATGTAATCAGTAATATTTGATGATTCAAATATCGAAACCGGAAATGACGTCACACATTTTATGACCTATACCGGAAATGACGTCATAAATATGCTAAATGACGCTAAATTCACCACTTTATACTTTAAAACAGATATAAGTAAACGTACTTTGTAAATAATTATAAATTCAAGGTTGCAGTGTTCTCGGCGGCCATTTTTAAAACCGGAAGTGACGTCATATATCGTAAACGGTTGTACCGATTGCAACCTAAGTTTGGAAATGTGTTGGACTAATAATTATGAATTCAAGACGACATTATTTTCGGCCGCCATTGTTAAAACCGGAAGTGACGTCAAATATCGAAAATGGCTGTACCGATTGCAATCAAATTTTGGAAATGTGTTGTACTAATAATTATGAATTCAAGACGACATTATTTTCGGCCGCCATTGTTAAAACCGGAAGTGACGTCATATATCGAAAATGGCTGTACCGATTGCAACCAAATTTTGGAAATGTGTTGTACTAATAATTATGAATTCAAGACGACATTATTTTCGGCCGCCATTGTTAAAACCGGAAGTGACGTCATATATCAAAAACGGCTGTACCGATTGCAACCAAATTTTGGAAATGTGTAGGAGTAATAATTATGAATTCAAGACGACATTATTTTCGGCCGCCATTGCTAAAACCGGAAGTGACGTCATATATCGAAAACGGCTGGACCGATTGTAACGAAACTTAAAGCTATTCTTCTTGGATAATTATTTTAATCTTATATACCAAACGCAACTTTTCTAAGTATCCAAATCGGCATAGGCGTATTTTTTTAAAGAAATAAGTTCTTGCACGGACACAAGCTGTGCTACAAGCTGTATGAATAAACTAACAAAAGAAGTGATATCCCAGAAAAAAACACTCCGTGTAAAAAAGGCAGCCAAGTCTCTTTACTTTAAAAAAATTCAACACCGAAAAGGAGTGATATCAAAAAAGGAGCCAAGTCAATGACATTTCCAAATATTTAATCGTATCTTTGAAATAAAAGTATAAACACCGAGAAATACTTTACAAAAGGACTTGGCGCATCGTTTTTTTAAAGACATTTTTCTATTCATAAGCATGTGCCATTTATATACAACCGTCATTTTGAATGTTTAGAATAATAGGGAAACATCTTTCAATTAGGTACATATTATACATACCTTCTGTAAAATATTTTCTATATAAATATATATACGCTATGAAACTTGTTGTCTATGCTTTCTATAAATATACACAATAGTTATCTTCGTAATATTGTTTCGTGGTGAATATAATTAAGTCTCATCATGCGTTATACCTTCACATCATGTAACAATTTCTATTAATACACATTTTATAAAAATACATTTCACAAAGAAGACAGTCATATTGAATTTCTATTAAAAAATTTAACTTTATACACTTGACACTTCAAAAATATATAATTGTGTTCCATTAGTTAGTAATTATTTGACAACGTTTCATGATTTCCTTCAGTCAAGATCAAATTATGAAAAGATACCAGTCTAATATCGCCATATTAACAGTACTGCAAGAATATGTATGAGCCCACTTCCAATTGATATGAAGGGATGTGTGTTGTGAAAAATATCCGACCGAACCGGGGCACGAACTTGGGACCTCTCACTTGCCGGGCGAGAGCTCTACCAACTGAGCTACCCGATCGGACGGGCGGACATTAGACACAACACACTGATGAGGATCCTGACTCCTGACTCCATGGAAGTTTTCCAATGAAACCTACATTCTCACCACTTCCAATTGTTATGTAATTCTTTCACCCTTATATTACTTATATATTACAGCATAAAATCATGCTTCTATCGCCATTGACAAAACTATAAAATAGTCATTACTAAAAGTAGCTTGATTCATAGATTCTGGCTCTAATAGAAAGAGGAAAATGTACCTACTTGTAAATTTCTTTCCACTTTTAGGATAGAATGATGTCTTTAAAAAAACGATGCGCCAAGTCCTTTTGTAAAGTATTTCTCGGTGTTTATACTTTTATTTCAAAGATACGATTAAATATTTGGAAATGTCATTGACTTGGCTCCTTTTTTGATATCACTCCTTTTCGGTGTTGAATTTTTTTAAAGTAAAGAGACTTGGCTGCCTTTTTTACACGGAGTGTTTTTTTCTGGGATCAATTTAACTGTGAATTATACTGGAATTAAGTTTCATTCAATCAAACATATTTACTCATAAGAAGATAGTAAATTACAACAAAATATCTTGGTTTTAAAAGCACTTTCTGTCATTATATTCTTCAAAACAATTTGACTTTATTATTCTTAAAGTGCGTACTCCATTGATGCAAATAGATATTAGAGTTGAAAGTTTCATTAGCAAATCTCGCATTATCCATATTTTCTTTTATACTCATCATATTGATCGCATTTCATCTTTAAATCAAACCAAAAATTATGCCTCAATTGGCGTAAGCATAAGTAAATGCCTCACGCGTTTCTTGGGGGATAAGTAAAGTAGCGAATTCAGACAAGATTTGAATATTTTAATTTTGATTTGTACTTTGACTCTAGGCTACTTTCGAATGTTATACACAATAGGGAAATCTCGTGAAAATTATATTTCAGATTATTAGCTATTTTATGAAAGTTGAGATGTTGCTGAACACAGATGCGGTATTATTTTTGTTGTGGGACGAATAGTTTTCAAGGATTTCATGTACAAAGTTATATTCAAATGTAAGTAACATTCATTAATTTCTTCTAATTTTTAATTTTTAATACAGGAAAATTGACTATGACATCACAATTTGCTACATTGCATTACCCTGGCAACAAAACAAAGGAATCGATCACCATCGTAACACATTGCTGGAGACTTTGAAATGACATCACAGTTCTGATTCCAGTTACAAAAATATCCAATGACATTTGAATTTGATTTTTATGAATGAAAATTATAAATTTCACGGGTGATAAGTGTGCTTGTCATTTTTCTTTGTGTTGATATTTACACATTTCCTAAAATAAAATTTCATGAGACATCCTTATTGAATGCCGGTTTGTAATTTATTGATATCGTTGATCCTAATTGAAAATGTTCTGCTTAAAAATGTTCCCAAATATGAAATAATTATTTTTCAAATAATTCGAACAAATCGGTGACCAACGAATTAAACAGTCAGTGATTGGATACAACAAACGTACACCGACTAAATTAATTTTCTGGCTTAAAATATCAGATTTTTCAAGGTGATTAAGGACAAATAAACACTAAGGATTACGATGAACTTACAAACTCACTATAAGTGCAAAGTGCATGCAACAAACAAACATTCAACCAGTGTTGTAACTATTTAGATACAATAGAACCTTATTTGGTATCTGTATCTGTACCTCGAGACTCCATACAATCTTCATTTTCTATCTGCATCAGTAAATTTGTCTTTCTTTCATGTTCTGATATTGCAAAATCATTTTGGTTTAAAAGGACACGTGCAAATTTGCGTGCACCATTGCATTTGTCTCTTTGGATAAGTGACAATATTTCGTAACTTCCTTTAAAATACTGGTCCACGTAATTGAAAATTCGAAGACTATAGCCTCAATTTTAACTTCTTTTACTATTTTGCGCAGATATTATTTTAAAAAGTATCTAGTATCTGTATCCAGAATCCAGATAATACATTGAAGCATCTGTACATTTAAAAGGTATATTTTACAACACATCCATCAACCCATGGTAGAAGAATATTACTTAACCAGTGATAGTTCCACTATGCATTCAACCGACGAATTAGTATAAGAGCATTTCTAATGAATTATGGAAATTACTATTTTTGTTTGACATCGAAATCACATAAATCTCAAAAACATCATGGCAATGAGATACATTCAATGTCTTCTACGAGACTCTATAAGCACTTAGGTATTAGTTTGCTATTTTTATTGTAACATAATATTTAACAGAAAATTGAAGTATGCCAACAGTGTAACCACAAAGGCAGCCACCTAATTGTGTAATTTAAAGTTTATTCAAATTAAATAATAATATTCGTCAATATTCGTTCATTTATGGCATGTAGATTATCTTCCCCTTTATCAAATGATAAATTGATAAATTAATTAAATTAAATTACCTACACAAATTTAATTAAGCTGCGGATAGACATGAATTTAAACACGACATAAATTCACTTGGAAAATACACATTTTTAAAACACATCCTGCTCAGAGTATTGATTTGTAAAGAATTTTGACGAAACTTGGTAGAATTTTTCACCATTCTACATAAACACATGAAAACAGAAACACTATTTGAGTGTTATAGAAAGCACAACGATCGGGAGAAACAAATCACTTTCATACTTCTGAACAGTTTTTAAATCTCCCGGTCTGTGACGTATATTATCACGTCATTCCTCCATGACGTCATCACTAGTGTAGATGCTTGCAATCACATCTGGCAACACTGCCTTGGCGGAGAGGGAAATATCCCTGCAGAATGGGGTGAAAACCTGAGAAAACCTGTTTAATAGTAGGCCTGCTATCGGGTACCCGGCCATCCGAGACGACCCCACGAGATGTACCGACATCACTTTCTTGATTTACTTCACGACAGTCCTCGTTTTTTGCTCTGGGATACGATTCTATAACTGCAAAGCGGCAGCAATTTCGTTAGCAATGACATTTTGCCATAAGCTGTAGACAGATTGCTATTCCGCCAGCAATCGAAAATAGTTGTAGAATCGCAACCCTGGGGGCATGTGCTTTGCATTTTTGGGGTATTTCTGATGTCATCAATGGTTGAGGGTGAGGAGCTACGTGTGATGAGCCTTGCATGCTTTCATTTTCATCTTTAATCAAACGAGCGGAGCGAGCGTCTCTACCTGAAGCACATGGCTCGAATCTCTTTTTTTTTGTCTATTTGTGTGTGCTTTATTCACCTCTTGCCAAACGAAGTAACGGATCAAGAAATTATTTTTGTTTCATTATACCAATGCATAGGTACCGTAGCAACGAGATCTACGAAAGCGTATAAAATAATTATATGGACCATGATCACTGCAATTTCTGTATATCAGTAGACAGTGACATGTGTTTCACATTTTGATATTGACAGCAGTTGTTATACTATTTTGATATTCTGCAAGTGACTATTCGGACAGCCTTGCTGTTTGGCGATGCTTTCTTGGAAGTTTTTAGTAAATTTAAGGTTTTATGATAATATATAATAGGTTACCACTTTTAAAAAAATGTGACTTTTATGTGATCCTGGACGTGATTAGGTATTCGGGAAAGTCTTTGCTTCTCCTGGATTGAATAGAATGTAAGGTTTTGTGACAATCTTCCCAGTTTCTAAAGAAAATTTGAGATCTTGTGATCCTGCAAGTGATTATCTGTGAGCTATTTACCGAATTTCGGTTCAGATGTGCTGCACATACCGGTGCTCACTTATCAACGCGTTACACAGAGCGTTTTCCTAGTTTTTTAAACTAATAACATTTCTGTGAACGAACATATTACAATCCGTCACACACGCTAATTTAGCATTAGTAATTTAGCTAGTTTTTTGAATGATGAGTCAATCATTCAACAATCGCTGAAGTCAACATAAGTTTATTGAAATAAGTTCATAGTTGAAATAAGTTGAAATAAGTTTATTGAAATAAGTTTAACATTGTCAAATGCCATGGCGCTCGGTACTCCCGGTTTTTGAACATAGTAGGTAAATTACATTCAAATCATCTGGATTGACTTATTATTACTAATTATTCTATGATTATTTTTCTTAAGAGGGCTGAGTAGTGAGTTTGACCTTGAAGAGTTTTTTAATCGATTTTTATCAATATCTTTTACCATGTAATTGTTAACAAAATAGGGCTTTGTACGAGTATTCAGAACAGTTCAATGAAAATAATTTCATAGTTTGGAATAAGTTATTAGTTTTATTTTGTCCAACAGATGTTTAGTACCATAATTTAACTAATTTTCGGGCACTTAACATCTGTAGGACAAAGTAAATCTAATAAACCATTCCAAGCTATCATATTATTTTCATTGAACAGTTCTGAAGACGCGTACAAAGCCTTATTTTGTTAACAATTACATTGGTAAAAGATATTGATAAAAATCGTTTAAAAATTCTTCAAGGTCAAACTCACTATTCGAACGATTTTTATATTTTAACGACGCACTCTTCTGTGCGTCGTTGTGCGTATGTGCTTTATTTGCGTATTATTTTTTCAAGTATTATTGTGTAGTCCTTTTGATTTTTTTAAAGGTTTTTAGGCTTTTAGGGTGACTGCACGTACAACCTACCTAAAATAATAACGAATAATATAGTTTTTTTTGTTGAGTTGAATGTGTTTTCTTAAAGTTTGATATTTTCATTTATGTTTGCCTTCGGTAATTTGATAGCTCTACTGCGTTTTTAATTACCTAGAACTTTTTTTTTTCTTTTTTTTTCTAGACTTTTTGAATTGTAGTATCATTGTGTAGTCACTTTGACTTTTCTTTAGGTTTTTAGGTTTTTAGGGTGTCTGCACATAGATACTTGACCTCGAATTATACATAGAATAATATATATATATATATATATATATATATATATATATATATATATATTTGATTATGAATATTTTCACAGCCGCCAGGTATGAATTGAAACATTTTACGGTATTTTGCTGTGGACATTTAATTTGCTGCCGACGTTTCGCTAGCTATCCAGCCAGCCTTTTCAAGGCACACAAAACGAAATAACTTATATAGTAGTGGTGCAACACACCGTGGCATGGTTATAACAACTTAGAGCTGAGAAATATAATTGCTTTATTCCGGAACTCTTTTTTTATTCTAGATCGGATGTGACATCCAGGCGATGATTGAGGCAGAAACACAGAGTGGGGTGAAAGCCACACACATTCAGCCATACATCGTGTGTTCTGGCACTCCCGAATCCGGTCGTTTCTTCGTCGTGTTGGATCGAATGGCCCTCGATGTGGGTACGTCCTTCTTAAACGCATTCGACATACTCTTCAAATCCCATTACGTTTTCAATGTCAAGTATTCGCCACGTCTCGCAAGATTCTACAACTTCATACAAATATGCGTCTACAACTTACATGGTAGTTTCTTAACATCCGTAGATAGCTTTAATACCACTCTATTAAACATGAATATGTAAAAGATAAATCTGGCTAAGTCATTAAAGAAATACTTTTCTAGTTAATAATTTTCATGTTCATTAGAACATGAAAATTAATTTAAAAAATTAATTAATTAACTTTATTGGATTACCAACATAAAAATTAATTAATTCATAGTAATAACTGAGCACTGATTTTAATGTATTGATTTTAATATTGACTTATAGTCCCAGCAGTTGTTTAAGAATAATTACTACTGCAAAATATTGCATTATCAGTTATCTAAACTGATATCAGTTGATATTTCATTTGTATTGATTTCAATATTGACATATAGTCCCAGCAGTTGTTTAAGAATAATTACTACTGCAAATTATTGCATTATCAGTTATCTAAACTGATATCAGTTGATATTTCATTTGTATTGATTTCAATATTGACTTATAGTCCCAGCAGTTGTTTAATAATAATTACTACTGCAAATTAATGCATTATCAGTTATCTAAACTGATATCAGTTGATATTTCATTTGTATTGATTTTAATATTGACTTATAGTCCCAGCAGCTGTTTAAGAATAATTACAACTGCAAATTATTGCATTATCAGTTATCTAAACTAATATCAGTTGATATTTCATTTGTATTGATTTTAATATTGACTTATAGTCCCAGCAGTTGTTTAAGAATAATTACTACTGCAAATTATTGCATTATCAGTTATCTAAACTGATATCAGTTGATATTTCATTTGTATTGATTTCAATATTGACTTATAGTCCCAGCAGTTGTTTAAGAATAATTACTACTGCAAATTAATGCATTATCAGTTTTCTAAACTAATATCAGTTGATATTTTATTTGTATTGATTTTAATATTGACTTATAGTCCCAGCAGTTGTTTAAGAATAATTACTACTGCAAATTAATGCATTATCAGTTATCTAAACTAATATCAGTTGATATTTCATTTGTATTGATTTTAATATTGACTTATAGTCCTAGCAGTTATCTAAGAATAATTACTACTGCAAATTAAAGCATTATCAGTTATCTAACTGATATCAGTTGATATTTCATTTGTATTGATTTCAATATTGACTTATAGTCCCAGCAGTTGTTTAAGAATAATTACTACTGCAAATTATTGCAATATCAGTTATCTAAACTGATATCAGTTAATATTTCATTTGTATGGATTTTATTATTGACTTATATCCCAGCAGAATATGGTTAAGACTTACTACTGCAAATTATGTATCAGTTACCCACATCACTCCATATTCCAGTAACTATTGCAAATTAAATATTGCATTAAATATCAGCACAAAGATCAGTTGTCATTTCTTATGTATTGATTTTAAAATTGTTGTTGGTAGATCCTGCAGTCATTTTAAAAATAAAATTGTATAACTTTATTTACGTATTTATTTGCTTTCAATTGACCTAGCTTCCCTCATTTTTAAACCATTACAAATTGTGTAGTTAGATTTGTTAGATTTGAGTTAGATGATACCTAATGTTTCAATATTAATGGCTTTCAACTACACGTTTTTAGCATTTATACTTTTTGATCTTCAAACCCATGAAACTTATTGTTGGACATGGTATTATTGTTGTGTATATAGTGATCTTTATTGTCAATTGTTTATTTATGAACATAAAGAAAAAAGGTAAGAATGGAGCAAACATTTTCTAGGAAAGGAATATTTTTGAGCGGAAAGTCGTATCAAAAGAGTGAACATTTGGTCAGAAAGAGTTAAAAGTTCGATCCTTTTGAGTAGAAAGTCGTGTCAAGGGATTGGAAATGTGCTCAGAAAGAGTTAAAATTTTCTAGGAAAGGAATATTTTTGAGCGGAAAGTCGTATCAAAAGAGTGAACATTTGGTCAGAAAGAGTTAAAAGTTCGATCCTTTTGCGTAGAAAGCCGTATCAAGGGATTGTGAATGTGTCCAAAAAGAGTTAAAATTTTGATACTTTTTTAGTGACAGTCATCCGAAAGGAGCATACATTTGGTCAAAAAGAGTTAAATGTTTAATCCTTTTTTTAGTGAAAAGTAGTATCAAAAGAGTGAAATTTTGTTCAAAAGGAATGAAAAGTAAGATACATTTAGAGCTAAAAATTGTATGAAAAGAGCGAACATTTGGTCCGAAGGAGTGAAAATAGAGATCCTCTTAGAGCTGAAATGGTATCAAAAGAGTGGAGATTCGCTCTTAAAAGAGTGTAAATAGCTCTCAAAGGATTGAAAAATTTATACAAATTTAAATGAAATATGTTCATAAAGGAGTGCATTTTAGATCATAATTGACCATAAACAGTCCAATAATGAGTAAAAATTTTCCGCTCTTAAAAGAGTTACGAGTCTTTCGGATCCGAATTTCGTTTTTTTTATTTAGCGTGTACACGCAGTCTACGCACACTACGCGTCTCTGCACACCGAGGAAGATGGAGTCGGCTACGACTGAGAACAGCAACTCTTCGAGTGAATCAGTGGATTGAGTGTGTCGCACTTCTGGGCTGAACGTGAATATGATACACGTTCGGCTCAGTAGTGCCTACACGCAGTCTACGCACACTACGCGTCTCTGCACACCGAGGAAGATGGAGTCGGCTACGACTGAGAACAGCAACTCTTCGAGTGAATCAGTGGATTGAGTGTGTCGCACTTCTGGGCTGAACGTGAATATGATACACGTTCGGCTCAGTAGTGCCTACACGCAGTCTACGCACACTACGCGTCTCTGCACACCGAGGACGATGGAGTCGGCTACGACTGAGAATAGCAACTCTTCGAGTGAATCAGTGGATTGAGTGTGTCGCACTTCTGGGCTGAACGTGAATATGATACACGTTCGGCTCAGTAGTGCCTACACGCAGTCTACGCACACTACGCGTCTCTGCACACCGAGGAAGATGGAGTCGGCTACGACTGAGAATAGCAACTCTTCGAGTGAATCAGTGGATTGAGTGTGTCGCACTTCTGGGCTGAACGTGAATATGATACACGTTCTGCTCAGTAGTGCCTACACGCAGTCTACGCACACTACGCGTCTCTGCACACCGAGGAAGATGGAGTCGGCTACGACTGAGAATAGCAACTCTTCGAGTGAATCAGTGGATTGAGTGTGTCGCACTTCTGGGCTGAACGTGAATATGATACACGTTCGGCTCAGTAGTGCCTACACGCAGTCTACGCACACTACGCGTCTCTGCACACCGAGGAAGATGGAGTCGGCTACGACTGAGAACAGCAACTCTTCGAGTGAATCAGTGGATTGAGTGTGTAGCACTTCTGGGCTGAACGTGAATATGATACACGTTCGGCTCAGTAGTGCCTACACGCAGTCTACGCACACTACGCGTCTCTGCACACCGAGGAAGATGGAGTCGGCTACGACTGAGAATAGCAACTCTTCGAGTGAATCAGTGGATTGAGTGTGTCGCACTTCTGGGCTGAACGTGAATATGATACACGTTCTGCTCAGTAGTGCCTACACGCAGTCTACGCACACTACGCGTCTCTGCACACCGAGGAAGATGGAGTCGGCTACGACTGAGAATAGCAACTCTTCGAGTGAATCAGTGGATTGAGTGTGTCGCACTTCTGGGCTGAACGTGAATATGATACACGTTCGGCTCAGTAGTGCCTACACGCAGTCTACGCACACTACGCGTCTCTGCACACCGAGGAAGATGGAGTCGGCTACGACTGAGAATAGCAACTCTTCGAGTGAATCAGTGGATTGAGTGTGTCGCACTTCTGGGCTGAACGTGAATATGATACACGTTCTGCTCAGTAGTGCCTACACGCAGTCTACGCACACTACGCGTCTCTGCACACCGAGGAAGATGGAGTCGGCTACGACTGAGAATAGCAACTCTTCGAGTGAATCAGTGGATTGAGTGTGTCGCACTTCTGGGCTGAACGTGAATATGATACACGTTCTGCTCAGTAGTGCCTACACGCAGTCTACGCACACTACGCGTCTCTGCACACCGAGGAAGATGGAGTCGGCTACGACTGAGAATAGCAACTCTTCGAGTGAATCAGTGGATTGAGTGTGTCGCACTTCTGGGCTGAACGTGAATATGATACACGTTCGGCTCAGTAGTGCCTACACGCAGTCTACGCACACTACGCGTCTCTGCACACCGAGGAAGATGGAGTCGGCTACAGCACGACTGGGCGGAGGCAACTTTGACCAGGGCTGCTGCGACACAGATCAGTTATTTTGTTTTCAAGATAGATAAATTACGTTTCAGAGACCTACCACATCATTAATAATGAACTTTTTTCTTCTCATTCTAGCGTATGTCATCAAGACGGCACAAAATCTTTTGAAATTAATGCAATTTAAGTTTTAGATATACATTTTTCTCAATTTTTAGTACTTATTAGTTATTATAATTTATAACATTCCTTTTTCCGCATGCGCTTGGGGCCCCTCCCCCCAAATCTCCCATTGTACTCAGCGAAATTTGAAAATTGTGCACCTCCTCACTTCTGGGTCACGAGCCGCCATTGCGTGCAACAGAGCAGAGCGTCGTCGTGGAGAGACTAGTCTAATGAAGATGGACTTTGGGCGGCGTGCTATTCTTGCAGGATCAGCTATACGTTGATATAGTATCGTAGCTGGTACTGTAGGAATGGCATGACGTCCAACTATACTACGAGAGTCGTCGGCTGATGAGGAAATATGCCATGGTAAGTTAAGATTGTTGAAATGTATAATATGGCGTATAAAAGTATGCTTGTTGATGACAATAATGCAAGGAAGATGCGACCTGATGATGACTGATCCAATTCAGTTGAAACATCGCCAGCAACAAGGGCCCACTGGGACCGCAATACATCCGAAAGAACAAGGAGCCATCACCGCAGGAACCACTGATGTAAGGAAGATGCGTGGTTCTATTTTTCCAACAGTTACCGTACACAGCTAAACTTCTTTACGTCCTTACATCTAGACAGCTCCGGTAAGTAGTGAACAAGGTGGATTAAGTATTTGTTACATAATCACTTTTATTATTATTATTATTATTATTATTATTATTATTATTATTATTATTATTATTATTATTATTATTATTATTATTATTATTATTATTATTATTATTATTATTATTATTATTATTATTATTATTATTATTATTTTTTTTTTTTTTTTTTTTTTTTTTACTTCTCCTGCATACTTTCTCTTCTTCTCAGCAATAGTGGGTGTTATGTTGCTGTCTGAGGGAATTGCAATATCTACAATAATTGCGTGCTTCAGCTTTTTATCGAGAAAAATAATATCAGGTCTGTTGCAAAGCACTGTTCGGTCCGTGTTAATCGGGAGATCCCAGAGAACCTTTGCCTTGTTATTTTCCAGTACTGGCTCTGGATTATACTTATAATGAGGCATCTCGTCCTGAACGAGACCAAACTCTTTCGCTATTGCTTGGTGAACCACCTTAGCAACTGTGTTATGGCGTGATAAATAATCCGTGGGAGCCAGTACCGAACAACCAGCCGTGACATGCTGGATGGTCTCCTTCGCTTTCTTGCAGAGTCTACAGCGATCAGACACGTTTTCCTTGAGTATATGCCTAGCATACGCGTTGGTTCTGATGACTTGGTCCTGAATGGAGAATATGAACCCCTCAGTTTCTGAGAAGAGCCCACCCCCTCGTAACCATTCGGTAGAGAATCTTTTATCCACAGCATCAGCATCCAACGCAGCCGCAAATCTCCCGTGCAGCTCTTTTGCTTTCCATTGATCAAGTTTATCCTGCAATGGAATTGGTGTCAATTGGAAGTGCTCATCAGCCAAATGTAAAGGCGTATATCCAGAATCCGCAATACATACCGCCTTGTGCAAACTCGATGTATGTTCACAAAAATACTTGCGTAAGCTGAGAACTTGCCGAATACAGATCTCCTCAAAGTCTTGAATACCTCTTCCGCCATGTTTGCGCGCAAGGTGGAATCTTTCAACTGCACTCCTTGGGTGATGCATGCGATGCTTAGTAAACGTCGTTCGCACTTTTCTATTCAGTGCGTCAAGTGCAGTTTTCGTCCACTCGACGACTCCAAACGTATACATAACCACCGGAACTGCCCACGTGTTGACAGCCACAACTTTGTTCTTTCCGTTCAGTTGAGATTTGCACACCTTCGTTATCCTCTCGAGGAACTTCTTCTCCACACGATCGCGCGCTAGTACGTCAGAAACACCCAGTAGCTGCAGCATGCCTAAGTACTTATAACTGTCACCACTACCAAGTCCTTGAATAACAGTTCCACACATAAGGTTGACATCTTCTGGATCTTGCAACTTTCCTTTGCGTACATGAACCGATGCACATTTGTCTAGCCCGAACTCCATATGAATCGCGTCACTGAAACTCTTCACCACTTCCAGCAGGCTTTGCAGTTTGTCGCGACTCGCCGCATACAGCTTCAGGTCGTCCATATAGAACTGATGCGTGATTGACACTCCTAACTCTCTGTTCAGCACATAACCGCACCCTGATTCTCTTAGCATCCTACTCAATGGATTAAGGGCCAAACAAAACCACAGGGGGCTTAGGCTATCACCCTGAAATATACCCCTTGCGATTTTAACTTGGTCAGTGCTGTAGTCTGTTTCGCCAATAGACACACACAGTCTCGTTGTCCAGTTCTTCATCATAAACACGAGAAGATTCACAAGCGCGTTATCGATTTTATATAGACGCAGAACACGAATCAGCCAGGAATGTGGTACGGAATCGAAGGCTTTTCGATAATCGATCCATCCAACAGATATTTTCCTGCCTTTCTTGCACGCTTGTCTCATCACAACCGTATCTATGACCAACAGCTCTTTGCAACCCTGCGCACCTCTACGACAACCGTTCTGCTCCTCTGCTAGGAGTTCATTCGCTGACAAATGTCTGGAGATTTTCGACGAGATTATGGATGTTAATATCTTGTACACAGTAGGGAGACACGTGATTGGCCTGTAGTTCCTGGGATCCTCCATGTCACCAGCCTTTGGCTTCATGTATGTGACCCCTTGCGTGAAGAAATGAGGTATGACCTTCGGATTGACAATGGACTCTTGAAAGAGGTTCGCTAGCACGCCGTGCACGCTCGCAAAATGCTTCCACCAAAAGTTTTGTATCCCGTCACAACCCGGCGCTTTCCAGTTTTGGGTCCTCCTCACTGCAAGTTGTACATCCTGTTTTGTTACAGACACGTCCTCCATCAATGCCAAATCGTCACACAAAGCCACCTCTTCATTTAGCCAGTATGCATTGTCATCGTGTACGGTGGTGTCTGACCATACTCCTGACCAGTAATCAACCATGCTAACGTCAGTAGGTGGCCTCTGATCACTGTTCTTCGCGTTAGTTGCTTCGTCCAACTTACGATAGAAAACTTTCTGATCTCTAAAGAACAAAGCATTCTGCTGCCTTCTCTTCTCGGCTTCGTTGTAACGCCTGATCCTGCATCCAAGGGCAGCGACTCTTTGCTTCAGATGCTCTGCTCTCACTCTCAGCTTTCTATCGTAATCGCGATCTGATGTTGTTATAATCAATGCTTTTGCGATCTTCTGGACTTCACGGCTCAACCTCTTGCTAGGGTTCATTGGTGATGCAAAGTAAGCGGTTAAGATACCAATTTCACGGCGAGCAATATTGATCTTTGTCTCGATCCTTCTCCTCCATGGTGGTTCCGTTACCCGCTTGTTTCGCACACTACTAGTGGCGAGCGTCTGCTTATCCTTGACCACCTTACCAACACTTAAACATACATCAAGGGCAGCACAATGCACGAGTCCACACAGCTCTTCCAGTGCAATATCTGAATCGACGTCCTTTTCCAATAACCAATCAATAAAGGACACAATGCCAAAAAGCTTAGTACCGTACTCCACTCTTGGAATACGAGGACGATTTAGAATACTCATACCTTCATATTTCATTTTACATTCTTCAAATACGTCTGAAATTAGATGTTGCTCTTCTGTAAAAGGCATTTGAAATTCGTGGACATCCAGATCACCCGTGCCCTCCTCCGTCGAGCTCCCGGATTCGACAGATACATTGCTGGACGATGACTCTGTCCCACTCTCTTCACTGTCTGAATCATCTGGCCGTGCCAACTCCCTCTGAACTCGCACTCTGATGTTGTACTTCTCCGCTTCTGACAGGAAATTTCTCTGATCAATAACACGCAACTGATCGCACAAGCGTTGCTCTGTCACATTCACCTGCGGACACAGCTCTCTCCATTCAGAAAGCAATCTCTTACGGTACCCTGACTTCTCCTTCTCCAAATTGGTAGCTCTATAATACGCGTGCATGACATTGATATTCATCTCTTTTGTCCACTTAACACGCGTAACAGCACCCGATGTAGAAGCGGGCGCACCGCTAGAGTGCTCCAAGCTTCTACACCCAACCGTTGCAGCTGTTGCAGCATTTGTAGTGGTCCTTCGTGCAACGGCGCTACGAATCCCAGGATGTTCAGGGGATCCTCCACCGCTACATACTTGGTCGTCAACGTTATCGAGCAGGTCATTCCCGCGCCGTCCTCGATAATTACGGCGCTCGTCCGAGGCTTCCTTTGTAGTTTCAGGAACCGGTGTTCACCCATTAGGGGGGTTGGCCCAGCATGGGGTTGGCTAGGGTACGCGTGCTCGCCACGCACGTAAGGTAGACCACCTTCCCTTGCGTAGTATTATTATTATCATCATCATCATCATCGTCATCGTCATCGTCATCGTCATCGTCATCGTCATCGTCATCGTCATCGTCATCGTCATCGTCATCGTCATCGTCATCGTCGTCGTCGTCGTCGTCGTCGTCGTCGTCGTCGTCGTCGTCGTCGTCGTCGTCGTCGTCGTCGTCGTCGTCGTCGTCGTCGTCGTCGTCGTCGTCGTCGTCGTCGTCGTCGTCGTCGTCGTCGTCGTCGTCGTCGTCGTCGTCGTCGTCGTCGTCGTCGTCGTCGTCGTCGTCGTCGTCGTCGTCGTCGTCGTCGTCGTCGTCGTCGTCGTCGTCGTCGTCGTCGTCGTCGTCGTCGTCGTCGTCGTCGTCGTCGTCGTCGTCGTCGTCGTCGTCGTCGTCGTCGTCGTCGTCGTCGTCGTCGTCGTCGTCGTCGTCGTCGTCGTCGTCGTCGTCGTCGTCGTCGTCGTCGTCGTCGTCGTCGTCGTCGTCGTCGTCGTCGTCGTCGTCGTCGTCGTCGTCGTCGTCGTCGTCGTCGTCGTCGTCGTCGTCGTCGTCGTCGTCGTCGTCGTCGTCGTCGTCGTCGTCGTCGTCGTCGTCGTCGTCGTCGTCGTCGTCGTCGTCGTCGTCGTCGTCGTCGTCGTCGTCGTCGTCGTCGTCGTCGTCGTCGTCGTCGTCGTCGTCGTCGTCGTCGTCGTCGTCGTCGTCGTCGTCGTCGTCGTCGTCGTCGTCGTCGTCGTCGTCGTCGTCGTCGTCGTCGTCGTCGTCGTCGTCGTCGTCGTCCTCGTCGTCGTCCTCGTCATCGTCATCGTCGTCACCATCGTCACCATCGTCACCATCGTCACCATCGTCACCATCGTCACCATCGTCACCATCGTCACCATCGTCACCATCGTCACCATCGTCACCATCGTCACCATCGTCACCATCGTCACCATCGTCATCATCATCATTATTATGTCTATATTCTCAACAGAGCCATTTTTATTCGTCATTCTCTGTCAACATTGTTTTCACTGCAATTACTTTTCCTGTGGTCAAGAACTGGAATCATTCGTCCAAGAGTATTTATTTCGCGTTTTCCTTTTAATTTGGATATCAACTGGTCCCCTTTCTTCTAGTGCTCTCGTTCCATGATTATCTATTTAATTTCAGATTAAACAAAACCTTGTGAAATTCATAATATATTTAATTGTAATCATTAATTTTGTGCCCTCAACAATTGACGGGAAACTACATACGTTCTGAACCATTTTGTTTCAACATTGGAGATATCTATTGTGAAAGTTAAGTGTTTGAGTCTCGGTTTACGTCGAGTTTCTTCGAGACATGCACATTACACCTAATGAAGATAGAAATTGGCTGGCGTGTAGATGCTATCAGTCCATCTTATGTATATAAAGTCATAAGTGAACTTGTAGCATCTGCAGGACTTCCAATTGTACTACGAGAGGCATCAGCTGACGAAGAGTTGTCCATAAAGTAACACCCTTGCAATTGCATTCAAAAGATTGTTGATTTAGCGAGCGGAGCGAGTTTCAGTTGTCACTCTTTTTCTGTGTTTCTGTGTGTTGTTCATTCATGTGTGTTGTTCTTTCTTTGTGTTTCTTTAGACTATTATACCAACACGTCGATATTCTTCACCGTGCAATTCGCAAACTTTAAATCGAAATACAGTTTTGGTCATCAATCGACTTTGCCTAATGATCAATTCACTCGTTTAACCATCGGACAGTGGAATTCCATTCACATCTTATTTGAATGACTTTGTGTCAAATCCTTGTGACGTAAATGAAGATGATGATGAATAAAGATGATGACGATGATTGATGAAGTCTGGTTACTACTAATTTTTTTCTTTTAGACAAAGAGTGAAATTAAGTTTATTCTTTGGTTTGGTCGTGCACGTTTGTCATGATAGTTTTACAGAGATATAGGAAAGGTTTTATATCGCTTTCCCGCTGACGAGTGACGCTTCTGCTAAGGATCGTGAATGTGCGGAGTGGATGGTAAATGGTCGGAGACAGGCAAAGATAAACCGCTCTAGCATGGGCCGCCCTATACCTGGCAATGCTAAACAGGGTTCATCTTTGCCTGTCACCGACCTTAGTAAGTATACAGAGAAGTACGGAGTCATCACATTGAGCTTTCGTAAACCTTGTTTGTGACTTGACTTCTTTGAAATATTTCAGTTGTAAATAATCATTAATAACCAGCCAGTAGCAATGATTAAGACGATATCACTCTGTGGATCAACAAGTGTTTTTCAAGGGATTGTAACTGCCTGGTGCGAGATCATTCCCAGTTTATAAATGCATTTTATTTACATGGACTAGGACTTGTAACTCTTTGTTTCGTTCTTTTCGTCCATGATTCTGAAGCTCGTATTGTCTTCTGCTTCAGATCAGAGCTGCAATGAAGATGTCGTCATTAATGTAATGGAGACTCTTACTAATATGCATTCTAATAATCGTTCTCTTCTTGTAGTTTCACTGAGAAATTCAGCAACCCTGCAGGTCGTCTCCGTTGGAGAACGAAGAATGATGCTTTCTTATTTTTCCACAACACGAACAACCGGGAGGAAGCCATTTCATTGCAATGACATGTCAAGTGCAATATACACATTTTTAATATTTTAACAAATTGTGTAGCTATTTTTGAAATACAAAGATAAACATGTGTTCAGAATAACATTTTGAAAATGCAGTAATTGTGTTTGGTCATCATTTAATTTATATTTTCTTGAAACAAATAAATTAAAATATTTATGGCAATGAAGTAATTGATGTTAAATTCTGTTCATCAGAGGTAGAAGGGCGGAAGTCTACTTTAATGATTCGGAAAGTGAGCTCATCAACCAGTATTTCTGGGTTCATCCAATCATATTTGATTTGAATTTTAATAGAATTCTTCAATATAACTGTATTTTTTGACGTCAGTCAATTGTCAATTGATAGAGCTTGATTACATCAATCCAAAAGTGTGCAACGCGAAATCGAGAAAATGGACTTGCGCCCTTCTACCTCTGAGGTACGGAATTAAACTTTGAAAGTGATTCCTTCTCCATACCAAGTCATGCTTGACAATATTTGCATTCAAATTATCGAGTCTAATTTAATTTCATTTTGGTAAAATAAATAAGATTTAAATTCCATAATTCTGTAAATGAGGTCTGTTCAAAAAGTATCCGACCTTATTTTTTTTCTCTGAAACCAGTTGGGTCTAAGAGTTCATAGTGGGCCATGATTGGTGGTCAACCTTACTGGGCTTGCGTGATTTTTTTCAGCCTTGCCTGATAAGTCATGCGCCGTCAGGCTACCGGTGAGCATGGTCACCTTACATACGCTCGGCGCATTTTCAAATTACATCTGCGATGACGGAACAATATGATCAGCGTTAGAGCCTTAAATTTTGTCAAAAGCTTTGTGAAACAATTTCTAGGATTAAGCAGACTTTCGGCAAAGATGCTATGGTGGCAAATATTAAATAATAGTTTACCCAGTTTAAAGATGGCCGTAATTTGGTTGACAATGACCAACAGCGTTCTGATCGGCAGCCAACACAACAAGATCCGCAAATTATTAACCAATTGATGATGGATGATGATCATTGATCATGGATGATTATCATTGATCATCTGATAGACTTCTAAAAGTCCTATCAAGAAGTTATCCGTTTTCTTCATGCTGCAGTTCGGCGCGAGAGACCCGACCTGTGGTGACTGTCACACAACTGGCCACTGCTTCCACAAATCTCTGGTGCCTTCTTACCCTCTGGTCAAACAGTTCAGGCTAACAAGGGGTCAGATAGGCCCCCTGGTCTACAGACATAGCTCTTAATGATTTCTGGTGGTTCTCAAGCTGATGGAGCCGGATTACGTAATCGTGCGTAAAGTGGAATTGGAAATTTAAAAATTCGACGAGCGTTTGTAAGGTGGCCATGCTCACCGGTAGCCTGACGGCGCCTGACTTATCAGGCAAGGTTGAAAAAAATCACGCATGCCCAGTAAGGTTGCCTACCAAACATAGGCAACTATGAACTATCACACCCAACTGGTTTCAGAGCAAAAAAATAAAGTCGGATACTTTTTGAACAGACGTCGTATACATATATTTTACATATAAATTAAATTAAATTGATCTCAGTTTTCAAATAAACTGTAATCTATTTGTTTGCATTAAAATTAGAGGCTGTATTTTGTATTCTATTGGATTTCTGACAAGTCATATCAAAAGACTGTCTTGGAAATCAACACGGCGTCATCATCCAGCAGTCTCAGGAGCACAGCATCCTTGGCATCTGTCCAGTGATCTCCTTCCGTGGCATCTGACCAGGGATCTACAACAAATCAAATGTACACATGAAAAAAGAAAATAATCATTTGCAAAAATACTTAGAGTGCAAAAAAGAAAATAAATCCAAAAAATCGTATAACAGCAATGCATCAAATGAAATGAAAAAAATACATAATGAAATATTGTATTGCAAAAAAATTGGAATACATTTGACAAAAATATAAAAGAATGCTAAAAAAACACAAAAAAAACATTGTATAGAAAAAATGAAACAACAATGAAATCTGGTGTACATTTGAAGAAAATATCAAAAGGCAGAGAAAGATGACACTGACAGAAAGAATATTTGGAAGTATTTTTATAGGCATCCTGCGTGAGAAAAGGTTGCCATAGTAACCTATACAAAAGTATAGGGAAAAACAAATCTGACAGCGGCAATCCAAATCTCATATTTTGAGTGATTACTTGTGAAAGAAAGATATTTAAGTAAGTACAAGCTAATAATAATACGCAATATTTATCTTTACACATGTTCAAGTTAAATATTCATCTTATAAATATGATTTATTGCTATTATTTAGAGCTTTGACACATTTCCCCTACCATAGCAGCCTCCATTTTTCTACCACTGTGACGTCACGAGCAGGATTCCTATTAGTGAATCAATTTCAGGTAAACTAATAACAATTATCACGGCTGAGTAGTGTGCGTGGCCTTGAAGAGGTTTTTAATCGACTTTTGTGTAATTGTGTAATTCGGCAATGGCAGCCGAGTTCCCTGGTTTTGGAGGCTTCCAGCAAGCTTGGGATTTGGAGGCGGCGACGGCGATGGCGATGACGATGACGACGGCGATGACGATGACGACGGCGATGATGACGGCGATGACGATTGCGGTGGCGGTGGCGATGGCGATGACGACGATGACGACGGCGATGACGATGACGACGGCGATGATGACGGCGATGACGATTGCGGTGGCGATGGCGATGACGACGATGACGACGGCGATGACGATGACGACGGCGATGATGACGGCGATGACGATTGCGGTGGCGATGGCGATGACGACGATGACGACGGCGATGACGACGGCGATGACGATGACGACTGCGGTGGCGATGACGATGATGACGGCGATGACGATTGCGGTGGCAATGGCTGTTGATGTCCCTGGCTACGGATGACCCAACCATTTCTCAGGGGAATTGTGTTGTTGTAACAGACTGGCACATCCAACTGATATCCCGACTGAGGTTATGAGTGGCTCACATCCACGTACACTTGGCACAACTAAAATTGATCGTTCATTAAATCTGATTGACTAAAACATGTTAGAGTGCACTATCAGAAGTCAATATAAGCGATCTCCTTGTCTCACTCTAGTAGGTGACTTCACATTTCACAATAATAACAAGCTTTGATTGGTTATGGGACATTACGAGCAGTCATTCAAATTTGTTCACTGATCAATTTTTGTTGTGCCGATTGTACGGTCAATTCCAAGAGAAAGGTTCACCATTGCAGTTAGATTCCTGCATGACTGGTTTAGCAGCATTGCCAGTAGGCTCTGTAGTAGAGACCTCCTGTATCTAGGCAACGCAACTAACGCAGCTGTACTGCGGTGTAGGTACAGGGTTTACCGTTCACTTGCAGGGGAGTGTACCTAAAGGCTTTATTATTTAGGTTGGAATATTTTGTATAATGCTTACATTATCAAAATCCCAAGAACAGAGAGAGAAAGAGCATGAAGTAAGACAGCTAGAGTGTACGTACGGTATGAGGTAGGACTTCGTACGGTGCAGCGTGAATTCAAAATAACTAGGAAAACGCTCGGTGTAAAGCGTTGATAAGCGAGCACGGGTATGTACAGAACATCGCAGCATGATCTAACCGAAATTCCGTAAATAATTCCTGAATCTAGTGGAGCGGTCGCTTCACACAGCCAAGTCGTACCGTACACTCACAGTCACTCAACATAATCACTTACATGATCACAGAAGAGTTCAGATTTTCTTCAGAAAAGAGAAAGATTGCCAAAAAAAACCTTACATTCAATACATTCAATGTCAAAGACGAATTGTCAATTTTGAAAACAAATTTCACTTTCTCCAGGAAGTACTACAGACATTTGCAGTGATCATGGTCCAATAGGTATTTTATAAAATTTGTAAAACATTTCGCTGCTATACTAATGATACCTGAACAACATAATCATAAATCCAATTTCCAATTAAACCAATGGACCGATCTTGCTGAAAATCATGAAGTCCACAACCAGCATAGTAATATGTGTTGCGAAAAATTGGCCTGATCCGTTACTTCGTTTGGCAGAAAACGAATAAAACACAATACAAAAAAGGAGATTCGTTTCGAGCCATAAGTTTCAAGTAAAAAATTGCGCTCGCTCCGCTCGCTTGATAAATAATCAAATTATGTTTAGCAAACTGCATCAGCAATATGTGTCATGTACTTTATATTCGTGTATTTATTCTTTCCTTCTACTTTCTTCCTTCTAATCATGTTATCGTGCTGCTAGTAAGAAGTCGACGTACGAGATTAAACTATAGTAAAGTAAAACCACAGTACGTCTATGGTATAAAACCAAGGATGGTAAAATTGGTATAAAACCATGCAAGATGTAATATAAATTGTAATGGTTTAAGTTGAGTAACGAATACAAGCCGAACATAGCAAGCTGAAGAATGTTTCAATATCAATGTTCAGCGTACTATATCAATTAAATAATCGAGATGCTTATAATATGTTAGATTAGTTTCCTTCTGTAAGCAAAATACTTTTGTACGCGCGAATTCCGGAACGAAAGGGTGTAGGGTAGAAACAAGTGGACTGTATACTAAGGATGTGACATGGAGGCACTCACTTACTTGAGATAGTAGAACTGCAGAATAGTTCGTGATGCCTCGTGGTGATGATGGTAACGCGAGCAGGCCGGCTCGATGCAGCTTGATCACGTGTGTACAGACCGAGTTCGTTAGTGCTTGTTTACAGAGCAAGCTCTTGAGTAAAGCCGCGTTTACAACAACTTAACGTTCGAAAATTAACGTTGTAAAATTAACGCAATTCCACTTTCGTTCACAACCACTTAGGAAAAATAACACACACGTAAAACAATATGGCGCCGACCCGCGCGAACAGCTGTGAGTAAGATGTGAGAGAAGTGTCCGTGCGCATGCGCCACTTCCTCCACTTAACGTTCGACTTGAAAGTTGAAAGTGAGTCTACTTTGAGGTGAAATTGGCGTACGTTAATTTACAAAATTTTGTTGTGAACGAATCCATAAGTTTACATGGGCTTGAAAATTGAAATTGAGTTAATTTTCTTAATTTTCGAACGTTAATTTTGTTGTAAACGCGGCTTAAGACTGAGAGTGCGGGGGGGGGGGGGGGGGGGATTTGAAGGGCAAATCACAGGGTTATAGGTCTAGGGGTTGATGGGAACGGAAATTATAGGAGGAAAATTGCGCGGGAAACTGGCGCAAACACTTTTAATTATTTTCTAAACCTTAAAAGTTTGCTATCAGAGCCCATGAATTCCTCAGTAGTTTTTTGACTTATGTTTAGTTTTGTATATTAATGGACACAACTAAACAACTAAATGGATTGATCTACGTAACTAAATATTCACTTCACTGTTCGCATGTTCTTTGCTTTATTTCTACTCACAAACAAATGTTAATAAATCGCTGTTTTTGGCTTCTCAAGAAGAATTGTAAATTACACACTTATATCAAAAAATATATATAATTTATACCATATATATATCGAAACTGACCATAATGCTGCCCGATCGAAGAATGTGATTTTGTAGAATCTGAACGAGATGGTCGGCATTTTTCACGTAGGAGCAAGCCTTTTTCGCTAAAGGTTGAAGTTTTTTAGCTAAAAATAAAAAATTTCGACAACGGTTGAAGAGGTGAGCCTACTGAGCTAACTATTGGTCGAAGAGGTGCTCCTGGCTTATGGATTTTGGGACAACCAAAGAATTTGGGAAAACTACCCGCCTTCTCTCTTGGTATTAAATCTATCTTCAGTTCCTCTGCTATATTTGATGCCATAATCTTTTGAACTTTTCTTTCGTGGTAACTTCTAAATATGTAGTTGGATCTCTGGTGCGATGTATATATGCCTGATCTTGAAGAAGTGCCATAGTTTTGTTCTTATAGTCTTCTGCATTCATGATAACAGTCGCGTTCCCCTTGTCTGCTGGAATTACTATAATGTCTTCGTTTTCTCTCAGAGCTTTCAGTGCCATAGATTCGTCATATGTAATGTTCCTCTTTGGTAAACGAGCTGTTTGTAGAATCTGCGTTGTTCCTACACGTATATTTTCCGCTACATCAACCGTAAGATTGTAAATCGCAGATTCGACTGAGCTAATGAAGGACTCCACTGGTAAGCGGTCAGGAACAACTGCGTAGTTAAATCCATTTGACAGAACATCCATAGTGACTTGGTCGATGGGAGTATCAGACAAGTTGTGAACTACTTTAGTTTGAGAAGATCCATTAGTAGTCGTAGAAGGCTTCTGACTTGCATACAGAGAATGGAACTTACGTTTATGGACTTCCGTTGTCAACTGGTTGTTACTCGCTGATGCCAGCTCCGGTCAATAGCGTCCCACAACAGCGGATGAAGGGTTGTACTCAGCGCATCTTGTAAATCATGTAACTGGATGCTAACATGATTTTTTTTATTTATTTTATTTTATTTATTTATTTGACTTGATTGGTTACATACATAACATTAGTCACGTCAAAACACAAAATCCCATTAACATTCATTATTACAATAATCAACAAAACTACAAACAGAATAAAACATTTTTCCATGAGAAATTTCCTTAATACCATTTTAAACTTGTCTTTATCAATTAAACTCAAAAGTTTGAGGTCTTTATGTAAAACATTAAAAAGTTTATATCCCAGTAATTTAAAGCAAAAAAAGAGCTCAACCCACCACTAATTGCAACAGAAGGTTTCAATACATGAATCGATTCAGAAAAATGCCCTCTACAACATATCCAAAATCCTTCCGAATCCGAGTGCCGGAAGTACCTACTTTTAATCACTTTTTAAGTTAATTTCCCATCTTAATTCCATCTTACAAAAAAAAATGTTACTCCGATTTTGACGAAACTTGGCAGAATTGTTCACCATCCTAAATGAACACAAATAGCTCTCTTAGCAATTTCCTCTAAATCTCATCGTTTGGGAAATATGGCCCATTGAAAAGTAATATTTTAGTCAGTTTTCGACAATTATGCCACTTGGAGTGAAATTTGACGTTTTGCGAGCTCCATTTTTGGATTTTTGGATATTTTTGGATTTTTGCATTTTTGCATTTTTGGATTTTTGGATTTTTTTTTTTGGATATGTTGTAGAGGGCATTTTTCTGAATCGATTCATGTATTGAATAAATACATGAATACTATAAAATAAATATGTATATTTGATGTGTATTTAATATCTGGCCTATACTTCTAAGCTATTTATATACACGATGCGCCAAGTATTTTTTGATTTTCAAATGAAGTTTTGACTTGGCAAATTTTTTGATATTAATACTTTTCAGTGCAGAATTTTTAGATTTCATATATATTTTTTTATTTGAAGAGACTTGGCTGGTATTTTTACACGAAGTGTTTTTTATGGGTTGTTATTTTCTCTAATAACATTCCATGCGGTTTTAATCCTATTTGACGAGTTCTGTATTTTATCCTGATTGAAAATCTTTTTGGCATTTTTAATTGCCAGGTCATATTGTTTTTTACAATTGTTATACAATTGTTTGTCACTTTCTTTCAAAGTTTCCCTATAGCGTCGGTATTTCTCTTTCACCTCACATGCTATTTCTGATACATCTTTCGTATACCACTTATTATTACCTTTTGGTCTATATTTTGTATTCTTAAATTCTTTCAAAGGGAATGCATAGTTAAAACTCAACATAAACAATCGCATGAAGTCCTCATAACAATCATCCAATGATGTCTGATCATACACTGTATCCCAATTAACCTGACTTAAGGACAATGAGAAATCACAATAGTTTTCTTTCCCCAAACAACGCTTCTTATACGTACCACTGGACTTCTTTACACCCTCATCAGAGGGTGAGGGTGATTCAAGGAACGTCGCGTTTGGTAGATAGTGTCACGCAGGAGAGCAAAGCTTGCTCGTTTCAGAATCCTGCCTATAGCCAGGTTCGTTGTGTGAAATCTTAGCCTGACAAAATTCGGTATAATGTCTTGATCTCGACATCTACTTAAGAAAGTCAAATCGCTAAGTAACTTACTTCTTCTACAGAGAAGTTTCTCGTAAATCCTGGTCGCTTTACACATTTCCTCCCTATGAAGGTTTATAATATTGATTCTGTTGCTTTCACGGACGTAATTCATAATTAAGTACCTACTACTTTTGGGTAATATCCATGTATAATTGTTTATCCAACGTTTCAATCGCATAGCAGTGATCATCTTCAGGGACAAAATAAATTCAAAATTAATAAAACAGTGCTAACAGAGCTAGGAAAAAATGCAAATGTCACATATTAAATATTCAAATATTCAAATATTATCAGTGTTGAATCCAGACATTTTTCTCGGGAGGGGCACATGAATAGTTGGGGGTGGCATATTTTTTGGGTACTTTTTGGATGTTGGTGTTTCGGGGGGGGGGGGGGAATTTATGAATATGCTTGTAGTTGTACAAAGCACAAAGCAATTATTATACGTAATATATTTTGAAAAGTCACAGTGGAAAACAGGGGGTTCGGGGGCATAGCCCCCGAGAAAATTTTTGATCATGGTCATTCGTTTAGGTACAATTTTGAATCACAGTGTATAGCTATTTTGGGGAATTATAAATTGCAAAATATCCAAAAAATGGTCTAAGAGATTTAGATTAGATTAGATTATTAGAGTTTAACGGCGCGTCAACGACGAGGTTATATTGCGCACATTAATTTTTTTACTTTAAACTTTGTTGAATTAAGTGGAGGACATAGGGAGGGGGTTGACCTAACGGGCCCGTCGAGCACTGGTGGAAAAGCCAAGCCGGAATGGGGACGGACCGGGGGGTGTAAAGATTCGGGCCGACGGAACCCGATTTCAGGGGGATCACCATCTCGAGGGGGAAGGCCGGCCCGATGGGGACCGCAAATTCAAGGGAGGACATGGTTAGGCCAACCCTGGCTGCTCTTTGTCTGGACCTCACCACTGACCTGTCCGGTATGGGTAGCCCTTACACATGAGCATAATATGCTCGCCGGCGTAGCTGCAATGGATCGTTGGCCAACACAAACCACACCACCGCGATAAGGTGGCAGCCGTCGGTGGGGTCTAAGAGGTTTAAGAATAGGTAAATTTATTGAACTTATCAGGATATACATGTCCGGGGCGCATAGCCCCGGAAATTTTTTGGAATTTTAACTCAATTCTAACCGTTTTGGAAGGTTTTAGACATGATCCGTCTATTTTTACGTGTTTTTTCACATATTATTTTCAAAGTATTTTGAATAGGTATTGGTGCCGGGGGGGGCACATGCATACCTCGGGGGGGGGGGGGGGGGCAGTGCCCCCCCCCCCCCCCCCCCCCCCCGAGGTATGCCTGGATTCAACACTGAATATTATGCAAAGAGATTAAATCAAAGTAATAACAAAGCTTTAAATGTAAGAAAACTAATTGACCGTAGAATAAATCACATATTATGAATTGTATCTAAGTAAAGCAGAGTTAGAAAACTGTTTAGTTATAACTTATAATTTTCTGTAAGCTAAGGTTCTTCTATGCTGCAGACTTCTTAGATTTTCTTGTAGCTCCAGTGGTAGAGCTTGTCTGACTACGTGTCACTCTTCTTTCTGTTGGTAAGTTCTGCGGGTTCACGTCAGTTCCGCTCTGCGATCTGACCTGCTGACGTGTGATTCTACGATCTGTCGATGATGTCATCCGGTCCGTTTCTGCGTTGCTAACTGTACTGTTTAGCGGTCCAACCTGATGATCAGTATCTTGAAATTCTTCTGAGCGAAAACTGCTCAGAAAATGTTCAAGACACTGATCATCAGGCGCGCGGAATATGATATTCGAAACTAATTGGTGAAAAAAGCACGGCCTACTCAAACTTACGTTCTATTTTCACTAAACAAATTTCAATTATGCAGCACTGCATCCTCGTGAATATTCGTGAATTTCAGAATTTGTTGTCATGATCGGGTTCTCTTGAGCCCAACCATGATACTAATTAAACCAGAGATCCTTTCGATTTAGCCTAATCCAAACCACATGAGAAGGGAAGGAGGGAACTGATATAACCAATATTGATTGAATCTTCTTTACTTATTCTAACACAATTACACTAATCTACACTTATTACAATTAATCATAATTACCTCTTTGACTTAACTTCACAAACAGTTCTTACAGTTCTTCTCTTCTCTTCCTCTCTACATCTCCTCGTGCAGATTGACTGACACTCTCCCGATAACCAATCTGATCCCCCTACTCTCTCTCCCAAACCTTATATATCCACTCAACACGTGTCGTCAAGCTCACAAGACAAAGACAAGATGTGACGTCTTGACCACGTAAGAAAGGAAGTTATACTCTCCAATAATAACTTTTATCTATTTGACCTTATCTAAAATAGAACTAACTAACCGGACCTAAGCCTATGACTGATCAGGCACCTGCGTCCGTGTGACTAACTAGGGGTGCAATGTCATGTAATCATGACATTGTCATTCGCTACCACGAGGTGGTAACTGGTAAGCCAGTGGTAGGCTACCCCAGGATAAGCAAGGATAACGAAAATGTACGTGAATGAGGGCACAGGGGTTGGGGGGCAAGCGCCCCCCCTTGCCCCCCTCCCCACCCGTTGGGCGACCATGCACCTCACTTTTATTTAATTCCTCACTGACGCATACGCACCTACAAATTACCTTTTTTTACTCTATTTAATTTGTTTTTAACTGTGCTGTGATTCATTTCATTTGAAGGGTACAGGGAAGAACGAAAGACGTTCTTTTTTACTATTTTTGGAGTAAATGAGAAAGACGTGTCAACTGGTAGGGAATTAATTGTATGAGCTTAAAGAATATCTCTCGGTTTAGACTTTAAAGAATAGAATAGAATAGAAGCATATTCGTAATAATACAAAAAGGTGTATACTGATTACTGATCAGTATACTGATGGATTATGATCTTTCATGCAACTCAACATGTAGGAAACAATATAATTCCCCAAAAGAAACAGTTCAACAGTGAGGTTGCACAAAACTTTCAATGGAGACTTTCACTTTCCAGACGCATTCTCTTCGAATAGAATCAAATGGATTTGTTCCCCTTTACTCTTCATTACATTCCTTGACACAGTAAAGACTTACCACTTGACAGAGTTAGAACAATATAAAAAAAAAAAATCAAGTGAACTCAGGGAGCTATCGCCTATATATGTGTCAATTTTTGGGGTCAATAAATTAATTAACTGACTCAGAATTTATTTTACATAATCAACATTTTTATTGCTATAGTAAACAAATAATACAGTTGTAACCTTTTTTAAGCAAAAATGTGAACATACATCCCCTTTCAAATAAACACTTTGATACACTAGCAAAATCAAAGATAATTTTGAAAAATATCCGAGACATTAATATTAAACAAGAAAATTAGCAATCTTGTTGTAAATACAATTTTCCAAATAATACAATTGAATTTTAAAGCAATATTTTAAACTAACAATTCCCTTTCAAACACATACAAATTAACATATAATTTTGAAAAATATACAAGACATAAATATTGAAAGGCAAATAAGCATTCTTAGATATCATAATTACAAGTACAACCAAAAATAATAATTTTTGAAAATTTCAAATCTGCTCATTGAAAACACACGGTTATCACAATGACGTGTTTTTGAATGATTGATTTCAGTCCATTCAGCAAGTCATCCTTAGATTCATGTAAATACCGTCGATCATGTCGACCAAGTCCTTTGAAGCATGGTTGTTGATCAGGATGCTGAGACAAATCGCCAGCACCTCCACAGCGTAATCCCGGGTAACAATCCTGCAGGACACATACAATCAGGTTACAAGGATCATGTCGACCAGGTCCTTGTGGCATGGTTGTTGATCAGGATGCTGAGACAAATCGCCAGCACCTCCACAGCGTAATCCCGGGTCACAATCCTGCAGGACACAAACAATCAGGTTACAAGGATCATGTCGACCAGGTCCTTGTGGCATGGTTGTTGATCAGGATGCTGAGACAAATCGCCAGCACCTCCACAGCGTAATCCCGGGTCACAATCCTGCAGGACACAAACAATCAGGTAACAAGGATCATGTCGACCAGGTCCTTGTGGCATGGTTGTTGATCAGGATGCTGAGACAAGTTGCACAATCTTGCAGGACTCATACAATCAGGTTACAAGGATCATGTCGACCAGGTCCTTGTGGCATGGTTGTTGATCAGGATGCTGAGACAAGTTGCCAGCACCTCCACGGCGTAATCCTGGCTCACAATCCTGCAGGACACAAACAATCAGGTTACAAGGATCATGTCGACCAGGTCCTTGTGGCATGGTTGTTGATCAGGATGCTGAGACAAGATGCCAGCACCTCCACAGCGTAATCCCGGATCACAATCCTGCAGGACACAAACAATCAGGTTACAAGGATCATGTCGACAAGGTCCTTGTGGCATGGTTGTTGATCAGGATGCTGAGACAAGTTGCACAATCCTGCAGGACACATACAATCAGGTTACAAGGATCATGTCGACCAGGTCCTTGTGGCATGGTTGTTGATCAGGATGCTGAGACAAGTTGCACAATCCTGCAGGACACAAACAATCAGGTTACAAGGATCATGTCGACCAGGTCCTTGTGGGATGGTTGTTGATCAGGATGCTGTGACAAGATGCCAGCACCTCCACAGCGTAATCCCGGATCACAATCCTGCAGGACACAAACAATCAGGTTACAAGGATCATGTCGACAAGGTCCTTGTGGCATGGTTGTTGATCAGGATGCTGAGACAAGTTGCACAATCCTGCAGGACACATACAATCAGGTTACAAGGATCATGTCGACCAGGTCCTTGTGGCATGGTTGTTGATCAGGATGCTGAGACAAGTTGCACAATCCTGCAGGACACAAACAATCAGGTTACAAGGATCATGTCGACCAGGTCCTTGTGGCATGGTTGTTGATCAGGATGCTGAGACAAGTTGCACAATCCTGCAGGACACAAACAATCAGGTTACAAGGATCATGTCGACCAGGTCCTTGTGGCATGGTTGTTGATCAGGATGCTGAGACAAGTTGCACAATCCTGCAGGACACAAACAATCAGGTTACAAGGATCATGTCGACCAGGTCCTTGTGGCATGGTTGTTGATCAGGATGCTGAGACAAGTTGCACAATCCTGCAGGACACAAACAATCAGGTTACAAGGATCATGTCGACCAGGTCCTTGTGGCATGGTTGTTGATCAGGATGCTGAGACAAGTTGCCAGCACCTCCATAGCGTACTCCTGGCTCACAATCCTGCAGGACACAAACAATCAGGTTACAAGGATCATATCGACCAGGTCCTTGTGGCATGGTTGTTGATCAGGATCCTGAGACAAGTTGCCAGCACCTCCACAGCGTACTCCTAGCTCACAATCCTGCAGGACACAAACAATCAGGTTACAAGGATCATGTCGACCAGGTCCTTGTGGCATGGTTGTTGATCAGGATGCTGAGACAAGATGCACAATCCTGCAGGACACATACAATCAGGTTACAAGGATCATGTCGACCAGGTCCTTGTGGCATGGTTGTTGATCAGGTTGCTGAGACAAGTTGCCAGCACCTCCATAGCGTACTCCTGGCTCACAATCCTGCAGGACACAAACAATCAGGTTACAAGGATCATGTCGACCAGGTCCTTGTGGCATGGTTGTTGATCAGGTTGCTGAGACAAGTTGCCAGCACCTCCATAGCGTACTCCTGGCTCACAATCCTGCAGGACACAAACAATCAGGTTACAAGGATCATGTCGACCAGGTCCTTGTGGCATGGTTGTTGATCAGGATGCTGAGACAAGTTGCACAATCCTGCAGGACACAAACAATCAGGTTACAAGGATCATGTCGACCAGGTCCTTGTGGCATGGTTGTTGATCAGGATGCTGAGACAAGTTGCACAATCTTGCAGGACTCATACAATCAGGTTACAAGGATCATGTCGACCAGGTCCTTGTGGCATGGTTGTTGATCAGGATGCTGAGACAAGTTGCACAATCCTGCAGGACACAAACAATCAGGTTACAAGGATCATGTCGACCAGGTCCTTGTGGCATGGTTGTTGATCAGGATGCTGAGACAAGTTGCACAATCCTGCAGGACTCATACAAACAGGTTACAAGGATCATGTCGACCAGGTCCTTGTGGCATGGTTGTTGATCAGGATGCTGAGACAAGATGCCGGCACCTCCACAGCGTACTCCTGGCTCACAATCCTGCAGGACACATACAATTAGGTTACAAGGATCATGTCGACCAGGTCCTTGTGGCATGGTTGTTGATCAGGATGCTGAGACAAGTTGCCAGCACCTCCACAGCGTACTCCTGGCTCACAATCCTGCAGGACACATACAATTAGGTTACAAGGATCATGTCGACCAGGTCCTTGTGGCATGGTTGTTGATCAGGATGCTGAGACAAGTTGCCAGCACCTCCACAGCGTACTCCTGGCTCACAATCCTGCAGGACACAAACAATCAGGTTACAAGGATCATGTCGACCAGGTCCTTTGCAGCATGGTTGTTGATCAGGATGCTGAGACAAGTTGCACAATCCTGCAGGACACAAACAATCAGGTTACAAGGATCATGTCGACCAGGTCCTTGTGGCATGGTTGTTGATCAGGATGCTGAGACAAGTTGCACAATCCTGCAGGACACAAACAATCAGGTTACAAGGATCATGTCGACCAGGTCCTTTGCAGCTTGTTTGTTGATCAGGATGTTGAGACAAGATGCCAGCACCTCCACAGCGTACTCCTGGCTCACAATCCTGCAGGACACATACAATCAGGTTACAAAGATCATGAAGAGTGTCTAAATAAAAACTCAAAACAGTTTTTAAACATGACAAGTCACTCTGTTCTGGTTGTCTATTTTACAGTACTGGAAGAACGATACCAAGTTAACGATTATGGAAAGTGAAAGTCCATGCTTTTGCATTGACAGCCCATATTTGCCTCAATATTTGTTTAAATATTTCCTGCAAACCATGAGCATAGTCAGGGGAAAGGGGTGTGTGGGGGATGCAGTATTTAACATAGATACAGGTTTCATAGTACAGAAGTGCATTAGGAATATATCTGGAAATGCTACTTTTTTACTCATTCGAATCCTTTTGGTAGTTTTGGACATTTGTATCTGTAAAATTTTAATTAAATGTAATTTGTTTCAATGGATGAAACATTGCTTTTTGATTAGAGACATATTTTGCCATAGGTGTATTAAATGCATCAACAATAGGTACCTATAGATCAATAGAAGAGTAGCTTCAAAAATCAGAGATGAGGTATAACTAGAAGTTTTAATCAAAACTATGATCTGAAATAATTTTTTAAGGACTTATTTTCTGTAATTTTTTGGTCTTTTTTAATTCTAGAGGTAAGTAAAGCGCCTGCCTTGTTCTTCTCTGTGGGCTCAAGTGAATGAAGTACCTATCACACTATCACTAGTGTTGATGCGTAGAGTTAAGACAACCTAGGACAGCCGGGGATAGTCTGTACCTCAGAGGTAGAAGGCCGTAAGTTCATTTCAAAGATTCTTGAGGTGAGCGCAAAAACCACTAATTGTGTCTTCATTCAATCACATTTTGTATGGTGAACCCAGTGAATATGCCACGGCCTCCTCCTTCCCACCTTCCATACGTACACTGAAACCAATTAAAACGGATCCTTTGCACAAAACGGATTGGCTGGTGGTCAGGTTCCTCGACAATCAATCCTTGTTTTTATCAATGAAATCAGAGCTCACCTACTAGATTTAGATAATGCATTAGCACATACTTCATGGGATGATGCCATCAAACCTTTATCAGGCATTCCTTTTCTTTCAAGGTACCGTTTATTATTTGTTCGAGTGTACCTACTCTTCGCCGTCATCATAATCATTCATTTGTCGCCATTAGCCTAGCGGCAGAACAGTGCGACGTTAAAAAACCGAGAACAGGACATCGGGCCTTCTACCTCCGAGCTAGAGAAGTGTTTGTACCTTTGCGTCGTGGTTCTGGTTAGAGTGAGAACGGTCGGTGCGAGCTCGCCTATGACTCGGATGAGGTGAAACACGTCGCCCTCCTCCTGCCAGCACGGCTCGTCGGCGTCCAGGAGTTCGTAGTACACCTGCAGCAGGCTGCCCACGAACACCTCCAGCTCCAGGAACAGCTCGGACACGAGGTTCAAGTCGCCTTCCATACGACAGTTCTGGATTTCCAGCAGTCGCACCAACGTCTCTGCACACGGAGACAGAGTACAGCGTTAAGAATAGGACTAGGAAAGCATTAGGGATAGCAGAACTTCACATAGTGGCCGGATACTGGACATTTGGCTTGCTTGGTCTTAAATTCTGCATAAAGGCCAGTAGGCCCAAGTGGTCGAATATTCGGGGGGGGGGGGGGGGGGGGGTACCTTGGTTCTAGTCAGCTTAGTAGTTGTGGGATGGGTGACCGTTTAACTCTGGCGTGCTAGGTTGCTGCTATTGGGCCAGAGAGACTGGGGTGTTTGAGTGTTAGTGTGACGACCTCCCTCCACCTGTTATCCTTGAAGTGAGCTCAAAATCCATAAATTCTACCTTCATTGAGTTATATTTGTAATAGTGACACCAGTCATTTAACTGTAATGGTTGATTTTGCAGTTCTTCGGGCCTTCTACTTCTGATGTCCTGAATGTTGTGCATGAGACTCACTGATCGGGAAACATCTGGGATTGGAGATGTACAGATGTCCCAAGCTCCTGATCTTGGCCAACACGGCCCCCAGCTTGGCCTGGTCGTCGGCGTCCGCGCAGCCACTGATCTCCTTGTCGATGATGCGCCGCCAGATGTTGGCTACCAGAACGGGGTCGTGGTGATAGGCGGTGACGTGGTGATTGGCGGTGTCAACCATAGACAGCTCCAGATCTAACAGGCCGAACACTTCGGCGTAGGACTCGAACAGCACGGTGATCTCAATGAAGCCTGGAAGTTGAGAGAAACAATATCATCGTCTGTGACCTCAAGGGGTTAATAGATTGCCTACTGCACTTGAAGGTAAACATTGGAGATAATGTTTCCTAAATATTGTCAGAACCTTTTGAACCATTCACCATCATCATCATCATCATCATCATCATCATCATCATCATCATCATCATCGCTCTAAGGATTAGGCAAACTTACCTGTTCCATCCACAATTTTCAAGCCACCTGAATTTCGGCTACCAATATCTCTTCTGCCTTTTAGATGAAAGGTCGAACTCAAGATCTATTTTGGTAGGCGGTCATCGTCAATTCTACACATATCATTATACCAGTCATACCTTCCCTCATACAATTTTTAATTCATGGAATATATTTTAACACGTGTATTGTGTCAATTCTCATTTATCATTTTTCATTTCATTACATTTCTTTTCTAGCAGTCATTTCTGCTGTATTTTGTCCTTGTACCATTCACATTATGAAAAATTTGAAATATAATGGAATTGGAAAATTTTTTAGTCGAAATTGCAACATAAATACGCAATTATAAACTCGATAATTTAAGCCCAAACTCGACTAAAAGCTGAAAATAGAGACATTTAGAATTAATGTTCCAAGAAGGTCGATTAATAACAAAGGTCGATTATCTTTGTTAATTATTTTTCACAATGTTCATATGTGAATGGTTCAAAAGCTATGACGATATTTATAATGTCTCCAATATCTTCGAGTGAAGCTCTTGTTGACGTACCTCCTTGAAGTGTGGCGAGCGCTGTTTGGATGTCCGGTCGGTCATCTGTTGCCATCTCGGACAACTCCTGATAGATGCGCTGCTGCAGTTGACCCACATCAACGTAGTCCTGCATGTGACGCACAAGGTCGTCACTAATTATTGCATCAAAATATTCCCCGTGGTAGCCCCGGGGAAGAGAGAGCATGGCGAGCTTGGCGCGGGCCAAGTAGTCCAAGCGTATTGCCAGTGTCAAGTTCCTGGAAGACATAAACATCATCATCGTCATCATCAACATCGTCATCATCATCAACATCATCATCATGAACATCGTCATCATCATCAACATCGTCATCATCATCATGAACATCGTCATCATCCCCATCATCATCATCAACATATCATCATCATCAACATCATTATCGTCATCGTCATCATCAACATCTTCATCGCCATCATCAACATCATTATCGTCATCGTCATCATCATCAACATCGTCATCATCATCATGAACATCATCACATCCCCATCATCATCAACATCATTATCGTCATCGTCATCATCAACATCGTCATCATCATCATGAACATCGTCATCATCATCAACATCATCATCATCATCAACATCGTCATCATTATCGTCAACATCATTATCGTCATCGTCATCATCATCAACATCGTCATCATCAACATGAACATCGTCGTCGTCGTCGTCGTCGTCGTCGTCGTCGTCGTCGTCGTCGTCGTCGTCGTCGTCGTCGTCGTCGTCGTCGTCGTCGTCGTCGTCGTCGTCGTCGTCGTCGTCGTCGTCGTCGTCATCATCATCATCATCATCATCATCATCATCATCATCATCATCATCATCATCATCATCATCATCATCATCAGGGCATTCAACGGGGGCAGTGTTAAAGATCAGATCTTGAAATTACCTGCTGAATCTACTTACATGTAGATGAAACGTTGTATTTGTTAAACTAGGAAAACGCTCAGTGTATCGCGTTGATGAGTGAGCACGGGTACGTGCAAATTCTCGAACCGAAAATGCGTACACAACGCACAGAAAACAAATACATCCCTATTGAATTGAAATATGATCCACTCAATCAACATAAAAATATATGCTTTTCATCGAAAGTTGAAAATAGCATCTAAGCACCCTGATACATAGCAAATCAGATTCAATTCAATTGGCACTGAAAAACAATCATTTCGATACTTCATATCTGACAACTGTAAAACTGTGCATATTATGTTCTTGACTGATTAGGCTGAAAATTTGTAAAATAAAAGACAATGTTGGTCTTAACGACCATGCAAAATATGAGTTGGATCAGATTTTATATGGATCAATTTGATAGTTCAAACGGTGGTGTGGCTACAGGCCATTTTAAATTAAGCATATAAATGTCAGTAAAATGTATATTACTCTTGAAGTTCATTATAGATTTCAACAGAATTGTCAAAATATACTTATAATGCTGGTACCAATGACAATGCAAATTTTGGTGATGATCGGTCAAACGATTGCAGTCATATTGACACACAGAGTTTCTTTCATCCCCATTGCCAAGCACAGCATCAACTACACATCAAGTTTCCGATAAACCCAATGGACCGATCTTGCTGAAAATCATTTGACTATAACCGTTACTTCGTTTGGCAGAAATAATAAATGCACAAATAATAACAAATAAATAAATGTAAAAAAAACAGAGATTAGAGCCATAAGTTTCAAGTGGAGACGCTCGCTTAGTAAAATTAATTGAGAATAAATCAAAGTGAATGTTTTATTATATTTAACTTTTCTTCCAATATGACGGATCGCTCAAAAGCAACTTCAGAGGTTGCATGATTAATCAATTGATTTAATAGATTTGAAATAGGAAATTCCTGGATTAATTTTTAAATGCACATCAATGAAACATGAAGAAAACACACTCTAATGATACATCCAGGAATGTCTCACTCCAAATTTACTATAAAACCCTTCATTTTTCGAGTTGCCTTGCGGCTGAAGTGGCTGAAGTGCGTCTCTCAGACCCAGATATATTTTTTTTGCCCTGATTTTGGTGAAATTTATTTTCCTAAGAGAAAATCTCTTGAAAAAATGTGAAAAAATATAAAAAAATTCAAACATTTTTTTCGACGTTTTTTTATGTTTTAATAAATGTTTTATTTTTTTCACTAATTAAAAAGTCATTGTTACGGTGTAAATTTAAAAAAATGTTAAATATAATCTATGGTGTTTTGTTATGGCATTGAAGCAATAAAACTTTTATTTTTTATATTCCTTATGACGCCCATTTTTTTTTTGGTAGCTAATATTCAGATGATTGTCACAGCGTCGACCAATAACATACAATCTTCAAAAAAATTCTGTTATGGGCTTCAACCTATGTTACATCTAAAAATACTGAACTGCAAGTCCCTACGACTTCGATGGCTCAGCAAATAAATACGGAAGTCGGGCACTTTTTGTGTATCCTACATGATACCAGGGGTCTGAGGAGTTCCATTAGCGTTCCATATTCTTCTATTATACATCCCCTGCTCACTAGTCACTACCTATGCTACTATAGATTATATTATGAACCTATACGATCATTCAAAACGCAGCCCAAAGAAAACATAGATTACTGTAAAAAGAGCTTACAAAACCGAATCAATTGTTTGCATGTGGGTATTTTCCGTTTGCTCTCGGCTTTCGGCCCTTGGCCCCCAGTGGATTCTTACTTGGTCTTTGTAGCCAACGTGAAGAGATTATCGGCGGCGCTCGTGTACAGTCCGTTCTTGAAAAAGAATGCCAAAAGAAGTTCGTTCAGCCGGATGTTCTCGGGCATGATCTGCAACTTCTTCTTTACAAAATTCAACACACAGGGCCTCTCGATGGCTAGAAGATCCTCCAAGTTGTTCATTAGCATCCACTGATACATCGTCTCGTGGAGCAACTCGTCGGAGCTTAGCAAACTGATGGACACCAACATGCGAGCGGCCAACTGAGGGTCCATCTAGGGAATAAACACACAGTACCATTAAAATTATCTCCTATAACTTTTCAGCAATTATGTTTCAGTATGTTTTGCAACTTTGGGCTGAAGGGCCGAATTGAGGATTTAAAATAGCAGAACCAAATAAAATTATGTTTTCTTGTAGATACATTCATGTAAGTAAATGAAATACATAAATAAAGACTTGGGTCCTTAAGCTCAAGCGTCCGTCAGAGGAATCAATGGCGGGATGGGAAGGGGGAAGGGGGGGGGGGGGGAAGGCGAAGGTTTTGGCGAGGAAAATGGTGTGTTCAAGCAAGATGAGTGGAAGACGAATGGATGGAATTCAGAGTGATAATATTGACGTTCGAGAGAATGTGGCAGATCGAAGGGAAAGGAGAGAAGGGTAAAAAGTAGTGAAATAGAAAATAGATAGTAAGTTCTGAGGTGTAAAATAGAGCTTACTCTCAAGCAAAGCAGAGGGTAAAACAATTATGTCCAGGAAGGAAAAAAACATCATTGACAGAATTTTCAGAAAAGTTGGTAAAGATAATGGTGGTATACAGGTAAAGACTAAAAGTGGAATGAATAAGAAAATGCTTAATGGGAACAAGAAAAAGTGGAAGCAAAGTGAGCTTATAAAATCTGATAGATTATAATTAACCAGGGTGAAATAAGTTTCTATTAGAGAACAAATTTGGAGAATCTCGTGACAGTCCTTGCTCAGAAGAAAGGTTGCTTAACCTGGGATAGTGATACGGAATGGAAGTACCACCCCGACTGTAGGGGATGTTGGCAGTGTAGTCGTCACAGACTCTATGATTCAAGAGAGAAGTTGCTTACCCTGGGATAGTGATATGGAATGGAAGTACAACCCCGACTGTAGGGGATGTTGGCAGTGTAGTCGTCACAGACTCAATGATTTAAGAAAGAGGTCGCTTACCCTGGGATAGTGATATGGAATGGAAGTACCACCCCGACTGTAGGGGATGTTGGCAGTGTAGTCGTCACAGACTCTATGATTCAAGAGAGAGGTTGCTTACCCTGGGATAGTGACACGGAATGGAAGTACCAACCCGACTGAAGGGGATGTTGGCAGTGTAGTCGTTGCAGACTCTATGATTCAAGAGAGAAGTTGCTTACCCTGGGATAGTGATATGGAATGGAAGTACCACCCCGACTGTGAGGGAAGTTGGCAGTGTAGTCGTTGCAGACTCTATGATTCAAGAGAGAAGTTGCTTACCCTGGGATAGTGATATGGAATGGAAGTACCACCCCGACTGTAGAGGATGTTGGCAGTGTAGTCGTTACAGACTCTATGATTCAAGAGAGGTTGCTTACCCTGGGATAGTGATACGGAATGGAAGTACCACCCCGACTGTAGGGGATGTTGGCAGTGTAGTCGTTACAGACTCTATGATTCAAGAGAGAAGTTGCTTACCCTGGGATAGTGATATGGAATGGAAGTACCACCCCGAATGTAGGGAATGTTGGCAGTGTAGTCGTTACAGACTCTATGATTTAAGAGAGAGGTCGCTTACCCTGGGATAGTGATACGGAATGGAAGTACCACCCCGACTGTAGGGGATGTTGGCAGTGTAGTCGTTACAGACTCTATTATTCAAGAGAGAGGTCGCTTACCCTGGGATAGTGATATGGAATGGAAGTACCACCCCGACTGTAGGGGATGTTGGCAGTGAAGTCGTTACAGACTCTATGATTCAAGATCGAGGTTGCTTACCCTGGGATAGTGATACGGAATGGAAGTACCACCCCGAATGTAGGGGATGTTGGCAGTGTAGTCGTTACAGACTCTATGATTTAAGAGAGAGGTCGCTTACCCTGGGATAGTGATACGGAATGGAAGTACCACCCCGACTGTAGGGGAGGTTGGCAGTGTAGTCGTTACAGACTCTATGATTTAAGAGAGACGTCGCTTACCCTGGGATAGTGATATGGAATGGAAGAACCACCCCGACTGAAGGGGATGTTGGCAGTGTAGTCGTTACAGACTCTATGATTTAAGAGAGAGGTTGCTTACCCTGGGATAGTGATATGGAATGGAAGTACCACGCCAACTGTAGGGGATGTTGGCAGTGTAGTCGTTACAGACTCTATGATTTAAGAGAGACGTCGCTTACCCTGGGATAGTGATACGGAATGGAAGTACCACCCCGACTGTAGGGGATGTTGGCAGTGTAGTCGTTACAGACTCTATGATTTAAGAGAGAGGTTGCTTACCCTGGGTTAGTGATACGGAATGGAAGTACCACCCCGACTGTAGGGGATGTTGGCAGTGTAGTCGTTACAGACTCTATGATTCAAGAGAGAGGTCGCTTACCCTGGGATAGTGATATGGAATGGAAGTACCACCCCAACTGTAGGGGATGTTGGCAGTGTAGTCGTTACAGACTCTATGATTTAAGAGAGAGGTTGCTTACCCTGGGTTAGTGATACGGAATGGAAGTACCACCCCGACTGTAGGGGATGTTGGCAGTGTAGTCGTTATAGACTCTATGATTTAAGAGAGAGGTTGCTTACCCTGGGTTAGTGATACGGAATGGAAGTACCACCCCGACTGTAGGGGATGTTGGCAGTGTAGTCGTTACAGACTCTATGATTCAAGAGAGAGGTCGCTTACCCTGGGATAGTGATATGGAATGGAAGTACCAGCCCGACTGTAGGGGATGTTGGCAGTGTAGTCGTTACAGACCCTATGATTCAAGAGAGAGGTCGCTTACCCTGGGATAATGATATGGAATGGAAGTACCACCCCGACTGTAAGGGATGCTGGCAGTGTAGTCGTTACAGACCCTATGATTCAAGAGAGAAGTTGCTTACCCAGGGATAATGATATGGAATGGAAGTACCACCCCGACTGTAGGGGATGTTGGCAGTGTAGTCGTTACAGACTCTATGATTTAAGAGAGAGGTCGCTTACCCTGGGATAATGATATAAAATGGAAGTACCACCCCGACTGTAAGGGATGCTGGCAGTGTAGTCGTTACAGACCCTATGCTTCAAGAGAGAAGTTGCTTACCCTGGGATAGTGATACGGAATGGAAGTACCACCCCGACTGTAGGGGATGTTGGCAGTGTAGTCGTTACAGACCCTATGCTTCAAGAGAGAAGTTGCTTACCCTGGGATAGTGATACGGAATGGAAGTACCACCCCGACTGTAGGGGATGTTGGCAGTGTAGTCGTTACAGACTCTATGATTTAAGAGAGAGGTCGCTTACCCTGGGATAATGATATGGAATGGAAGTACCAGCCCGACTGTAAGGGATGCTGGCAGTGTAGTCGTTACAGACCCTATGCTTCAAGAGAGAAGTTGCTTACCCTGGGATAGTGATACGGAATGGAAGTACCACCCCGACTGTAGGGGATGTTGGCAGTGTAGTCGTTACAGACTCTATGATTCAAGAGAGAGGTCGCTTACCTTGGGATAGTCATACGGAATGGAAGTACCACCCCGACTAGAGGGGATGTTGGCAGTGTAGTCGTTACAGACTCTATGATTCAAGAGAGAAGTTGCTTACCCTGGGATAGTGATACGGAATGGAAGTACCACCCCGACTGTAGGGGATGTTGGCAGTGTAGTCGTTACAGACCCTATGATTCAAGAGAGAGGTCGCTTACCCTGGGATAATGATATGGAATGGAAGTACTACCCCGACTGTAGGGGATGTTGGCAGTGTAGTCGTTACAGACTCTATGATTCAAGAGAGAAGTTGCTTACTCTGGGATAGTGATACGGAATGGAAGTACCACCCCGACTGTAGGGAATGTTGGCAGTGTAGTCGTTACAGACCCTATGCTTCAAGAGAGAAGTTGCTTACCCTGGGATAGTGATACGGAATGGAAGTTCCACCCCGACTGTAGGGGATGTTGGCAGTGTAGTCGTTACAGACTCTATGATTTAAGAGAGAGGTCGCTTACCCTGGGATAGTGATACGGAATGGAAGTACCACCCCGACTGTAGGGGATGTTGGCAGTGTATTCGTTACAGACTCTATGATTTAAGAGAGAGGTCGCTTACCCTGGGATAGTGATACGGAATGGAAGTACCACCCCGACTGTAGGGGACGTTGGCAGTGTAGTCGTTGTGGAGACTCTATGATTCAAGAGAGAGGTTGCTTACCCTGGGATAGTGATATGGAATGGAAGTACCACCCCGACTGTAGGGGATGTTGGCAGTGTAGTCGTTGTGGAGACTCTATGATTCAAGAGAGAGGTTGCTTACCCTGGGATAGTGATATGGAAGGGAAGTACCACCCCGACTGTAGGGGATGTTGGCTGTGTAGTCGTTGTGGAGACTCTATGATTCAAGAGAGAAGTTGCTTACCCTGGGATAGTGATACGGAATGGAAGTTCCACCCCGACTGTTGGGGATGTTGGCAGTGTAGTCGTTGTGGAGACTCTATGATTCAAGAGAGAAGTCGCTTACCCTTGGATAGTGATATGGAATGGAAATACCACCCCGACTGTAGGGGATGTTGGCAGTGTATTCGTTACAGACTCTATGATTTAAGAGAGAGGTCGCTTACCCTGGGAAAGTGATACGGAATGGAAGTACCACCCCGACTGTAGGGGATGTTGGCAGTGTAGTCGTTACAGACTCTATGATTTAAGAGAGAGGTCGCTTACCCTGGGAAAGTGATACGGAATGGAAGTACCACCCCGACTGTAGGGGATGTTGGCAGTGTAGTCGTTACAGACTCTATGATTCAAGAGAGGTTGCTTACCCTGGGAAAGTGATACGGAATGGAAGTACCACCCCGACTGTAGGGGATGTTGGCAGTGTAGTCGTTACATACTCTATGATTCAAGAGAGAGGTCGCTTACCCTGGGATAGTGATATGGAATGGAAGTACCACCCCGACTGTAGGGGATGTTGGCAGTGTAGTCGTTACAGACTCTATGATTCAAGAGAGAGGTCGCTTACCCTGGGATAGTGATATGGAATGGAAGTACCACCCCGACTGTAGGGGATGTTGGCAGTGTAGTCGTTACAGACTCTATGCTTCAAGAGAGAGGTTGCTTACCCTGGGATAGTGATACGGAATGGAAGTACCACCCCGACTGTAGGGGATGTTGGCAGTGTAGTCGTTACAGACTCTATGCTTCAAGAGAGAGGTTGCTTACCCTGGGATAGTGATACGGAATGGAAGTACCACCCTGACTGTAGGGGATGTTGGCAGTGTAGTCGTTACAGACTCGATGATTTAAGAGAGAGGTCGCTTACCCTGGGATAGTGATACGGAATGGAAGTACCACCCTGACTGTAGGGGATGTTGGCTGTGTAGTCGTTACAGACTCTATGCTTCAAGATAAAGTTTGTTTACCCTGGGATAGTGATACGGAATGGAAGTACCACCCCGACTGTAGGGGATGTTGGCAGTGTAGTCGTTGCAGACTCTATGATTTAAGAGAGAGGTCGCTTACCCTGGGATAGAGATACGGAATGGAAGTACCACCTCGACTGTAGGGGATGTTGGCAGTGTAGATGTTGTGTAGACTCTGGCTCATAAGAGAATCCAGCTTGTCTAACATTTCCTCGTAGCACTTCATTCTGCACAAACAGAATGAAATAAATCCAGCTACTTTTACATGAAATGTGGTGGGTCGCCTGGTTCTTGATGTCATACTGGCTTACCAGTTGAACCTATAACAATTTATGTAGTATATTCTCTGTCGCGTTTATGTGTTAGTGTCACTTTATGAGTCACTAGAACATGGTTCACTGTTTTAAAGAACTTTTTTTTCTCTGAATAGGACATACAAAATATATTACAGTAAATTTTTTCGAGTATTTTCTTTGAAGTTCCGGTCTTTGGGGAATTTTTCTTCAATACTTCAATACTGGCAATACTTTAGATGCAACTTGTAACCTTCCTTAAAACAAGTTGCTGAAATGATTGTCATAAGCTTCCTAAACGATGTGTATGAACAGTGGGGTAGACGTCACAGTCAAGATGTTTCTCTGATGTTTCTCTGAGAAGTAGAACTACTTCGTTATGTGGAGGAGAAAATGGGAAGAGTACGAGCAGTACGAGTAAATATAGGTAGGTTCATGAGAACATTGCATCTTAATCTATTGTTCTAAACAAAATCGTGAGTTATTTTGCTACTTCCATGTGACTTCCTACTACTCAGAATCAGTTTTTCGTGATTATCTGAGAATAGGATGTGCATTTCTTATGCTTTGTTCATAAGCTCTCCCCCTGCACACATGTACATCAAATCAAAGAATACACCCCCCGACGCTGCCACCTTAGCGCGGTGGTGGGGTTTGTGTTAGCCAATGATCCACTGCAGCTTGACCGGCGAGCATATGCTCATGTGTAAGGGCTTCCCATGCCGAACAGGTCAGTGGTGACGTCCAGACAAAGAGCAGCCAAGGTCGAACTACCCATGCCCTACCTCGAATTTACGGTCCCCTCTGGCCGACCTTCCCCCTCGAGATGGTGATCCCCCTAAATTCGGGACCCACCGGCCCGAATCCTCCCAGTGAACACTAGGACGTACCTGGGACGTCCCCAGGACAGACTACTTACTTAGGTAGGACATCCCCAGTCCGTCCTAAACTCGGCCTAAAATGATCCCCAGAGTGTCCCCAGAGTGTCCTAATTACACAAGTTTTTCGATCCCAGGTACGTCCTAAATTAGGCGGACCTTCCTAAAAAAGGACGACACTGCCTAATTTAGGATATCCATTGTCCTAGTTTAGGACGTCATTTCCTAATTTAGGTCGATACTTTTCCTAAATTAAGATGAAACTGACTAATTTAAGATATACATTGTCCTACTTTAGGACGTCATTTTCTTATTTAGGTAGATGCTTTTCCTAAATTAGGATGAAAATGACAAATTTAATATATAATTTTGTCATTATTATTATAATAGAATGGTATATCCTATGGAAGATAATTTTCCCCTATTGGGATGCAATTGCCATATTTAATAGACAGGTTCTATTTGCACAGACACCAATTCGCACGATTCGCATTATTCATATTCATTAATTCAGTTATCAATGTTTGCATCCAAAAAATATGGCTCCGACTCCAAGTTGACAACTTAGGTTCCAGTACAAAATAAAAGAAATACACATTTTTCCTATCATCCAATAGGACATGTCTCTTTTTGTTATAATATCTTATAATACTTGGCAGATTTTGGAAATAATCTAGTGGAGCGGTCGCTCCACGCCAGCCAAGTCGTACGGCGCGCGCACACTCTCATTTAAAAAGGCTGGAGCAACCCACTTTTACTGTAAGCATCAAAGTGGCATTTTCGGCCTACTGGATCTTAAAATTGGGAAATCTCACATTGTTGCGAAATATCTTAATTTCGAGCTATGGCCTACCCTACAACATATACCAAATTTAGGAACAATAGGTTACGCCCTTTGCAAGCTAGAAGGCCGTGAAAATCGTGTTTTAGGGCGGTTTTCATAATCATCAGTAATAATCTCAGTAGTAGTAGTAGTAGGCTGGAGCTAAAATCCGGTAAACAGGCCACAGCATAAACGGCTGAACCGATTGATCTCACATTTTTTCCACGTGTGCACTTTTGGCGTCTGATTTAACCTTCACCCCATGAATTTTTTGTGCCGCCATTTTGAAACCGGAAGTGACGTCATATCTCAACAACGGCTAAACCGATTGGAGAAAAAATAGCGCCAAACGATTCGGACGGTCAAGTATATGGATTATCATTAGCAAAAGACTAAACATTATGTTAACGAAACCGGAAATGACGTAATGACATTTGAAATACATCGATTAGCATTTCGGCGACAAAGGTTGATCCGATTATTTTGATATTAATGTTATGTATGTACTTTTGACGTCTCATGTGACTTGTTATAAAACCAACCGGAAGCCGCCATTTTGAAACCGGAAGTGATATCATATCTTAATAACGGCTAATTAGATTTGAACGAAACCAGCGCCAAACAATTTAGACGGTCAACTTGATGTATTATCATCAATAATATTTGCAGTTTCTCATACCGAAACCAAAAATGACGTCACACATTTTAAAAATCTCACAAATTTACATTTTGATACAATAAATACTATTTGAGACAGCTTATAATAAGATGTAATCATGTTTAAATTAAAATTCAAGGGGTCAGAGATTTCAGCCGCCATTTTGAAACCTGAAGTATCGTCGTATCTCGAAACCTGGTAGACTGATCGGTACGAATCTAGCGCTAAACGATTCGGAAGGCCATATCTATGGAATAGGAACAGTCAAACTAGATTTTTAATATTTTGAGCCTGGAAATGACGTCATTCAAATTGAAAAATTATTATAATTCCCATTCCACACAATGTATACATATTCAGTAAGCTTACACATTAATTGAAGATATAAATTCTATGTGGCAGTGCAGTAAGTTCAGCGCAGCCATGTTGAAAACCGAAGTGTTTTTTTTCGGTGAAAACCGAAGTGGAACTGGGTTGACCGATTGGAATGATACCTTTGCTATTCTTCATGAAAGTCCATTTAAGCAAATATATAGCAGATTTTCATTACTAGTAACCAAATTGGAAATGGCGTTTTTTTTACATGATTTAGAAATTGTTCATTCGATCTGTGTCACAAATTTTAAGAATAAACTAAAAAAAGGAGTGATATCCCCATAAAAAACACTTCATGTAAAAATACCAGCCAAGTCTCTTCAACTAAAAAAAAACAATATGAAATCTAAAAATTCTGCACTGAAAAGTAGTGATATCAAAAAATGAGCCAAGTCAAAACTTTATTTGAAAATCAAAAAATACTTGGCGCATCGTTTTTTAGGGCATTATAGGTATAATATATGTATATTTTATATCTGGACTATACTTCTAAACTATTTACATAGTACACGATGCGCCAAGTATTTTTTGATTTTCAAATAAAGTTTTGACTTGGCTCATTTTTTGATATCACTACTTTTCAGTGCAGAATTTTTAGATTTCATATTGTTTTTTTTAAGTTGAAGAGACTTGGCTGGTATTTTTACACGAAGTGTTTTTTATGGGTATAACTTACTTAAAAACAAACGATAAAGAGATATGCTGAAATTAAAAATCTATATTGTGAAGTCGAAGGGCAGAGTACTCTGTTGACAGTTGTAGAAACTTTTAAAAATATTTCAATAGCAGCCATTTTTAGGACAATTCTTCCTAAAAAAGGCAATTGCCTAATTTAGGAAGAATGTTCCTAAAAAAGGATCTTCTTCCTTTATTAGGATATCCCAGGGAGGTACCCAGGACATCCCAGTAGGATGTCCTACTTTAGGCTAGGATATCCTAAAAATAGTCTGTCCCTGGGACGGCCTGTGTTCACTGGGCTCCTGCCCCCCCCCCCCCCCCCCCCCCCCCCACTTCAACCGGTCTGTCTCAATTCCGGCCTGACCTTCCCTCCAGTACTGGACTCCTCCGGGCCGGGCTCCATTGGTCGAGCCCTCCCTGTGACCTCCATATATGACCTACAAAAGATTGTGCGCAATTGTGCGACTCCTCCCATCACCATTGGTCCATTGACTGTGAACAAACTATTGCGGATACGTTATCAATATTTGAGCGAGCGTAGAGAGCGTCACCACGGTACTCTTATGGCACTTTCTCTGTGTGTTTGTTTGTTTTTTTGTGGTCACACCCCAGGTCAAACCGCTCAAGCAATCAATATGAAATTTTGTACCGTCATGGTAGACCGTCGACTTCGAACCGAGGTGGACGTGTTTTACGTCGCTCCGCGCGCGTTGTGTATTTATTTCAGTGTAAGCTATACTCTGTGATACAAAGGTCAGCCTCAACTACGAATCTTAACAATTATTCCGTGTGTTTCTAAGATTCGAATTTAACTTATTGTGCAATATTTATTATTGTGCACTCCTTGTTACTTGAGACGACCTCCTCTATTGCGTGTGATAGCGATAAACTCATTCTTTGCTATGACGGCCAACGAGTCACTACTGAGAGAGAACAGTCTCCTCCAGAGTCGAGTGTTCGACCTGAACTTCATTATCCATTTACTCCGAGAAAAGATTGTTACTCTAGACATTCAAGTTCGACATCTTTCGACGGCGGTGTCAGTTAATAATCAACCTGGTATGCGCTATCAGTATCAAACAGTCACTAGTCATCGTCAAGGACCAGACAGTATCGGTGTAGCCAGCAGTGTAAACAACATTACAAGTGCTCTTTTCGCAAGAAGCGACAATGCGAACAACAACAATTATACCGATATAAACTCTAATAACGACCGTATCAACAACCCTGGCAATAACAACAGCTCGAACAGCCATAGCCGTGATAATCTCAGTGGCAACAATAACAGGTTCAATTGCAATTACAACACGGTTAACGGCGCGGACTACGTCGATGACGTCGACCCCATCACCATCAACAACAACAATAAATGCAGCGGTAGCTCAAGGGGTCCTCGCTCTAGAGTGTTTACTTCAAGAACACGTCCAACGCTTGCCACCAGAACGGCCGCCCGTACTCTGCCCGTGGCTTCTCCATCGACTGCTACATCTACAGGGCGAGTACCACTTCGTTCACCTGACAAGCCTTCTAATCTAAAGCCACTTCCCGCACCAGTCATGCCCGCTGCGCAAGTTTCACTGCCTGCGCTTAGCATGCGTGCTGTGCAGTCCCCTCTTCGTACTTTTGAGGTGTCTACTGCGCTACTGCCACTTCAGTCGCTGCCCATGCCAGCTACGCAAGAGCAGCTTCATTCACCCAACAATCCTGACGAGCAAGTGCCACATCTGTCTCATGTCAAGCCTGCGGCGCAAGTTCGAATGTTACCGCTAGCCCCATCCCCGTTGCAAATACCACGCCATTCGCTTGATGTGTCTCCCGTGAAAGTGCCACGTCCATCTCTTGATGACGTGTCTACCGTGCAATTGTCACCTCAGTCGCTTGCGATGCCATCTGCGAGAGTGGTGTTCAACCCTGCCGGCTCTTCTCTAGTTGCGCTAAATTCTAATGCAACGACTGCTGTACCTCTGTCGCTTCTACTGGGCGCTACTCCGACTACACCCGTGACGTCTCTACATCTGATGTCGGAAGCTGACACTGAGCCTTTGTCGACGATTGGATCGCCTGTTGGCGTTCGAACTCTAGCTGCGGCATTTGAAGCCATCTTGCCATCAGGCTCGACCAACAACGTGACCAGCCGGCGATTTGTGGACTCTTCGCTGCAAACCGAAACTTCTGCGAAGTCCCCATCCTTCGAGACTAACGGCACAGAATTACCTTTCTGGGATCTTATCGACTCAACTCTGCGTCCAAGTCGATGGAATCTACGCAGCCGACTGGGGTGTCTGCGAAGCCAGCGTCCACCGAGTCAATTTCCAAAATACTACCTCTCTGCGATCTAAGCGATTCCAACATTGCCTCCCACTCAGCCGCAGCCAGAGCCCAGCCCACACGAGCGTCCAAGGATAAGGCAAACTATAAACTCATCCACTCTAAGGATTTTCAAATTGCCAGTTCAACCAGACCAACCAAATAACAACCCGTCTCCTTGACATCATTTTCCTCAATGCTCAGTCCGCTCGAAACAAAGTTGAAGAACTGGAAATTCTAACGACCAATCACACCCCCCAGATCCTCTGTCTGTCTGAACATTGGCTTCCGTCCACGGACGTGACATTTAATATCCCCCACTATTCCACTAGCGCCATTTACTTCCGCAATTCTGGTGCCTACGGTGGAGTGGCGATCTTTTCTAAGCCTAACGCCAATGTTCTGCCAATTGATCTCCATCGTTTCTGCATTGACAAAGCTTTTGAATGTGTTGGAGTCTTATGGAAACACTCTCCAGCTAATTCCATCATTACCCTAGCTGTCTACAGGTCTCCATCAGCCGACCTACAGCTGTTCTTAACTACTATTGAACTTGTTCTCATCCATGTTACCAAACTCTTTCCATCAGCTTACTTAGCAGTGTGTGGCGACTTCAACGTGGACCTTCTCCAGATCACATCCTCAAGCATCAAATTCCTAGACCTCCTCCACACTTTTAAACTACGTCAAACTATATTCTCTCCTACCCGCCTTAAGTCTACTTCTTCTACCTTGATCGACAACATATTTACATCTCTGCCCAACGATCAGTTTTCAGCTTCCACTTTTGAAAGTGGTCTCTCCGATCATCAAGCTGTAGCACTTGTGATCACTCCCACTCCTACGACTACCATGGCTCCCTCTAAAGTCATGAAACGCTCCTTCTCGGATACCAACACCAAGTACTTCTTATCCTTACTCCGGAACGAACGCTGGGAGAATCTCGATCCTACCTTCGACACGGATGCTCTTTACAGCACATTCATTGAGCAATTCCTCTCTCACTTCAACAAAGCTTTTCCGCTTAGGCTTAGGAATAGTTCCCCTCGTTCTATGGGTACTTGGGTTACTCCTGGTATTCGCGAGGCTGGTGCCAACATACGCAGCTTCCACTCCCTTACTAAATCTAACCCTGGATGCCCAGCTCTCAAGAAGCGATACAACGTCCTGAAAAGGGCGCACTCCAAGAACATTCGGCAGGCTAAGCGTACTTTCTTCGACGGCCTCGTCTACTCTTCCAATAACAGAGTCCGAACTTCATGGCAGATCATAAAACATCATTCTACTGCTGCCCAACCACCCAGTAGCCTATCCTTGTGTATTGATGGGCAAATGGTTTCTGACTCGAACATCCTCGCTGATCATCTTAATGAATTCTTCATTGCATCAGGTGATGTTGCTCCCCCCCTTCCTCAAGGTGCTTTCTGCGGGCAACTTCCCAATGATGACCTCAGCGACCGTCGCCGTCCCATCGACATTCACCCCACCCACCCTTACGAGATCCTACACGTTGCCAAATCGCTACGTCATAAATTTTCAAGTGGATATGACGGTGTTCCTGGATCTATCCTGGCTGTTTGTATGCCTCACATCACTGAGCCACTTAGCATAGTTATCAACAAGTCTTTCGCCTCTGGCGTCTTCCCTCAGCTTCTCAAACAGTCTATCATCATACCTATACACAAGAAAGGGAAGAAGAGTGACATCAACAACTACAGGCCCATATCGCTGCTCTCCTCGTTTTCTAAGGTTTTCGAAAAGTTAATGCTTGCTCGCATCACCTCTTATCTTACCACTCACTCCGTCTTCTCCGATTGTCAACACGGGTTCCTTAAAAACAAATCTACTATGACGGCCATATTTAGTTTTCTTACAACCCTCTATTCTTCTGTTGACAAAAGCGATCACGCCGTTGGAGTATTCTATGATCTTTCTAAGGCCTTTGACTCTATTGATCATCGGCTGTTGCTTCACAAGCTGAACTTGTATGGGATACAAAACTCGGCGAATGATTGGATTGCCTCGTTCCTATCTAATAGATCTCAAGTTGTGTCAATCCCTTCTTCCAATACCAGTTCTGTGCATCATTCCACCTCATCTTCTCGAATTGTGCAGTGCGGGGTTCCTCAAGGCACTGTCCTTGGTCCTTCTCTATTTCTGCTCTATATCAACGACCTCCCCAATCTTCTTTCCGATGGGCATCTTTTTCAATTTGCTGACGACACTACTCACCTCCTTACAGCTCCCAAATCTCACTCACTTGATTCTCTTACTCAGACTGTCAATAGCCAATCTGCTGCGATGGCTACTTACTGCAAAAACAATAAGTTAGCCCTTCAAGCGACCAAAACGGTGTTTTTGCAGTTTCATCTTAAAGCTAACCCGCCGTCTGTTTCGCCCTTGATTAAAGTTAACAACTCCTCTATTCCTAGCGCTCCTTCTATCAAATTTCTTGGAATCCACATCACTCCTAGCCTAGACTGGTCTGTGCACGTCCAACAAACTTTTAATAAGATACAAAGTTGCTGCTTTCTTCTACGCCGTCTTAAGAGTATTGTGAGTCCACATTCTCTCTGTTTGGTATATCACGCTCATCTTCACTCCCACCTTGCTTATGGTCTTTTATTTTGGGGTACCTCATCTGCGGCTAACAGGATATTTATCCTCCAGAAACAGGCCATTCGGATCTTAGCTGGGATTTCACGTCGGCAGTCCGCCAAGCCACACTTCCCAAAGCTACGAATCCTAACCCTGACAGGTACCCTAATACAAATTGCGAGCACATTTGTCCGGTCCCACCCTCAGCTATTCCCTCTCAACTCCTCTGTTCACGAACACTCTACCAGAGGCAAGAACTCCATCCGAATCCCAACGCACACGCGAGCTTCATTCACCAGCAGCCCCCACTACACCTGTATGCTTATATATAATCAATTACCTCGTCGTATCACTGAATCTACGTCCTTTTCTATATTCATTACAAGTCTCAAAACTTTTCTTCTACAGAATCCGTTTTATAGCCTTAGTGAATATCTTGAAGGTGATTTCAAACACTTAACTAATTCTGTCTATTTTTAAATTTAAATCCAATTTTTAATTGCTGACTTTGTGAACATTATTGTGTGTGAACATTACACTTGTGACTTTATTTATCGACAATGCTATTTTATTTAATGGCAGACTATAGTGTTCATTGTATTTTTACATGTTATTTATTTGTGTTTTGTATTTACAATATTTATACCTATTTAATTGACGATGCTCTATACAAATACCCTGTATATGTCTTTTGAGATTAATAAAAATACAATACGATACAATACAATACAATATAACCTCGCTGTCGAGCGCCGATAAAAACTATCATATTTATACTACAAAATTATAAGCTCCTCGTGTAACGAACGCAATATGTTGAGCAAACGTAGAGAATTAAGTGGACTATAACTATAATTAATCAATTGTTGAGCGAGCGTAGCGAGCGTCACCACGGTACACTTGTACCGTGGTACAAAATAACAAAATACACTTGTATATTTTTTTTTGCCTGCACTTCCCAGGTCAAACCGCACAACCGATCGATCTTAAATTTTGCACACATACTAACGTAATCTATGCGGCCTCTGGGATCGTTTTTGAAAGGGTTTGGTGATTGGTTCAAATTTAAAAAAAAATCTTTCGATTGGTTGGTCCGATCAATTTAAAATTTTGACGAGTCATTACGACCAATATTGTCCCCAATCTTACAAAGTTTCAGCCAAATCCTCTTATTGGTTAAAATTTAAAGCCATATTTCCTGTGTTTTTTAAATTTAAACTATAACTGTATGACCGATCAACTATTCAAGTGGGCTAGTCAAGTAGTACTAGTTGACTAATAAACTTATAAAACACGAAATTGGCCAAACTATTGCACATAAGAGGAATAAAATGTATTTTCCTCATTCTATTAGTGATTCTACTACCCACTTTACCTTTTTGGACTCCAATATTTTGGTCCCGAAATTTTTTTGACGAAATATTTCTGTTTCATTAAAAAAATCGCACAGACCGCAATTTTCAGTCTACAAACTTGCAAGTGGGCTCGTTGCCTTTGTTATAAAAATGCGAAGAGAATGTCGACTTTCTTTTTGTTAATAACTTGATATCTTACCTGGCCACAGGCACCAATAAATAGGCGAAATTTCCGGTACATACCGACTTTATTTTAGAAAAATTGCAATTAAAATACCGAAAAAAGATTCGACACTTCATAGGTATATGTATTATGATTATTCATGCCAAGTTTCAGCTCGCTATGTTCAACGGCCATTTAGTTCCGATTTTTTCTGTGAATCGTCTTTGACCAGTTTGGATCGTCCCGGATATTTTTTTGACTTTCCAAATTGGGTTGATTTCGCTAAATATCGATCTCAGCTGACATCTTCGTACAATCTCCTACCCCCCCCCCCCCCTCCTAGAATCCCCTTAAAACTTTGCATGGTCATTGGGACCAACATTATCTGTATTTTTGAAATTTTTCAGACTAATCTGTGTTTGAATCCAAAAGTTATCGACATTTTACGGACAATTTGCGTGTTGGCTGTCAAATCTCTGGAAAATGTTGATCACGGCAACTTCGACTCTTCATAGTCCCAAAGGTAGTTAGAATAGAAACTTTCGAACTGAAAGTTTTCTTCAGATCAGAGATTGATCTGATTTTGTGTACACACACTAATATCATATGAGTGGTCCCAGGTATATTTTTTGAACGAGATCCGGTGATTTTTGAAAATTAACAAGAAACCGTTCTGGGACCAATATTTAAGGATTTATTTAAGATTTTTATACAAGTCAGTGACGAAATTCAAGAATTATTGGCATTTAATGACATTTTCGATAGTGCACAATTTCGGTTCGAGGTGTTACGCGTATTCGTGCTCGCTCATCAACGCGTTACACAGAGCGTTTTCCTAGTTACAGAAAATTGATCGTATCTATAACCACGGACGCCAGTAGGAGGGTGTCAAGTGGGGCGCTTGCCCCCCCCCCCCCCCCGGAAGTATGGAAAAATAAAAAGTGTTATGTTGTACAACGAATAGTTGCATTTTCTCAACAATATGCACCTCAAAACGACTCAAAACTGTTTTCAAAGTGTCGAAACACCAGATAACGTCCTGTGGGGCAAGGTGGGGTATTACACGATGATCTTATCGTTAAAAGCAATACATACTCAGATAATCACGAAAACTTAACCAGTAGCAAGCTCCCTCACTGCCCTCTGGCAGAAATCCTGCCAGCCATGAAGGATATGTGAAAATGGCGCAGTGTTGTGCAATATCGTTTCCACGTACCTGATTGTAAAGAAGTGCGCTCCTTCCAGATCGTCCACTGGTTGCTCGTGCTTGAAATAATGCACTGCGGTATCCTTGGGATCCAAGAGTCGTGCGAACTTCAAGACCATCTTGACGATTCCCTCGTGGAACTGCAGGCTGAAGAACTTATTGCACACGTCGTCGAGCTTCACGTGGGGGATTACCGATAACCAGAGTTCCAGAGCTGCGTCGAGAATCTTTCTGCGTTCATCCATGTCCAAGGTCTTGCTGGCCTTCAGAAACATCTTGTCTGCTTCATTACAAACTCCAATTTCAAATCGATGCAGAGTCGGACAGATCTCACGCACCGTCAACTCAACCTTCTTCTTTTGTGCTTCGGTCTCGCCTTTTAGCGCAACAGCACTCTTGATCAGCAAAGAGCACGTCTCAGTGCCGGTGAGAATCAGATCACCAAAGCATTTGGCAATCAACATGTTTTGACGTAACTTCTCCTGAAGCTCAAAGAGGGCCTTGAATTTTTCATTCAACAGTTGCCAGAGTTTAAGAGCCTCGAGTGACCGTCGCAGCAGGGCTTCAAGAGCCCGCAGTGATCTCTTTTCCGCGACTATGTGGTTCTGGGTTGAGATGACGCTTTTGCCTCGCACTGCAACGCTGGTGAATTGAGGATTTCTGTTCAGAAATTGTTGGAATAGCGTAAGTTGATTGACGACCTCGACCAAGTCCTCGTTGGAAGCGCCAGTCTTTTGAAATACATTCGCTTTGTCTACTTGGACGAGACGGCGATTCCAGATCGGAGCGAGGATGCGAGCTATGTTTTTATACAGTCCGTTGTGTCGGGCTGAGAAGGACATTGCTGGCAGTTCTACCATGGGACTGTGGCGCGGAGTCGACGTAGCGCC